>CM033649.1:85007068-85293158 GCA_019512145.1 Engystomops pustulosus
CCTGCTGGACAAGGGGGCGGCGTTGTGTGCCCGCCCGCTCGCTTGTGCTTCCGTCTGCCCGCCATGCTGATGCCTATGCTGCTGCCCAGGCTGACAGACCTCCCTCCATGCCGGGTGGCGCATTCTCTTTCCCGCCGCACACATCCCCCTGTCAAAAGTGCAGCGCCACCTGTCCGCTCCGAGCATACCCCCTCGGCTTCCTCTCCGCTCGGCTCCCTCTCCTCTCCTCTCCGTTCCCTCTCCTCTCCGTTCCCTCTCCTCTCCGGTCGGCTCGGCTCACTATCCGCACGGCTCCCTCTCCGCTTCGCTCCATCTCCTTTCCGCTCTGCTCCCTGTCCGCTCCCTCTCCTCTCCGCTCCCTCTGTCGCCCACTCCCCCCCCGTGCTCCCCCGTGCTCCCCCGCTAACTCTCCGCTCTCCTCTCCAACTCCCCCCCCCCTCGCTCCAGGTGCCCACCCCAAGTGCAGGACAAGGCAGAGGCTTCCTAAAAGAAAAGATAGTAAGTTTATCTGTATATGTATGTGTTTGTGTATATGGATGTGATGTGTACATGTATATGTATTTGATGTGTACGTGTATATGTATATGGATTTGATGTGTATGTGTATATGTATATGGATGTGATGTGTGTGTGTATATGGATGTGATGTGTGTATGTGTATATGGATGTGATGTGTGTATGTGTATATGATGTGTGTATGTGTATATGGATGTGATGTGTACGTGTATATGTATATGGATTTGATGTGTATATGTATATGGATGTGATGTGTATGTGTAAATGTATATGGATGTGATGTGTGTATGTGTATATGTATATGGATGTGATGTGTGTGTGTATGTATATATGCATGTGATGTGTGAATGTATATATGTATATGATGTGTGTATGTGTATATGTATATATGTATGAAATTATCCTATTGATTACACGGATCTAGTGGTAGAATCATGCAACTTCTAAAACCATGTAATTTTTGGTGGTTAAAAATTCGATACTGGTTCATTTTATTAAATATCTTTTTTCTTAAAGGGGTTTTCTAAGGGGATAGAAAAAAAATTCTTCTGCTCCCAACAGGTCCTTGGTGATGATGTCACGTTCACTATACATTATGTATGGTGCCAATGCCCGACCTCGGGAGTCGTTAGGCCAGAGATTTGTGCAAATGTCAAATAAGCAATGAAAATGACTTCATCTTTAAGGGCTAATTAGGAATAAAAGCCCCCAGGAGCCAGGGACTTCCTTGAGAAGGTTAAAGGGCTTGGTCACAATTACGGAACTTTACCAGGGTAAGTACAAGACCCTAAAAAGGGTCACCCATATAGTACTTAACATGGTAAAGTTTGTGTAATGCTGCCGGGACTTCCTGTGTCCTGCTGGTTTCCTGTGTCCTGCTGGTTTCCGGTGGATGGGGGGTGGGGGTTGCAGTCAGTACTGTCTACACGCCCCCCTCCAATACAATCACCTCCAAAGCAGATGGGCATGCAGAAGTCCCTGGCAACATTACTATCTGCACAACCTCCTCCATCCACCCAAAGCCAGCAGGACACAGGACCTCACAGAAAGTCCTGAGTCCTGCTGCAGGTGGGTCATGTGACCTGCCATTCCTGGCGGCTTTAAAGTACAATATGGGTGATGCAATGAGGGTTCTTGTACTTACCCTGGTAAACATTAATGATTGTAGCCAACCCCTATAAGTATAGTAACTTCTGGAGCTTCCTCTCCCCTAGGTAATGTGAATTAAACTTATATAAAGTACTGAAATGATTCAAATGCTGGCATTTTTAAAAAAGGCTATTGGAACCTGTCACCAGCTACAAATGACATTCCTGGTGACAGGTTCGCATTAAGATTTCCTATGGAGATCTAGAGATAAACCTAAGATGAAGCACTGATATAATCTGTCTCAGTCCTATGATTACAGCAGCATCAGCACTTACTCATTGAGCACCAATGCTGCTGTAATCACAGGGCTGTAGCAAAGAAAAGGGCGGATTGTAGTCAGTATTCTGCGTCGCCTCAAGTCCTGTGAATTATTAATTTTAAGGAGAGGTCTGCGGTGCAGATTTGGCTGATCTTGAATGCAAAAACTTCACAAAGTTAATATACAAAGGGATGAAAGAGCAATGTGACATCTTATGGAGAAGGTGAGATTTATGGCCTAATTTTTGGCTGTAAAAAAAAAAAAATACTATAACCATAACAATGGTAACTGCAAAGGCAAAAACCTCCCCCGGGCACCGCATTATGCCGGCTTCCCTCTTCCTGATTGGCTGGGTGGCTTTGTTGGCATTTGCTTGGAGCTGACCTTTCGCATCAGCCTCCTCATAATTGTGTTCTGCAGATTGGTGACATTACAGACTGCACGCTAAGGAGTGATCTATCTATCAGCTACGTGTGCGCTGCCTCAGCTGGACACAACAATCACTGTCTCATAGAGAGATATAGGAGAAAAGTCACAACCTCTCCATGAGGGTCTGCAGACAGTTTCTCTGCTGAGGCCTCCTATAACAAGGTGAGCGCAGATCACATCTACCAGAAGCATAATGTGGAGAGACAATGACCCAGGACAAGCTAAAGACAATCTGTTCTGCCCCTCCTGCTCTATAACATGCTGGCTGCAGATAGGACACTATATAGAATCTGCTCAGCTCCTACTGTTCTATAACATGCTGCCTGCAGATAGGACACTATGTACAATCTGCTCAGCTCCTCTTGCTCTATTACATGCTGCCTGCAGATAGGACACATAATACAATTTGCTCAGCTCCTCTTGCTCTATAACATGCTGCCTGCAGATAGGACACTATGTATAATCTGCTCAGCTCCTCCTGCTCTATAACATGCTGCATGCAGATAGGACACTATGTACAATCTGCTCAGCTCCTCCTGCTCTATAACATGCTGTCTGCAGATAGGACACTATGTACAATCTGCTCAGCTCCCTTTGCTCTATAACATGCTGCCTGCAGATAGGACACTATGTATAATCTGCTCAGCTCCTACTGCTCTATAACATTCTGCCTGCAAATAGAACACTATGTACATCCAGCTCAGCCCCTCCTCCTCTATAACATGCTACCTGCAGATAGGACACTATGTACAATCTGCTCAGCTCCTACTGCTCTATAACATGCTGCCTGCAAATAGGACATAGGACTATGTACAATCTGTTCATGTTGTTAGTGGATCAGACAGCATTTTCCATGTGACAGGGCGGCTGGTGATAATTTGGAGATCCTCGGTTTACCTTCGCATCAGTTGTAAATGAATACAATAAGAAAGAATGTAGCGATCGCTTCCTGGGAAAATCACAGAGAACAGATTTTTGGGTAAATGCCATTTACATGGCAGTGTTTATCCTAAAAAGTTTCTCATTCCTAAAACTTTCTGAACTTTTTCCCTCGCTGTGTAATGTGCATTTGGATTCTATTCTTGTCGGCGGAGCCAAGAGGTCAGTTTATAATTCTGACAATCAGCAGATAAAAAGAGCAAGTAAAGATTTTACAAATAAATCAACGGCGAATGAGCGATCGCTGCAACATTTTATGGCACATTCATTGTGATGTGTTATTTGTATTGGCCGGAAGACAAACCCATCACATTCCCCTTATCTATCCCGAGCTGCACTGGGCCAGAGCAGGACTGATACCGCGAGAATGCTACACCGATGGTGGTGCCAAACCAGGGGGTCCCAAAATGGGGATAGATAACCTCTATTTATTAAAAGTGTTCCTCCATCATAACCAGATCACATCCGGATCCTTCTGAGATCCCCAACAATCAGCTGCAGGAACCTAGCAGCAATTGTTCTATTTCCCTGCAGCGCCTCCGCAGGGGAAATTATGTATTACACATATATCAGTAGATTTACAGCAATTCACAGGAAAAATATCTAGTATTAATTCTATCTAGTGAGGCTCATGTTCTCTGGCATTTTTATCAACTTCCTAAATATTTGAGGTTTGCATAAGAACTAGACAATTCACTTGTATCTCAAAATTCATTGACATGTGAAAAAGGACCTGTCATTGGGGAATTTATTTTACCATATAAATTGGGCATAGCGATCCTTTATTTAGGCAATGACATAGTGGTTTTGGCAAGTGGGTGTGACTTACAGATCTGTGTTCATACATAGGTGGTTGCACACATTTTATGGTCCAGCGTCCAGTTCACACTGTTCTCAGCTCCTCCTGCTGTATAATATGCTGCTTACAGAAAGGACACTATGTATAATTTGCTCAGCACCTTCTGCTGTATTGTACCTGCAGATAAGACATTATATGCAATCTGCTCAGCACCTCCTGCTCTATAACATGTGCAACATCCCCCACCGGGGCCTAGCCCTTGAGGTGAGGCCTGGAGACAGCCGGGGCCCGCGGTACCGGAGTGGCTGGCGGTTGCGGCCTAAGCACGCTATTGTCACGGTGCTTGGTACGGGGGAACTCTAGTCTTAGACTCCACTCTTCAGAGGCAGGGGCTAGGCTCTTCCTGCTCTGGTATGGGCTAGACTGAGATTGCTCACTCACTCACTGATCTCTAGGATTCTCCTACACTAGAATCTCTCTCTTGAGAGACTTCTCTCTAATTCCTCCTAGAATCTCTCCTCTCTCCTGAGAGAGACTTCTCCAGAGTTCTCAGAATCTTCTATATCCAACTAGAACATTCCTGGCCAAGGGTTTTATTACCTCCCTTTGGTCAGGTGGTGGCTGCTCCTCCAATCACATCTCAGCTTACAAAGGACAGGATGCAACACAGATCATTGGATGACAGAATCTTACATCATACAAAATACTTAACCTCTGCCTTGCCAGGCAGGATTCACCACTGCAATACCCCTATGTCCTATCAGGACCATGTAGTGTAATGTGGGTACATGCAGGTGGGACGTATTCGCAAACACTCCCTCGCCATTGCATCGGCGAGGGTGTTGCACATGCTGCTTGCAGATAGGACACTATGTAAGATGTACTGAGCTCATCCTGCTGTATAACAAACTGCTTGCAAATAGGACACTGAGAGCTGAGCTGAGACCACCATCTCAGCTCCTCCTGCTCTATAATATGCTCCCTGTAAGTAGGACACTGTACAATCTGCTCAGATCTATAATATGCTGCCTGCAGATAGGACTGTATGTCAATTTTGCTCAGCTCTTCTTGCTCTATAACATGCTGCCTGCAGACAGGACACGATGTACAATCTGCTCAGCTCCTCCTGCCCTATAACATGCTTCCTGCAGATAGGACACTATGTACAATGTACTCAGCTTCTCGTGCTCTATAACAGTGATGGCGAACCTTTTAGAGACCGAGTGCCCAAACTACAACCAAGACCCACTTATTTATCGCCAAGTGCCAACACAGAAATTTCATTTGTGATTTATACTCCCTGCTCACTTTCATTCATATCAGCCCCTGAGGACACTAAGCAGAAAACAGAAGAACGTTGGATGATCATTGTAGATTCCCTCCAGTGTCCCATAAACAGGAAGAATTGTCAGGGCCGGAGCAGGAGCTACAATGATAATCCAGATCTGTCCACACCTTCCCATTCCTCGAGTAGTCCCAGGTAGCGCTGCCACTTTAAAATAGCTCTGTGCACAGCAAGTTCTGGGCTGTCTGGGACTGCAGGAAGATACCTGGAGTCCTCTCTGGTGATGGCCTGAGTGCCCACAGAAAGGGCTCTGAGTGCCACCTCTGGCACCCGTGCCATAGGTTCGCCATCACTGCTCTATAACATTCTGCCTGCAGACAGGACACTATATACAATCCTGCTACAAGCTCCTCTCTGCTTCTCCCACAGCCCAGAATGAAGATAACACTCACAGCAGCACCCAGGTGTGTGACACCCTGCACCCAGTGACCTCCTAAGCAGCACCCAGGTGTGTGACACCCAGCACCCAGTGACCTCCTCAGCAGTGGCTTCTCCTGGAGGGGATCCCCCAGTGCTGGTCTCCTGCTGCACCCCTGTAATTCTGCACAATATCCCCTTCAGACACTGTGCAGAATTACATGGGGGACACTTGTATGTAGTATCTGCAAACATTCTGCAAAGTTCTCAGCTCTTGCTGTGAGCTCAGGAGTTTGCAGAATGTTTTGTAAATAGAAGGTGATGAACTGTAAATAGAGTCTGCAGCTCCTGTCTGCAGTGTATCTAATGTATGTATGATCTCTACTAGTGTCTGCAGAGTATCTCATGTCTGTATTATATGTACTACTGTCTGGCTGAGCTCTGCTGCTAGAAATGAGCTGTTCTGCAAAGGGGCTCAGTGCTTTCTTCTCAGTTAACGCCACCTTCGGGCTGGAGTGTTTTTGCGCCCGTTTTTGCGCCTAAATGAAAACGTAGCAAGTGATGAATATCAGGATTGGTAAGATAGATGAGGGAAAGCTGCTTATTTTTGCTTCGCGGCTAGTTTGGCGTTTAATCACAAAAATGGCGCAAAAACGGTGCGCCTGAATGAAAAGGCGCAAAAACAACAGAAAAAACGAGTGATACATGTGGCCCTAAGTGCCGAACTTTGCCGTGCATAAATTTCAGGCTTTGTACGGCAGTAACATGGCGCACAAGCACTGATAAATGGATGTTACTATAGCCCCAGACTGCAATGATCAGCTGTAAGGTGTCTGTAATGAAGCTTTATTGATAATCCTTCCCATTACTGTATAAAGTTTTGAAAATCCAATTGTCACTGGGACAATAGAAAATTTGGTCTGGAGCTACAATTATAAACTAAAATATACCCATTTCATCTTACAAATTCAACTTAAGAACAAACACAAAGCAGGAGATTTATCATCAAGTTTCTGAGGTAAATCTGTTCTAGTTGCCCATGGAAACCAATCAGGGCTCAGCTTTCATTTTATAAACAGCTGTGGGAAAATGAAAGATGAGCTCTGATTGGTTGGGATGGAAAACTAGAACAGTTTTGTTCTAAGAAACTTTTGATGAATCTTCCTTTAAATAACCCATCTTGTACGTTACCCGGGGACTGTCTGATTGTATATAGGAAAACAATCCAACAAAAACGAATCCGATTATTTGGAGAATTTGGTGTATTTTGGCGGCAATGTCGTTTCCACATGTTGCTCTTCTGATAGTATAAATGAGGGATTTATTAGTTCTCTCTCTGTGTAATATAACATGTCTAAAGAGTATTGAATTCCCACTTGTTCAGCTCTATAAACTCCAAACTACTTTCTAAATACATGATCCGTTTTCCTAGACAAACTTCAGTCGCGCCGTGCTGGGTGATATGTTACATGACAGAAATCCCTCTCCCCTGCACCCAGAGGAGGACTCTACTCACTGATCACAGCTTGTCCTGTGTGTAATTACACACAGCTCCTCATGCTCTATAACACACCACCTGCAGATAGGACACCGGGGGTCAGTCGTCACATTTTCCTTCTGTTTGTCTGTGACTTTTCTTACCTCTTTTTTTGTCTATGTAGTCTCAGACCTTTGTCACATGCAGGGGTTTTTAGTTCTATAAAAGTTTATTACACAGTATAAATATTAACATATACAGTCATCCTTTCTGTACATCGTATCTCGCATGTCTGTAGGTCATCAAGACAGAGCTATATCAAATTAATAAGACTAGAGCAACTCTTACAAACACAGAAACTGAGAAAAGAACTGAAACAAACCTCAAAGACACACAAACTGAAAAGCACAGTCCACGCACAAAAGGAAGACACAAAAGGGGGTACCAAATACAGGTGTAAGGACACTATAGATAATAGGAATAAACAAAAAGGGGAAGGGTATGGGAAGAACAACTAACATCCTAGTGGTCAGGAGGTGTCCCCTTTAAAGTAGGAACCTCCCAGAGTCAACCCTCTACCCAGGTTCCAAACTCTTGAGAACTCCGGAATACAAACCACAGTGACCAAATTCTAGTATATCTTGATATCTGGAGGTCTACCATGCGGTCCACGGCTCTCATCTCCTCCATTCACATTATGTGATTAAGGGCTTCCGCCCACTGGGCCCTTGTGGGACCTGCTGAGGACTTCCAAAGACAATAACCTAACACATGGCTGAAAGGCTGTACCTCAGGAAGCCCTTCTTGAAGGAGAACATGGAGCCGGGAGCATAGATAGCGAGGCGATCTCTGGCTTCATGGGGATGGAATCTTACCATAATCTGTTATATAGGGTGAACATTGCGTCCCACAACTCCGTCACTCCACAGCACTCCCACCAAATATGTAACATGGACCCCACAGCCTCATTACATGACGTTGAGGGAAACCTTTTCTTGTACCATTTGGAGAGGATTTTAAAGTTTGTTTTCTGAATTTGTGCTGATATGGAAAGTTTGTGAGTCAGGGTAAATGTCTTATCCCATTCTTCCGGGGTAACTTCTTTATTTAGTTCTCGTTCCCAGGCCGCTGTATAAGAAACAGTAGAGTCCTTAATCCTTCTGTCCAGCAGACATCCGTAGATCAATGAAATCGAATGGCGAGGCGTTGTTGTAGTATTGAGAACATGTTCTAGTGGTGTCAGATCCCTAGTGAGTATTTGTTAGGGCCCAAGTGATTGAATTTATCACCTCAGCTGATTGGACATGAACCATCTAAGCCCTTTCATCTACACCCGTAACCAGGTTTCGAGAGTCTCCAGGCCCCCTTCCCTCGAGAGCATGTCTGACCTGTAGGACTCCGTCAGCGGCAGTGGAAAGGTTGATTGATCTAAGTGTGGTAAAGGCAAGAAGGATTACATGAGATTGGTGAGCACTTGCCTGGAATTGTAGTCAGCTTATATTTGCGCCAAGTTACGTCCCAATTAGGGACTGAGTGCCGAAACTATAAGCAGAAGCCACATATTTTTCATAGAGTGCCAAATGCCAATTTAAAGTAACTAAATCAACTCACAGGTTTCAAACATAGAAAGAAGTAGAAATTCAGATTATTATTGTAGTTTCCCTCTAAAGCCCCCTTAACAAGATGAATCACAGATCCGGAGAAGGATCGACAATCATAATCCAGCTGTGCCCACACCTCCTTGCTCCTCCTGCACTTCCAAATATCTTTAAATGTTGGCATGTCCTGTGCTGCCTGTGACTGAAGGAGGAGGTCTTAAGTCCTGAATGGTGAACATTGTGCCGGGTGATAGCCTGGGTGCTCACAGAGAGGGCTCCGAGTGCCTCCTCTGGCGCCAGTGCCATAGGTTCGTCACCACTGTTCTATAGAGAGGCGAAGGACTATCATGTGCCCTGGGGCATGTCCAGAGGGACGCCATCAAGGGGCGAGGATTGAGGGAGGCCTCCAATGAGACCCAGAGCCTGGAGGAGGAACCCAACATTGCATCCACCGAACATGCTAACAGCGACCCTTTATGTTAAAGGAGCATAACTGGGAGACCACCTCCCCCACACTACTTGATCCTGGTCAATAAGTTATACAACATGGGGCGAGAGGCGCCCCAAACAAAGCCAGAGACGAGCCTCCTCAATTTAGCAAAGAAAGTGGCTGGAAGAACATGTTATGCTTCTCCTACCATTGTCTTTCCTACACATGGTCAGGACTCGAGTGTTTTTGCGCAATTATTTGTGCCCTTTTAGGCGCAAATCGATGTTAAATCAGACACAAACATCTGGAAGCAGGAGAAACACAAATTAGACACCAACCAGGAAACTGCTACACAGTGAACTCTGGCGAACTGCTGGAAAAAAGCACGAAAAATTGTGAATGCACCCAAATAGTCACTAAAATACAACCAAAAAACACACAACAGACTAAGATAAATCTGCCCCACTGAACAACTGTACAGTACCTACTGCTCTATAACATGCTGCTTGCACATAGGACACTATGTACAATCAGCTGCTCCTGCTCTATAACATGCTGCTTGCACATAGGACACTATGTACAATCAGCTGCTCCTGCTCTATAACATGTTGCCTGCAGATAGGACACTATGTACAATCTGCTCAACTCCTCCTGCCCTATAACATGCTGCTTGCACATAGGACACTATGAAATATATAATAGGGAGCGCAGGCAGCAGTCACCGTACACACCAAACACTTTAACGCATTTATCGGGTTTTAAAGAGGGGTGGTTGAGCAGTTTAGGGCGGGGTTTTAGTGGCCATCCTATCACTGAGGTGAGCGGGGTCAACTGTCGTCACGTGAATGCGGCGGCCTTTGTGCGGTACTACTCATTCACTAGACGGCAAAGATATCACGGACAGAAAATAGAACATAAAAAAAAAAAAATCATTAAAACAGAAAAAGATTGTCTGTGGAAGTAAACTGCTTTTGAAATACTAAAACACATATGGACAATCCATCCCCTTTAAGTAATATTACTACGAGGTGTCATTATATATGATACTGCCCAGTCTATCCAGTCTGATTAGCCGAGGCTAATTGATGTAAGCCTGCAGTGAGATCCGCGGCGTGACGTACGATATTGTCTCCCTACGGTGAGTATGTCGGAGAGACGCAGAAAAAATAAATACATAGGAAACGAGAAGGACTGCCATTTTGTGCGTGCTTACTTAAGGTGTGAAAGCCAGATATCGTAAGAACCAATATTCCAATCCTCTAGTTTGCGCCAATGGCGAGATTACAGCTTCCCATCGGATGGGAAAACCAATTTCTTTCTTGTGTTAATACAGACAGATTGTAAAGGAGGAGTGTTTTCTGTGCCAGAACCGCCAGAGATATATTTTCATGATGCGAGTTTAGTGGAGATACGTATTGTTTATCGCAAAGATATGAAAATACATTAAATAAAGCGCCCGGATCAGGCAATATCTAAACACTAAACATGACATCAAGAGACTATGGGTACAATTGGAGGAATGAGAGAGACCAGCTGCTGCTTATAGACAATACACAATCCACAATTGAATTTCGGGCGGATTAGTATATAAGGGAGTCTTCGCGGTGTTGTAAGGTGATCACGAACTTCAAAAGTGTTGGTCAGATGGAAGTTCAAGCAAACGTATCTGCGAATTGACTGTTAACATGCATGCTCGGATCAGGCATGCATGTGTTTTAAATGGAGAGTGTAGAATTCTTCAAAGAGAAATCAGTTCCCAGACACTCTGAAGTGGTTTTAAAGGAGGAACTCCACCAGGATCTACCTATTAAAGTAGATCCGGTGTAGGTGATCTAATATTGTGTAAGGATATCCCCTTTGTGGACTAATACTTTAGGCCACTCAGGCTTAGTCTACAGCTTTAATAGGGAAATATGCAAATTTTCTAAGGGCTACTGGGGCGTGGTGTAAGGAGTGAGGCAATCAACGACCCAGTAGCCTTTCCTTGCAGAATTTCAGCGACAGCTCCGAGAGCTGCCCGCCATTATCACGAAACCAGAGTCTGCGCATAGCGCGAACGCAAGCGGCGGCCTGACATCAGATTTCTGAAGCCAGAGATATGATTTGATATGCTGAGTAAGATATTAAAAGAATAGTGGCACCTGTATTACCTGTCCGTAACGGGCTCCACGAAAGATGCATTGTTCGACTAGGATGCCAAAATGCAGACGATTCACTATCACTAAGATCATGCGAGTGCCGCTTCAAATAGGGAGCCGTTCAGGAGCCAGAAGAGCCGGCTCTTCTTAGTGAGGGGAGCCTAATGAGCCAGCTCACTAAGACGAGGTGGAAAGTAGCTTTAGGACCGATGAGATAAGACCACACTAGCATCTGGCGCATGCGCAGTGGGCCGTATGATGCTAAGTGCTGTACACCTCTCTTCACTGAGGCTTGCTCTGGATAGTGGAAGACAAGGAGGTGCACTGCACATGCGCTGGAGGCTCATATTGGACTCATCTCATTAGGACCCACAGCTATTACCCCCCTATTTCTCTCTATAGTGGTAACATTTACAAGGGAGCTGAATATTTTTGGACCTTAAACCCCAGCAGTAAAAACGCATTCAGTTTAGTGATCCCAAACTATCCGATAGGTTCCCTTTAACTTAAAAAAAAATATATATATATATCAACTCCTCCTGCCCTATAACATGCTGCTTGCACATAGGACACTATGGGGCATATTTATCGTAGGCTGGCGCTAAGTGGTGCCCCTGCTCTCCTGCCTGCAGATAGGACACTATGTACAATCTGCTCAGCTCTTCCTGCTCTATAACATGCTGCTTGCACATAGGACACTATGTACAATCTGCTCAGCTCTTCCTGCTCTATAACATGCTGCTTGCACATAGGACACTATGTACAATCTGCTCAGCTCCTCCTGCTCTATAACATGCTGCCTGTAGATAGGACACTATGTACAATCTGCTCAGCTCCTCCTGCTCTATATCATGCTGCCTGCAGAAATGGACACTATGTACAATCTCCTCAGCTCCTTCTGCTCTATAACATGCTGCCTGCAGATAGGACACTATGTACAATATGCTCAGCTCCTCCTGCTCTATAACATGCTGTCTGCAGATAGGAAACTATGTACAATCTGCTCAGCTCCCCCTGCTCTATAACATACTGCCTGCAGCTTACACTGCATTTTCATGGTGACAGGTTCCCATGTGTTTAGCTTGCATGTGACCAGGATGATGACATAGTCCTTTGAAGCGATGTAGTTTCCCTTGAGGCCCAGAGTTAAGTCATGGACAGCGCCTCCCAGATCTGCCTCCAGGAACACATAACTAGTAGCTCTGTCTCCAATTCGCAGCGATGACCTGCAATGTGCACAGCGCTCTTTATTGGCGTGTAACTCTACTGGAAGTTGTAATGTGCCGCTATAGTAATTGTATCCAGATACTGAATCGGCTGCTAGTGGCTTCAAGGTGCCTCCAACAAATACCTCAGCGTGTAATGTGCCGGCCATATGAGCGGAGACCCTCACCCGGGCATGGAGGGAGCTGGACTATGTGGTCAGCCCATCACCTCCTTCCACTGGGCCTGAAGCTTGTCTTATATGGGGGTAATAGTAGATTGCCACCTAGTGGATGTATGATGTCAAATGGTTTTTTTCGGTGTAACTCAATTCTACTCTTGCGATGAGGTGTTTTTAGGGTTATATTATGAAATATATTATATTCTAGAGGTCTTATTCTTTGGTTAAATAATGTATTGAGGAGAATATCCTGGCACTATTCAATATCTTTTAGATACAGCTCTGTAATATGGATCTATAGGAAGTAGTCACCATCTGCTCAGCTTCTCCTGCTCTATAACATACTGCCTGCAGATAGGACACTATGT
Organism: Engystomops pustulosus; assembly: GCA_019512145.1. Classification (NCBI taxonomy): domain Eukaryota; kingdom Metazoa; phylum Chordata; class Amphibia; order Anura; family Leptodactylidae; genus Engystomops; species Engystomops pustulosus. The sequence goes on from CM033649.1 coordinate 85,020,257, forward strand.
ACAATCTGCTCAGCTCTTCCTGCTCTATAATATACTGCCTGCAGATAGGACACTATGTACAATCTGCTCAGCTCCTCCTGCTCTATAGCATGCTGCCTGCAGATAGGACACTATGTACAATCTCCTCAGCTCCTTCTGCTCTATAACATGCTGTCTGCAGATAGAACACCATGTGCAATCTTCTCATCCTGCTCTATAGTAAGCTACCTGTAGATAGGACATTATGTACAGTCTGCTCTGCACCTCCTGCTCTATAACATGCTGCCTGCAGATAGGACACTATCTACAATCTTCTCAGCTCCTCCTGCTCTATAACATGCTGCCTGCAGTTAGGACACTGTGTGCAATCTTCTCAGCTCCTCCTGCTCTATAGTAAGCTGCCTGCAGATAGGACATTATGTACAATCTGCTCAGCATCTCCTGCTCTACAACATGCTGCCTGCAGATAGAACGGTATGTATAATCTTCTCAGCACCTCCTGCTCCTGATTGGGGACTCAATCAATGAAGTTCTGGTGGACAAGTGCTCCATTCACATCTATGAGGTAGACCCCCAAAGTCAATGGAGCACTGTTTACACATGAGCAATTTCAGCCCCCGATATTCCTGACCGTCCCAGATAGGGAATAAGTGTTTTACAGGGGACAAGCTCCTTATAGATTTTATAATATGTTGGACATTGACAGGATTGCTACCTATAGGTTACACTCAAGAGACTGGTGTCCTTCTCTTGCTGCAGAGCTAATTCCTTTCTATTTTTTAGGAGGAATGTGAACCCCATGACGGTCCCAGATGAAGGAAATCCAGGCTATGGCTTTACCAAACAGAAACGCAGAACAATACTTCCATCTATTATATTTAGGTTCCTGAAGTAAAGCAAATCACTGCGGCTCCAATAGGGGAGGACTGGAAGCCATTACTGTGCTGGTTCTGGTTCCCCATGGATGGACTTGTATGTAGATGTTGTGCAGGACAGTAGGGTCCATAGACTCTGCTCAGGATGTAAATCTCTGAGCCTTGGTCCTACCCCTGGAGCCTCTCCGCAGAGGGGCAGCACGCGGGGGGATCACCTTTCACAGACCACGCGGCAGCACTTTATATTTAATGGTTTGCAGTAAAAATGACATTTAAGAACATTTGACACTTTTCGGAGGAAGCTAATAAATGACATGCAGACAATCCCAACACATGTAATATTATCACTAGGGAAAGTGACACTAGGATATTACCTTTCCTACATGGGCGCAGGGGGAGGGGTGTCTGGTGATTGCAACTAAGAATTAGGGACCTGGTATTTTTTACACACATGAAAATGTCCTATAATTCTGGGAATAGTTAAAAAAAACCTTGTTAATTTGGATCAAAAATGTTATACATTTATTATGTGTTTTAGATGCCATTTGTACCTCCATTGATAAGGGGTAAGGCTAATGGTAAAACTGCACTCCCTCACCTGAGTGGTGCCCTCGACTCTATACGGACTGGGGGTGTCTCGGTGTTATATTTTATTACATTTAGCGTTTACACTTTAAATAGGGGTGGTATTTGCCCCTTTCTCCTCCCTGCTGCCCCTCCCATAGCTGAGACTTTATAGGGTAGGCACTGGGTGTGCACTTCCTCTTGCCCGCGCCATCTTCAAGCTGTCCCTCCCTCCCATGCAGAACACAGGCCTCTGAGGCCGGAGCTACTGCGCATGCGCAGTAGCCGGGTTGTTGGACAAGGGCGCGCAGCTACGAGGGTAGGAGGAGTAACGTGGCTACTGGGGCGTGGAGTAGCCGCGCTGTGTAGCCTTGTGCCCCGCTACTCCACGCCCCAGTAGCCGCATAACTAAATTTACATATTAGTTCAATAAATTTTCCCAAAATTAGCGGGGAAATGAGGATTAGCTCTAAAAAGGGCTATCCTCACGTCCCTTACATCCACCTACCACTCGTTCTACCTTTATAGGTAGAATCGTGGTGGTCGGTTCCCTTTAATTTGAATAGTTTGCTACATGATTGACAGTGCTGTGAGCTAGGGGTCAATCTGTAGTGTAAATCAGTGGAGTCTTTCCTACTTACCACCTAGTACTCACATATCCTATGGATTTCTCTTGTAAAACTTCTTTATAGGAACTTAAATCACTGTCATCTGTTGCCCTTTTCCATCCAAACCAAACGTAAATCCTTGACGTTACCATTGAATGAAGGTTGGCTCTACTCTTGTGTTGGCTCTACGCTTGTGTTGGCTCTACGCTTGTGTTGGCTCTACTCTTGTGTTGGCTCTACTCTTTTGTTGGCTCTACTCTTATGTTGGCTCTACTCTTGTGTTGGCTCTACTCTTGTGTTGGCTCTACTCTTGTGTTGGCTCTACTCTTTTGTTGGCTCTACTCTTGCGTTGGCTCTACTCTTGCGTTGCCCTCTTTTGGCATGAACCGGAACCTTAAAATAAACTGTAAACCTTGTGGGGTGGTTGGACCTATTATGTAGCCTCTTCCCTCCCATGTTTTAGGTTGCTAGATGAGGGCCCCATACACTTTTTGTGATCTTTATGTAACAAGAAGTGGCCACCATCATCTCTGACCGAGCTTGGGAGGCCCCTTGCCAATTTTATCTACGAGTTCCCTTGATTACTAGCGACTCCTCTGATTTACCCTTTCATTTCAGCTCCCATTCAGCAGCCCATGACCCGTATCCACTTACTTATGATTAATAGCCATTGGCAATGATGAGACTCGTTTTCTGTAATCTTGTCTGAGGACCCAAATGAATAAATCGGTTTTGTCCGATCCTTGGTGCCTAAGTCTCCCCATTGCTGTTAAATGTCACAGGCCCTCCCCCCTTGCCATCAGCTCTTGTCAGATCTGGGTGATAAGATGAGATCTGTAATACTAGCAGCCGGCTTTTCACTGGAGCACAGACAGGAGCCGGTTTGGCTGCTCCCTTCACAAGTCATCGGTTTCGTCCTTAGAAGTTGTAAACTCTGAAAGAATGCAAAGGTTCCCGTTATAAAGTTACCACGGTCTCAGGATTTCGAAGATAAATAATTTCGTATGGGGCTTTTGATTTGATCGCTATCTCAACATTGATGGGGGTTCACATACTTTTATGTGTCTGGGTGCATAAAGATGTCTGAATGGGCTCTTTTTTTTTGCTTGTGCGCAGGACATCTGAGGACATGTGGATGGAGATGTGTAGTTCAGTTTCTATGAAAAGACCTGAAAAAAATCCTTTACAGGCGATCCCCTACTTAAGAACACCCGACTTACAGGTGACCCCTAGTTACAAACGGACCTCTGAATGTTGGTAATTTATTGTACTTTAGCCATAAGCTACAATAATCAGCTGTAACAATTACCAAATGTGTCTGCAATTAAGCTTTATTGCTAATCCTGGTTCTTATGACAACCCAATATTTTTAAAATCCAGTTGTCACAGAGACCAAAAAAAAATTTGGCTGCAGTTACAATTATAAAGTATATGGTTCCGACTTACTTACAAATTCAACTTAAGAACAGGGGGTTTTGCCGTCGGACGATCCAACTGATTCGGACTGAGTGCGGGATTAAACATTCAATTTGTGTCGCATCCAATGCACTTACATGCACCAGGAAGAAGAAGGTGAACTCTGTCGGACCTGAGCGGGGAAGCGACACATGCAGGATATCGGGCGCACAATCTTAGTGAATCGCGGCACAGAGCATGATCTTAGTGAATAGCGGCAGTTGTGCATTCCTGTCGGACAATGCACTTTCAGGGATCTTGACAGGACAGGTAAGTAAATGTGCCCCTATATTTTTTATTATCTTTAATCAGGGAATAAAAGGAAAGGAATTCTAACTCTCCATTTGAAAACACATGCATGCCTGATCCGAGCGTGCATGTGAACAGGAAATTCGAAAGGAATAGCCTTTGATTCAACTTCCATCTGACCAGCAGATTTTGAAGGTTCATGATCACCTTAACAACTCGAAGGACTCCTTCAACTCCTTATATCGTAATCCTCCCGAAATTCATTGTGGATTGTGTAGTGTCTATAATCCAGCATCTGGTTCTCTTCTCCAATGAAACATAATCTCGTTATTGTCATTGTTTAGTGTTTTATTATATTCCATCATCCCGGGCGCTTTATTTAATGTATTTTCATAGATTTGGCGATAACAATACGTAGCGCCAATAAACTCGCATCAGAAATATATTCTCTGCGGTTTCTGGCAAGAAAAACACTCCTCAGACAATCTGTCTGTATTAACACAAGAAAGAAATTGGTTTCCACATTCCAGATGGGAAGCTGTAAATCTTGCCATTGGCTGCACTAGAGGAATTGGAATATTTTTCTTACGATATTCTTTTCTTTCACATTAAGTAGAGAACCAGCAAAATGGAAGTAATTCTCTGTTTCCTGAATGTATTTATTTTTCTGCGTCTCCGACATAATCCACCGTATGGAGACAATATCGGTAAGACCCCGGATCTCACTGCAGACTACATACAATTATCCTCGGCTAATCATACGGGATTAGAATAGGGCAGTATCATATATAATGAACACCTTCTAGAATAGTAGTTAAAGGGGATGGATTGTCCATATTTGTTCTACTAATTTAAAGCAGATACTTCACATACAAATCTGTTTCTGTTTTATGATTTTTTTTTTAATGTTCTATTTTCTGTCCATGATATCTTGCCTCAAGTGATGGGTCGTTCGCGCACAAAGAGACGGATCGTTCGTGTGAACGACGTGTGAGCCGGCTAACCTCAGCGAGAGGATGGCTCACTAAACCCCGCCCTAAATGGCTCACCACGACCTCTTTAACCCGATAAAATTTAGGAGCCAGAAGAACCGGCTCTTCTTAGTGAGCAGAGCCTACTGAGCCAGCTCGCTAAGAAGAGCCGGACTTCCCATCATCACTTGCCTCAGACTGTAAGGGAGAGTGTTGTGGGCATTCTCTGTGACCTCTGTAGAGGTCATTGTGCTGGAATGGGGTAGCTGTGATCATCACGTATTGTGAAAGGTGTGATCTTGTGTTACCTATATATCTTAGTTTAATCTCATATCTATTCTAGACTTGCTTCTTTCAAGATGAAATCTGATGATAATGATATGATATTTAGACTTTTAAAGGGAAGCTGTCATCCAGTTTGAGACCCCTACACTGACGGTATCTCTCCATACAGCTGGGGCCAAGGGTCCCAAACATATTCAGCTTTACACTGCCTTTTTCTGCTATTAAGAGAAATCAGGGGGGGGGGGGGGGGGGGGAGTAGTCACAGATCTGATAAGATGGGTCTACACAAGCCATCGGGTAAAGCCTAGGGTTGTACACCTCCCTTCATTGCAGAGTCAGCCACTATCCAAAGCAAGCACAGTCAAGCTAGGTGTAGGTGCCTCGGCTTCCGCTGGTGTACTGCGCATGCGCTAGATGCTCGTGTGGTCTTATCTCATCGGTCCTAAAGCTATTTTCCACCTAGATCTCTACTTGGATTGCCATGCAGGGAAATTCCAGGTGGAAAGTAGCTTTAGGACCGATGAGATAAGACCACACTAGCATCTGGCGCATGCGGAGTGGGCCGTATGATGCTAAGTGCTGTACACCTCGCTTCACTGAGGCTTGCTCTGGATAGTGGAAGACAACGAGGTGCACTGCAAATGCGCTGGAGGCTCATATTGGACTCATCTCAATAGGACTCCCAGCTATTACCCCCTTATTTTTCTTTATACAGGCGGTCCCCTACTTAAGAACACCCGACTTACATACGACCCCTAGTTACAAACGGACCTCTGGATATTGGTAATTTATTGTGCTTTAGTCCTAGGCTACAATAATCAGCTGTAACAGTTATCACAGGTGTCTGTAGTGAAGCTTTAGCGTTAATGTTCATTCTAATGACAACCCAACATTTTTAAAATCCAATTGTCACAGAGACCAAAAAAGTTCTGGCTGGGATTACAATGATAAAATATACAGTTCCGACTTACATACAAATTCAACTTAAGAACAAACCTACAGACCCTATCTTGTATGTAACCCGGGGACTGCCTGTAGTGGTAACATTTACAAGGGAGCTGAATATTTTTGGACCCTAAACCCCAGCAGTAAAAACGGATTCAGTTTAGTGCTCTATCTGATAGGTTTCCTTTAACTGAAAAAAAAAATATATTTTTTTTTTCTGTTTTTCAGAATTTTTTTCAGGAGCAGGTTCTTAAAATTTCCAGAGTAAAATATCTTTGTTTTTTTTTCTTCTGTTTTTGGGGTCGATAGGTTCCTGCTGGAGTGTAAAGGCAGGGAACATTTATAGAAGGGTCACATTTGGTTTTACTTAAGGGGATATTTCATTTACTGTTTCATGATTACTCAATCCAGAGCCAAATCCCAGTAAAGATCATGTTATTCTTTATAAAATTGCTGCATGTAGTATAGTAATAATGAAGATGTCAAGTAGACATGTTTGTTCTTACAGTAAGGAGAAGCACAGAATGTTTTCCTATCCGCTAATGGTTTTCAGATGGATTCATGCAGTAAAACATTTCGCCAGGTCCCCAGGAAGACGCATCCACAGTAGACCCGGTCTGGGCATCCTAATTATGCGGCCCGGGAATATTACTATGTCTTCTAAGGAATCAGGGGCAATGACGACAGTCAAAAGCTCAAATATTTACATTTTGAAAAATCTCTATGCAAAAACCTCCCTATTAACATCCTGATGTTAGACTACGGTGATTAAAGAGATCTTCTAAGATAAGGGATCTCCAAGAATACAAGACGACCACATCTAAGAATGTATCTTAGATGTCACCAGTATGTGAGAACATAATGGTGTAATGTACGTCTTATTACAAGAAGTTTGTAGGAATTTTTTGCTGAGCTCAAAGATTCCATTCCATAACATTTTCAGATTTTGCTAATCCAGAGAAAACTCTATCCACATGTACTGCTGAAATAGTCTGTTTTTATCAACATTGTGAAGTACTGGGATCATTTGTACTTATTGTCAAAAAGTTGTGACGTGGACATGGACGCTGAATGTCATCTTAGTAGTTGGGTGGCACTAAAAGTTACTGAACCCTAATGCTAAATTTATGGGCCACCTATGGGCAACTTTTACCTCTGCGCCCCCCCTGGTTCCCCCCCCCCCCCCAGGGCACTTCATACCTTCACATACCTGATAATATGTGCCATCAAGTTCTTTCTGTAGAATGATTTCATATTCTGCATTACATATGTATCCCCTAGTCCAGTGATGGCGAACCTTTTAGAGACCGAGTGCCCAAACTACAACCAAAACCCACTTATTTACCCTGATGTGCCAATGTGCCATTTTAAGCAGTAACTTATGGTTACCTGTTCTTCCGCTTCTTTAATTGTATCAGCCCCCTGAGGCTACCAATACAGTTGAAAGAAGGAAGGCAAATTCAGCCATCATTGGAGCTTCTCTCCAGGGTCTCTCTGTTTTTAGGAAGATTGGTGGGTCCAGCAGGAGGACCTACAAAGATATTGCAGTTCTTTCCACACCTTCTCACTTTTCCTGCAGTTCCAAACAGTCAATGAAGTGTCGCTGTAAAATAGTCATAAGTTGCCTAGGACTGCAGGAAGATTTTATGGATTTGGTCCTGTTTGTTGAACTCTGTCCTGGGATGATGGCCCGAGTGCCCACAGAAAGGGCTCTGAGTGCCACCTCTGGCACCAGTGCCATAGGTTCGCCATCACTGCCCTAGTCAATTCCACGAATGATAATTTTCATTTCCCTTAATAATGCCCCTTTTGTACGCAAAATTTATGTAAGGCTTTGCTCATCCTGCCCAACACCTTCAAATACAAGTCCGAATTTGTATTTGAAGGTGTTGGGCAGGATTTACTATTGTTGACTATTAGATAGTGGTGTCACGGGTGCTCCTTCGGCTCATGCCTCAGTGTGCCCCCTTTTGCCGGCAGCCTCACTCACCTAGCCGCACTCCAGCGACGGTTTCCTCACTTCAGTGTGTGCGTCCCTGCCTCCTAGGGGGCTTGCGCGCCGACCATCTAAAATTTAAAGGGCCAGCGCTCGCTAATTGCCGCTAGCCATCTGACAACCTATAAATGCTCAACCTCTTCCTGTGACCGCTGCCAGATCTTTGTGTTTCCATGCCTGAGAGAAAGTCCTCTGCGATTATCCTGATTTCCCGTTGTGACCTTGATTCCGTTCCTGACTCCGTTCTCGTGCTGCCTGTCCTGACCTACTGCTATGTCCTCGACTCTGATCCCGTGCTGCCTGTCCTGACCTATTGCTACGTCCCCGACTCTGATCCTGTGTTCCCTGTCTTGACCGCCTGCCTGTCCCTGACCACGAGTTTGCCTTACGATTCTGCTCCACCGTGGACAAAGTCACACCTGTGGAACGACCTGGTGGTATCCTGCCGCAACATGTCCAACCTGCTTTGCGGCGGGCTCTGGTGAAAACTGGATACCACTTAGACTCCGCTCCCAGGTGTCGGCTTAAGTCATCGTCCGCGGTGGTACAGAGGATCCACTACCTTTGATCCTGACAAGTGGGAGCTGATGAGCTTTTCGTAGACCTGTAAACACAAGGGCACCAAGCCAAAAAAGGTGGAGCTGTGTCCCTGTAGTGCACAAAATCTGTGTTTTCCATTTAAAGTCAGCAGAATAATAGTACATCTGCGCCAATCCATTGAAGGCTTGAAAAAATAGTGCAGTATGCTGCACTTCCTATTTTGGTAAGATGACAGACACCATGGGGAATCCAATAAATTGCATATAAAATTGATGCAGTCATTGGGGTGTGTCATGTACCTAATCCGCCTCTTTGTCATTTTTGGGTTCTTGTTCACATGGCAGATTTCCGTTTTTATCTGGTTGAGTGAAAAGTTATCCAGTTGACATCTCTATTGGCCTCATTCATACTTGATTTCTGTCTGTTGGATTCTATGGGGCTGAGGTATTAAGACGTAATGATACCGCAGCCAGTGGGAATCCCACAGAATTGAAATCTATGATAGCCCGGAGGTTATTTTACATTTGTCTAGTTAAGGCCGTCCTTGTTCCCCGTAGAATACACTAGAAGTCACGAATTCCATGGTGTGTGCCAGATATTGAGGCCTTTTCATGTTTTGTACACCAAATAACTATCGTCTAATGCAGGATACCTCAGCCCCGATTAGTCGAATTTGATGTCCACATTTTTCATGGGCCATTGTTCTGTAGAAAGCCAAAGGGGGATAGATTATGCTCATAAAAAATGAATAGACTGGGCACTGATGTCATCCAAGTTTTGCCTGTTTTACCTAGACTGCACCCTCAAGAAGGGAATATTTCCAGTTCTTGAATCTTTTTTAGGGAGACCATTACAATTTTTGTAAAATTTCGAGAGTAACATAAAGAGGAAAAATGGTGGACACGTTGAAGTAAAAGACAATCTCACCGATGAAAAACAGACCCAGGCAACGTGAAATTTTCCACTATACTTGCCCCATTTTTCTGTGCCATGGGAAAACCGGTGCTCTGAAGTGTCAGGCGGAACTCCCGGGACATAATTTATTTTGGTGTCATCATCTGCACGTCTTACGCAAAATCCAATGCCGCAACTAATAAGCCTGGGAAATCCATAGCGTGTCATCCTGTGATCCTTATACGACTTGAAAAAGATTGAATATAGGAAAATTTTACGGGACGAGGGATTTGAAAGCCAGAATAGACCGTTCTCGCCCCAGATATGACAGAAGCCTGCTGCAATGTCTATATTGGAAGATTAACTATGTGTATTCAGCCTAGACACTTCATTAGCTGCAACTGATACTGTTCTGGGAGCTGATAGCCGCTCAGCTGCCCCCCAGGAGTCTTTCCCTCCGAACTGCCCAGGTGGCGGCGGATTCTAGTGGGAAACGACCTTGGAATAAATAGACCCATAGGAAACACAAGGAGAGAAATAATTGGGCGACTCCTGAAATGTGTTGTGACCTGGGCTCAGAAAAAAAAATCCAGAGAACGGAGAACTAAAGAGTGTTTACATTCTACCCAGCGAAGACACATGATAATAGGAGATAAGGTCGCGTCCCGGCACGTCTACCTGTGTCTCTCATTAAAAGGATCAGCTTTCCACCGAGCAAAGTCACATCTAGAATCAATGGTCATTTTTACCTGAATAGAAAAAAAAAATGTACGTTTTGTCAACTGCTTTTAAGTTCTGATAAAGAAAAAAATACATCTGTACATATCACAAAATGACACAAAATTCCATTTAGAATAACTCATTATTACATATTATTTTACTTTTTCTCATCTTCACATTTTATATGTCTTCTCCCTTTCCTCCCACTAACTCACAAACTTTATGAGTTTCTTTAGGGGCCATTGCTTGGATCCAAGGATGTCACCCCTTTAAGTGGTTTCCTCTTACAGACTTCATTCACACGTTACTAGTACACCCCATCTTTGGCGCATGCACAGTGATTCCAAGGTGAACATTCCCAGCTCCCGTGGACCACTACACGTTGGATCTGTCCGATGATACGTATTGGACTCAAATTGTTTGTTGTGGCCAATCAGCAAAAGATACTGGGGGACTGTTAAAGTGGTCGGCCCACCGGTCGGCAAAAGAATATGTTGATCTTTTGGAACCCACCCATTGGGGCTCCCACAATCCTGCTTGCAGCCTCCACCCAAATCTGCCTACAGCCTACACCCATTGGAGCCTCCTATGGTACGATACGGTAGATCCAGAGCAATCCGGGGGGCAGGGGTTTTGTGCCCTTTATATTTTAGTAACAATAACTTAGGTTTAGTAACAATTGAATATAGGGTACAACTTGCTGAACAGTGGGGTTCCTAGGGGTTTCTGCTGTACCACCAAATGAATAGAGGAGCTGGTTTATTTATGCAGCGCTGCACAGAGCTTCCCAAATCGGTCCCTGTCCCAATGGGGCTCACAATCTAATCAACCTACCAGTATGTTTTGGAGTGTGGGAGGAAACCGGAGGACAACCACGCAAACAGGGAGAGAACATACAAACTCTTTGCAGATGTTGACCTTGGGACTTGAACTCAGGTCCCCAGCGCTGCTAGGCTGTAGTGCTAACCAGTAAGCCACCGTTCTGCCCTGCTATCCATCTCTATGGCACTGATTTAGATGGATGACAGCTACCGGTACTTTCATCAGTGCCATAGAGAAGGGAGTGGCAGTGCAGATGCTCAAACTGCTCCTTGATTTATGTGGAGTCCAAAGAACCCCCGTTCTTTTGATACATGGGGATCTCACCACTAGTAGATGAAAACTTGTTTTGACTAGACAACCCCTTTAAGTCCTTCTAGTCATGTTCCTACATTTGAACTCTACATATATGGTGGATGAAAAAACGTACAAAATCTGCAGAATCTGAACATCAAAATGAGATCCTATTTTTAAAACGTTACAAAAGTAAAATTCTACCTAAACCAGATGACGAGCGGCGGTGAGGAGCTTCTACTTCTGCAGCCGCTTTTAGCGTAACCTGGTTAGCCGCCATAACTAGGGATCAGATAGTAAAGACTCCGCTCCACGTTGCCAAGTTTGCTTCTAATCTCCGAACAAACACGACATTTGCGCTGAGTGATGCCTCAATAAATTTCCATTTTAGAATGTTAAACAGCGATTCCACCTCCTTCCTGCCCCTTTCTAAGCAGAAACATCTGCTCCCGGGCCGCCGATAAATCACCCTCATTCCTACAGTTCCACAGGAGCTCACATTCCCTTTAATACTGCGCTGGATCTTCTAGGAATGAATGCGTTAAACGCACAGTAGAGAGTCAGTGAGTGGAACGCCGGGCGTTGCGAGACCCATGTGAAGAGAGAGCTTCAGCAGGAGGCTGTCACATTGCTGACAGCTCCTCGTTAATGACAATAAACCGCTACATTATGGGGCTTTTTCAATTACTTATGGAATTATGATGCAGAATTTGAGAACCGTGTCACAGATCCTCGCTGCGCCACTAAATTGCTCGCTATTAAAATGTCTTTTTAGTCTTTTGTGTTTACTGACTGTGTAACCAGAAGGAATGAGGGCCAATTCACTGCTGTCAGCTCTATTGTAACTCTTTACTGGTCATCGGAAGAGAAATCTGTAATAACGCTTAACTATTTATGGAAATTGCACCCCCAAAGTGACAGGGAGGGGGTCATCCGCTCCGCTCTGCTACATCTCACTGTCACAGCTTTGCTGCAATAATCTTATATCTGTCTATTTCCTTTCTACTGTATCTGTTATCTATCTATCTATCTATCTCCTACCTATCTATCTATCTATCTCCTATCTATCTATCTATCTATCTATCTATCTATCTATCTCCTATCTATCTATCTATCTATCTTTCTATCTATCTCATATCTATCTATCTATCTATCTATCTATCTATCTATCTATCTCATATCTATCTATCCATCTATCTATCTCTCATATCTATCTATCTCCTATCTATCTATCTATCTCCTATCTATCTATCTATCTATCTATCTATCTATCTATCTATCTCATATCTATCTATCTCATATATATCTATCTATCCATCTATCTCATATCTATCTATCTATCTATCTATCTATCTATCTATCTATCTATCCATCTATCTCATATCTATCTATGTATCTATGTATCTATGTATCTATCTATCTATCTATCTATCTATCTATCTATCTATCTATCTATCTCTCATATATATCTACTGATCCTGGCATGTTGTGCCTGGGTCTTAATCATCAGCGTTTATGGTGCACAGCATGCCAGAATTACGAAGAGGTTCTGACCTATGGGCTGGATTTATTGGAGCTTGTATGCCAGAAATCTGCTGTATAAGTATTGAATTAGCCGCAATCCCTGACGCATGGCAGGGAATTTCAACTATTTCCCCATTTACGCCACCTCCACAACACTACTCTTCTATGTTTCTATTGTCCATTCTTTGTCTCTGTGTTTGCACTTTTATACAAGAAGGTATAATCGACCAGTTGTCTCCTACCTCTTAGGGTAGTCTGGTCAATTAGGTAGGCAACTATCTCTTTTCCTTTTGTAATGCTTTTAAGTGTCTATTTTTCTATGTATTTCATAACTATATTTATTTTGGGGAATGTAATCAGACCAGCATTTTTTTAGAGATCAAGAAAACCGTTAAGGAAATGATACAGAAAATTATTTTAAAATTGTGTAAACTGGTGGAAAATTTGTGACAAAATTCTTAGTACTGGCCCTAAATATGTGCCACTGATATTGTGTAACCTCGGCTGTGACCCTACTGGGGACAGGAACTGGTAGAAGTGAAACTTGTACATCGCTGTGGAATATGTTGGTGATATCTATGTATGTATATAGTCCAGACCTCCCGCACAGGATAAAATTGCTTCTAATACGTTTTCATCATATTCGCTTTTCCCGTCCAGTCAGCAGTTTTATTTGTTTTGCTGCTGCAGACTTCTTGTCAGCGTTCTGCAGATGGATGATATAGTAAATTCCATTTTTACCCCCCACTGTTTTCTTTCCTTTACTTAGTGTCAGCTGAGGACCCGGGATACTGGAAATGGATCTGTAGAACGTTCCTAGAAAGATGGAAGCGATAGAACATTCCAGAGATCCCATTAAATCAATCAAAGCTTCCATCTGATTCACAGATAAGGAGAACTGGACACAGATTTCAATTCGTTTCCCTTTAGACTGTAGTCGTCCGGAGTGATTATAGCGGAGGTTTATGTTTTTACAGAAATGAAACGTAATCACAGTATAATCTACAACTTTCTGAAAAATCAGGACCCCATCGGTGGCTGCAATGGTGAAGCAGGAGGCCATCGCCTCCCCGCTCCGGCTTCGTGTCTTTGGGTGAGGCAGAGGATGGCAGGAGCGACGTGATGGAGAGTTGAAGAAAAGATGGATGTGGGAGAACAGGGAAAGCGGAAGATCTTTTTGTTTCTACATTTAAGCGCAAAAGGAAAGAAAACTGTAACTACCGGTAACTGCTGACACCGATTGCTGTGGCACCTAACAGGTCTGCTGGTGGGCACCTCCATCTTTAAATGCCGGTTGTGATTTCATTGAAGGGTGATGTGAAAGGCTACAGTCGTATTGCAGTAGATTCAACGAGTGATCAGACCCCCTTGGGTTAAACTACCCTAAGGCAGTGGTGGCGAACGTATGGCACGGGTGCCAGAGGTGGCACTCGGAGGCCTCTATGTGGGCACCCTTGCCATCACTCCAGGGTTCGCCAGACAGGACTCAAGGCCTCTTGCAGTCCCAGGCAGCCCGGGACCCTAGAAAGAAGCTACAATGATAATCCAAACCTCTACTTCTTCTTTCTACTGTATTGGTGTCATCAGGTGCCTATACAATTTAAACCTGTGCCAGAGCAGGAAGTAATAAGTTACTGCTTAAATTGTCGCATCGACACTTTGCGAAAAATATTTGGGTTTTGGTTGTAGTTTGGGCACTCGGTTTCTAAAAGATTTGCCCTCACTGCCCTAGGGTATTGCATCTAATTCATGGCTTGTATGTTATCAGTCGTACAATAGTGATAATAGTGTGAAATAGAGTCGTGATAAATTCCTCTAGAGTCTCTAGTACATGAGCAGTAGATCAATAGTCTACTCCCCTTTAAAGGAAACCCACCATGAGGAATCTACAAGCAGAAGTAGATGTGATGGTAGATTCCTCCTGCTGCCTCTGCCCTAATCTGTCATGTAATAATCCTGGAACCTAACTTGTTAAAACGTTTATTTTAGTAATATGTAAATTAGCTGCAGAGGCTACTGGGGCGTGGAGTAGCCTTAGCTCCCAGTGCCCGGCCAGGCTAGTACACGCCCCAGTAGCCTCTGCAGTTAATTTGGATATTACTAAAATAAAGTTTTTAACAAGTTAGGTTACGTTCCAGGATTATTAAATTACAGATTAGGGCAGAGGCAGCAGGAGGAATCTACCATCACATCTACTTCTGAGAGTAGATTCCTCATGGTAGGTTTCCTTTAAACATACAATTTCCCTAGCTAATATTTCTCTATTTGGGAGGTCACAGATTTTAGGACCCGCCCCCAGAGATGGACCCTTCCCATAATGACAGCGCGCTCCTGCACATGGTGGGGATTACGTTGCATACAGCCAGTATTATAAGTGATGACTCTCCCCCGGTGGTTACAGGAACATCAGCGCAATATCTAAACACTGGGTGATTATTGTTTTCCTGCTTAATGCACTTGAGATAAGTAACATAATCCTATAAAATCTAAAAAAGCTAATCCCCAATAATCAGATATTTGCAGTAAATATCCCATCTGCATCCTGCAGTCACGGCCACAGGGGAGGACATGTGGTGCTCAGTGTGGATTTCAAGGTACTTTTCCTGGTTTTGGATTGTTTGTATTGCTGTTTTTATATATTCATTAACATCCGAAGAGGATTTTATAAACTGAAGTGCATTAAGAGGAAGCGGAGTTTACTTAAAGGGGTTTTCCAAGCTAAAAATATACCAAATAATCATATGCATAGAATATATCCTCCATATCAGATTGGTCGGGGTCCAGTATTCAATAACCCCATCAGATTATGGGGCCCATTTACTAAGGGTCCGCACGGGGCATTTCTGTCGGGTTTCCCGACTATTACCAATTAGGACTGCATTCAACAGGGGATTTTGGCGCATGTGATCGGATTTTGGCACAATCTTGCCGACTTTCATGCAACACAAATTGGGGGGCGTGGCCGGCGGACAACCCGACTGATTCAGACTGAGCGCGGGATTTAAAATTCAAATTGTGTCGCAAGATCAGCACTCACATGCACCGGGAAGAAGAAGGTGAACTCCGGTGGACCTGAGCGGGGAAGCGACACATGCAGAATATTGGGCGCACGATCTTAGTGAATTGCACCGGACTTCATCCTTGCTGGACAACGCACCTCGGGGATCACGAAAGGACCGGGTAAGTAAATGTGCCCCTATATGTTCTCTGCAGATGAAAATGAAATAAGCAGACAGCGCTGTTCTCTGAGTAGTGGTCAGACATGTTACTGCAGCTCAGTTGTCATTCGTTTCAACTTTTTGTGCCCTCACACGCCTGATGTAGCAGAGCTGAGTGCGGCGTTTGGCAGAACTGGTAGTAAATGAGTCAAATATTTGCATTTCTTGTCCGTGGCGTCCTACAGAGAGATCTGATGAAAATCTTTCATTTATTAAAGGGAGTGTCCTGCCCACCTCCATCTAATTGGCACTATGTACGTGACCCCCCTTAAGATGGCTCGTCAGCAGTCAGGATGAAATAATGCACAGCGTGGTCGTGTGGGAGAGAAGTGAGCAGGATTTATTAGATGAAATAACCTCGGTACATGCAGTGCTTGTGTGATTTATAGCCTATCCTGGCAGAAGTACTCCCCTTATGTCTAGGTGTCAGGCCCAGCTGGAGACGTCTTATGCACAATACTGCTGCTTTCCTGTGTCACTCGTTGCATCAGGTCTGGTGTTTTTGGCTCGTCGCGGTAATGGGAGTTGTTTTATTATATAATGTTATGGCTGCCGTCTTATCAAATTCATAGAAATGAAGCTTCATTCAGTCTCTGGGAGAGAAAAACGGAGAGAAAAAACCTCTGCTCCATTCATAGAGGGGCAGTAGTGGTCCAGGATGTTAGTCCTCCAGCAATTAAAAACCTATCACTTATTCTGTGGTTGTGGGTTTAGGCCAAACCCTTTAAAGGAAATCAACCATTGAAATCGAACATAATAATAATTCCTTTATGTATATAGCGCACACGGACTATGCAGCGCTGCACAGAACTTGCCATATCAGTCCCTGTCCCCAATGGGGCTCATAGTCTAATCAACCTACCAGTATGTGTGGGAGGAAACCGGAGGACCCAGAGGAAACCCACCAAACACGGAGAGAACATACAAATTGAACCCAGGTCCCCAGCGCTGCAAGGCTGTAATGTTAACCACTAAGCCACCATGCTGTCCCAACATAACAAACCAGGCAATTTTTTATGATCCAGCCACCATGACTGCGGTAATCTCCTTATGATTGTTATCCATGACCTATTAAAATAAAAAATTTTAATTATGCTAATAAGTCAGAAGGGCCCCTCAATTATGATAATAAGACATGAGTGCTGTGGAGGGTGTTACCCTCCATGCTGTAGCTTTACTGGCTGTTACACTCCCCCCTCACAACATTTCCCCTGCCCTCTCTGTCTGATGTAATCTCATTGCAGCAGAGAAAGTTTAAGTACACAGTGGAAGAGAGGGAAGTGCTCCTGCAAAGTGTAACAGCCTGTAAAGCTACAGCATGGAGGGTAACACCCTCCACAGCACTCCTGTCTTATTAGCATAATTATATAAGTTGAATTTAGGAGGAAGGAGGCCATGGATAATAAATATAAGAGGATTTCCAAATTCTCAGTGCCTCGATCTATGAGTGAGTTTTCCTAGTTTATTATGATGGATTTTGATTGTAAATTTATTTTAAAGAGACCCTATCCTAAAAATAAATACTTTATTAAAAGCTTTGATTAAAAAGCTTATCTCTAAATGGTTTCAATGTTAAAAAAGTATTAGTTTGTTAATTTATCTGCAACTCACCTGATGTGAGTCCAATAGTAATGGGCCGGTATATGCAGTGTTCATGAGTAACAGGTCTCACTGCTGTATAGAAAACTAAGAGAGAGCTCTGTTACATCATTGGGCACTGCATGTCATGATATCATCTAAGGTCCTGTTACATTTTCCATGTCTACGCCATGAATGTATCGGATCACATAAAATCACAGCAGCCTCCATTGAGGATGGCATGCTGTGACTTCATGTGATCAGATACATACATGGTGCAGATGTTGCAAATGTTGCAGTACTTGCAGACTGGATAAAGGACATTAGATGACATTACCTTGGTCACATGACATGGTCAGAAGATGCATGGGACATAGGGATGAGTAGATGGGAGGGGCCGGCCAAGCAAAACATGCCCTTTTGATGCCAGGTAATATAAGATAAAGTTGATTTATGGGGATGTAAGGGAAATAATTTTTAGCTAAAATAAGTAAAATCAGTTAGTTAATAGGGGAACCTGTCACTAGCTGTATTTGTGAAAATGTGGGTCCCCTTTAATGGAGTTTCCAACCAAAAACTAGAGTATTACTGCCCTCTCCATTACTGTTAGGAAGTTTGTCCAATTCTAGACTTCAAAGTGACAATATATTTCCCAAATAATCACCATGAGGGAGAATTTTTATAAATCTGTCTCACCAAATTTTCAGAGAATGCCAAGAGGTCCTGGGCTGTGACACAATATCACGTTAAAAAATGCCACCATTACTCAAAACTTTACAGCCAATTAATCTTCAAGAGATTAAGGAGCGTAGTCAGGAGAGGAGCGTAGTCAGGAATGTAGAAACAAGACAGCAAGAAGATCAAAGAAATAGCAGAAGTACATTATATCACTTTAAGAAAAAATGGACATCAATCAGCAACTATGGTATGACAGGATGTCCTACCATAAAATGGCCACCTGAAGGACTGATTCACAAAAATCTCACCAAACCATAGAGATATGGGCCTTGCTGCCAGATGATTACCAGGATGTGATCCCCAAAAAAGTAATATAAGGGCAGCAGAACCCATCAAAACTAAAGTATGGTCAGGAATGTTGCTGTGAGTTGTCACCAGGAGATCAATAAAGTGGAAATAGATTAGGAGCGTAGTCGGGACAGGAGCATAGTCAGGGATGTAGATAGAAGAAACCAAAAAGCTCAACATATTAGTAGAAGTAGATGAAGACTTGACCTCGATCAGTAACTCTTGCATGGCAGTATGTCTACTCTTTTAATGGGCCATCAAGTCTAACACGTTCACCAGGAGATCAATAAAGTGGAAATAGATTAGGAGCGCAGTCGGGACAGGAGCATAGTCAGGGATGTAGATAGAAGAAAGAAGAAGAATAACTTTTTTATCCCCATATGGGAAATTATTTGCGTCACCATAACAAAAAGCTTAACATATTAGCAGAAGTACAAAGCTGAATCCAAAAACATTAGGTGCAGGGTCCAAGGCCGGGCTGAAAGCATCTGCCAAGCCAAGGAGATTTGTCCTCTCTTCCAGGCCTCTAGAAGATCTCCCCATTTCAGGAAACCTCATAAAGAAAGTTGTCAAGTATGACCTAAATTGGAATATAGGCGTTCCCCAGGTTACATACAAGATAGGTTCTGTAGGTTTGTTCTTAAGTTGAATTTGTATGTAAGTCAGAACTGTATATTTTATAATTGTAACTCCAGCCCAATTTTTTTGGTCTCTGTGACAATTGGATCTTAAAAGTAGGTAAAGTATTGGGGCCAACGGATATCATTCCATCCAATAGGGGTCCAAAAACATGCGCTCACGGATAGTGAGCAACAATAGTTGTAATTTCGGATTTTAAAAGTGTTGGGTTGTCATAAGAACCAGGATTAACAATAAAGCTCCATTACAGACGCCTGTGATACCTGTTACAGCTGATTATTGTAGCCTAAGGCTAAAGTACAGTAAATTACCAACATCCAGAGGTCCGTTTGTAACTAGGGGTCGTCTGTAAGTTGGGTGTTCTTAAGTAGAAGACTGTCTGTAAATGGTTTATTAACTAATTTCACAAAAAATACTAAGGATTTACTCCTTTTTTCTTATTTAATGCCCATTTATCAAAGTCACGGTAGAAAACTTCAGCTTTCACCTTTATTTATTTGAACCTGGTGAAAACATACGACAGAGATTTGGATTCCTCATTTTATGGTCGCTCTGGGTCTAATCTTCAGAAACAAAGAGCAAAGTCATGGAAATGAGACTCCCAGACATCCATCCCCGGAGTTATGTGCAGCCGAGTCGTTGGACATGTTTATATTATATCCGTTAAGCCAATTTATTTACCCAAATACTTCCCTTTCTTAGAAAAACACAAAAAGTATGACGAAGCAGTGAAGAGTTTGAAGGGCTGTTTAGGTTTTATGTTCTTATGAAGGAAAGTTTGGGTCCCTTAACTATTACTTGCCCTAGCGATTGTTTGGGATATCCTTATACAACTCAATTCTGGATCAACAAATTACGGGAGATTTTTTATTGACGTCATTTTTGTCCTGTTTTTGATTTATCCATACCGATGCCGTGATACCTTTCTCACCCTGTCCTCTCTCCGTGCACCATTTTGGAATACGTAAAAGTGGTCCTGCCGATTTTTGAGACTGGGTGATATGACCATATATTATAATTTTTTGGTGACTTTGCTACAGTAAATTTTATGGATCTTTTTAGTTTTCAACCAACAACATCCATATACATCAATACAGAACAAGGGTCTTCTGAGAATACTTTTGGTCCATCACTCAACCTGTCCATCTTTCTCCATAGGAGTGCTGGTGCAGTATCCTGATGTCGGATACTTCAGCTTAATCTCATTTTCACAAACCATGCAAATGGTGTGAAGGTAGATGGACCCAATGGTCAAAGCTCGTCAAACAGATGATGGATTGGGCAACTCAGACTGTAAATGCCCTGTTCTAATGATGGCTCAACAATATTCTGATCCCAGAAAACTAAAAGTTTTTTCCATAGTATTACACTTTCAACGTTCAAATTAATGACCGACCAATGACCATGTAAGAGATGGAAGGACCATCTATGAAGATGACCAATTTGACTCCAAATGACTGATTTATGCATTTTGTTATATACCTAACCTTCCATGATGATAAAACCTTTCCAATTCCTTTGGTCTGCAGAGAGATAAGTCAACTCTAGAGGTATCGGAGTGAACACTCTGTTGATTGGATTACTGGAGAACATATTTCGGGGTCTGGTGTCAGCCAGCAGCTACCTACAGAGTTTGGACAGTTTTATTTAGCACTTCTCCACGCAAGTTCAAAGAGGTAGTTTGATTACAGGAACAAACTCCATGATGTCCACGTAGCCCAGTTGAACATATGGGCAGAAGCTTTCTATTTGCTGGATATTGCAGGATTGTCACCCTAGTAATCCATTACCTAAAAGGAAACCAGGAATCTAATGACCAGAATATTATACAAAAACTTCCCGTTAAAATGATAGACCTGGGTTAAATAGTTTAGGTCACGATTGTGTAAATCTAGTCCAAGATTTCAATTTGTTAAAGTATTTTGTATCAAAGAATGTCAATGACAGAATGGAGATCTACAAGAGCTATAATATCCTGTATATATTGGATACATTGGTGGGCATCAAACAGGACTTCTAGCCACTAAACGTAGAAGCCTTGAAATATATTCGTAAATGGTAGCGTAATGCTAGAATGCTCACCTACAAGGTGAGGAGGAAGGGATTCGGGAATGGTTTTTAATGGGAACGTGACTGGCGAGGCAGTGGGCCGGCGCAGGGCTGGAGCCTCTTGATCTGGCTCCGCTGAGTGGTTGGTGGGGCTATCATATGCTTGTGCATGAGCCCCCACATATGATAAAAACCCCTAATGTCTTCATGTTAGTGCCTATAAATTCTTTCACACATTTATATATTCATGTGCTCACATTTATGCACTGATATATACATGATACACACAGATCTGTCGCAGTAGCTGCTGACCGCACGGAGAAGTACATGGCAGGAATTAGAGATGACGGATACCCCAGCTCTGTTGTTCTGCAGTCCTCTCCCTCTCCCCCGAAATGTATTATCTGGGCTGCCGATTCATGCTGTATTATGTGGAAGATGTGGACTGTTATATACATATTCGGGCACATTTACTAAGGGCCGTGTGTTGCACACCCTATGTTAAAGGTGCACCTTTAATCTGTCGGGGCAGTGAAGGGGGTGCTAGATTTATGAAGCTCAGGTGCCAGAAATCCTGAATCTGGACTATACACAGTTTGCAATGTTCTTGGTAAATGTACCCCATTCTGCAGTATAATATGTATATAATGGTACATTCTTTAGTGTGTCAGTTGAGATGCCAGGGCCCCCTGATACTAATGGCCCCATAGCAGCTGCTATGTCTGCTTCTGACGTAGTTACACCCTTAACCACAGTGCTTCCATGGGTACCACCATAGTGGGTCCCAATGAACATGAACTCCTATGTCTCCATATTATTTGGATTCCTATTGGAATAGAAAGTCCTCATGACTGTATCAGCCACAGAGTGCCAGCCATAATACCCCCAAACCTCATCATGATCCTATATGGGTATGTTCATGAGCTCCAATAATGATACCCAATGATCTGGAGACATAATGGGGCACATTTACTTACCCATTCCATAGCGATTACCAAAGTGCGTTGTCAGACGGGGATACGGAGCTGCTCTGATTCACTAAGATCGTGCGTCCAATTTCCTGCATGTGTCGCTTCCCCGCTCAGGTCCACCGGAGTTCACCATCTTCTTCCCGATGCATGTAAGTGCATGGCTTGCGACACAGTTTTGAATGTTAAATCCCACGCGTTCTCCGAATCTGTCGGATCGTCCGTCGGCCCGCCCCCCGATTTCTGTTGCATGAAAGTTGGCGCCAAAATCCGATCGCGTGCGCCACAATCTGCTTTTAAATGCAGTGCAAAACAGTAATCGTCGGAATATCCAAGGTTTGTGCGGTCCGTGGATGGACCCTTAGTAAATGAGCCCCAATGGTTTAGAGAAATAGTAACTACCAGTTGAAAGCTGGGGTGCCCATAAGATGTTTCTTCCCCATACAAAAAGACCTGTACATTAAATCTAGAATAGATTTTTCATGATGACCCACCACCTTCATGGTATGACTTCCACCATGAGGTCAACCCGACTGCCCAAACACCCCGGACACTTTCTAGGAGGGGAGTGGTAGGATATGGAAAGGAGACAAACATCAGCTTTATCATCTTGGTTTGGCCAGTCTTGGTGAATGTCCTCCATACTGTTCCAGTTGAGAAGCTGAACAAGAAGAGAACCCTAACCTTATGGTTAAATTCCAAAAATTTACTTCTACTGGACCATCACATGGCCAAAATCTTACAGTCCTAAATCTACAACTTCCATGTGCTCTTAAGCGACCCGATGTAGAAGCACCAGGACAATGTCAGAAGAAAACCTCGTGACTTGCAGAACCTCCAGATTGTGGAGTCAGGCTCCTCTACTTTTTCAGACAATTACTGTAAAGCTTTTGAGATTTGCAACATGTCCCGCAGGAAAGTGCAGCGATAACATTTCCCCTAATTGAAAGCACTTAGCGCATCTTCTTTTAAGTATGGGGAGATATTACTTCACTGTGTTCTTACGGAGCAGGTGACGTAATGACTGTGGAAGCTGACCTTATTGTTGTGGAACTGTCTGATCTTTTATTCTGACATAAAGCGACGTCCCAGCCTGTTTGGTTTACACATTGTTCATGCCTACTTAAGCATTCGTTTGTGCTTCCATGTTTCAGTAAGGCCATAACTTTATGTCTTTTATCCTGAGACCCAACTCTTTGATCAGGGAATGAGGTCGTCACCGATTTATTAACACTTTAAGATCCTGAGTCCATAAAGGGATAATTAATAGGACATGGTTGAAGGATAATGTATTGGACCTTTCACAATTTTTCCAGACAATATCGATACATTGGAGGGGATTTATCAGGACTGGAATGCCTAAATACCGGTGTACAAGCATTGATCAAGTCGGTATTCCTGGGGCAGAGCTGGAAATTATTACTACTTTGCCCTCTACGCCACTTGGGCATGGAATGGGGGATGTTGGGCTGTGGAGTGGCCCAGGGCGGGACCTACTAGCTTTAGCAGGTGATAGATCAGTTCTACATCAGGCCAGCGAGTGCACCCACTGTGCCGTAGATATATCAAAAGGCTGGAGTGGTTTGAGGTGCCAGGGCTTGATAATTCTGTCCCATTGTTTTGTGCTAATGTGAGTCCTGAAGGATTGGAGCATGACACAAACTCATACCCCACCAAATGAGGTCCTGCACTAATACAAGGAAGAGCACTTAACATTCCCATTGTATGGATTGTTCGTCTAAATACAACTGTGCTCCACCTTCTGACAACTTTATCAAAAAAATGCTTTCTACTTTTAGTTTTAGGTTGTCAAATGAAAATAAAAAATACCGCTAGGGGTCATGTTTTATTCAATTTAATTCAATGCAACCCTTATCCCTTAATATGGGATTTCAGAATTCTTTGGGAGCTGGGGCAGGGAGCCATAAAAAAGCAAGAATAGTAACCCTGCTCCAGCTCCTTGTTTCAGTGCTTTCAGTCTTTGATACCTGTGCCTGGCTTGAAGTTTCTGTAGTCTACAGACCCTATTTGGCCAATGGGTGGTCTCCTCAGACTATGGGACATCACTTGTAACATAGAGAAAGTTATTGCCAATGGCCACTCATCCTGTGACCTCCGGGGACTTCTGGGTGGCAAAGTCTTTGACAGGGTAAGAAATAGGAGATGGAGCAGTGTTAGTTCATTTTCATATTTTTTGTCCGGTCTGCTCCAAATGAATTGCAGAAATACATGAAAATCCCTTTAAATAATGTAAGGATCAAAATAGGCACAGGCTGAATATCCTGTTTCTGTGTGATGGGTTTCTCCATGGCTCAGTCTGGTGTTTGTTGTCTTGACCAAAGATGGCAGGTGACCACCGTAGCCAGTTATCGCCTTCGACTCAACACCACTACAGTGGTTGGAATGGTTAGTCCTCTCTGTTATGTTTTAGGTTGTCCATTGGCAAAAATTGTTGAAATGGTCACACATTAATGAATTAAACAGTAGCTGAGTTTTTTTCCGAACACCTGACCCCTTTAACCCATCACTGCACATTCTCTCCTTACACATCATGAGGGAGACTTATCATATGCCGGCTTAGGCCTCTTGATGAATCCGGTGGGCGGCTTGGCTGACGAGCAAAACTGATAAAGCTCCCCCCATAAGTTAGTTGTTTTAGAAGCCCTTGGTACCACAACTCATAAAGCTCCCCCCCAAACGTTAGTTGTTTTAGAACCGCTGGGTACCAGAACTGATAAAGCTCCCCCCATACGTTAGTTGTTTTGGAAGCCCTGGGTACCAATGGGGGGCTTTACTAATTTTTGCTCGTCAGCCAGCCGCCCACCGGACTCACAAGAGGCCTAAGCCGGCTCTATGATAAGTCTCCCTCATGATGTGTAAGGAGAAGAATGTGCAGTGATGGGTAAAGGGGTTCAGTGTTCGGAAAACTCAAGCTCTGTTTAATTCATTAATGTTTGACCATTTCAAACAATTTTTGCCAATGACAACCTAAACATAAACAGAGAGAGATCTAACCATCCAGCCACTGTAGTGGTGTTGTTGATCGAGGCGATAACTGGAACGTGGTCACCTGCCATCTTGGGTCAAGACACAACACCAGACTGAGCCAGAAGAACCCATCACCAGAAACAGGATCAGCCGGGCCTATTGGATCCTACATAGTTACATAGTTCAGTCCGCAATCATTGGAGCAGACCGGACAAAAAACTGAAAATGAACTAACCACTGCTCCATCTCCTTTCTTACCCTGTCAAAGACTGTGCCACCCAGAAGTCCCCCGGAGGTCACAGAATGAGTGGCCTGGGCAATAACTTTCTCATAGTGACAAGTGAGGTCCCATATTCTGAGGAGACCACCCATTGGCCAAATAGGGTCGGCAGACTACAGAAACTTCAAGCCAGGCACAGGTATCATAAAAGACTGAAAGCATGAAACAGGAGCTGGACAGGTTAATATTCTTGCTTTATGGCTCCCGCCCAGCTCCCAAAGAATTCTGAAAATCCCAATTTAAGGGATAAGTGAAGGTTGCTGAATTAAATTGAATAAAACATGACCAAGCGGTATTTTTATTTTTCATTTGACAACCTAAAAGTAAAGTGAGAAGCATTTTTGGATAAAGTTGTCAGAAGGTGGAGCCAGTTGTATAGACCAACAATCCATACAATGGAATGGTAAGTGCTCCCTGTATTAGTGCAGGACCTCATTTGGTGGGGTATGAGTTTTGTCATGCTCCACCCGCAGGACTTACATGGCACAAAACAATGGACAGAATTACAGCCCGGCACCTCAAACCACGCCAGCCAATTGATAGATCACGGCGCAGTGGGTGCCTCGCTGGCCGGATGTAGAACTGGATCTATCACCTGTCTAAAGCAGTAGGTCCCGCCCTGGGCCACTCCACAGCCAACAGCCCCCATTCCATGCCCAATGGCGGGGGGGGCAAAGTTAGTAAAATTTCCAGCTGCCCCAGGAATAGTGACTTGATCAATGCTGTACAACCGGTATTTAGCATTCCAGTCCTGATAAATCCCCTCCAATGTATCGAATTGTCTGGAAAAAATTGTGAAAGGTCCAATACATTATCCTTCAACCATGTCCTATAAGTTCCCTTTATGGACTCAGGATCTTAAAGTGTTAATAAATCGTGACGACCTCATTCCCTGATCAAAGAGTTGGGTCTCAGGTAAAAGACATAAAGTTATGGCCTACTGAAACATGGAAGCACAAACGAATGCTAAGTAGGCAGGAACAATGTGTAACCAAACAGGCTGGGACGTCGCTGTATGTCAGAATAAAAGATCAACAGTTCCACAACATAAGGTCAGCTTCCACAGTCATTACGTCACCGCTCCGTAAGAACACCAGTGAAGTAATATCTCCCCATACTTAAAAGAAGATGCGCTAAGTTGCTTCAATTAGGGGAAATGTTATCGCTGCACTTTCCTGCGGGACATGTTGCAAATCTCAAAAGCTTTACAGTAATTGTCTGAATAGAGGAGCCTGACTCCACAATGGGAGGTCCATCAAGGGGTCCGGACAGGTTCCAGTGTGCGGCCACATCGGGTCGCAAGAGCACATGGCAGTTAGATTAGGACGGAGATTTTGGCCATGGATGGGTCCAGTAGAAGAATGTGGAATAACTAAGGTTAGGCGCTCTGCTCTCTCAACTGGAACAGAGGTGAGGACATCCCAAGACGGGCCAAACCAAGACGGCCGTGTGTAAGATGATAAAGCTGATTGGTCTCCTTCCAACCTACCACTCCCCTCCGATGAAGTGTCGGGGTGTTGGGGCAGTCGGGTGACCCATGATGGTATCAGACCATGAAGGTGGGGGGGTCACATGAAACTATTCAGATTAATGACAGGTCTTTTTATTGGGGAAGAAAATCAGGGCACCCCAGCTTTCAACTGGTAGTGTACTATTTCTCAAACCATTGGGGCATTTCTAAGGGTCCACGGACCGCACAACCTTGGATATTCCGACGATACTGTTTGCACGCTTTAAAAGCAGATTGTGGCGCACGCGATCGGATTTTGGCGCCAACTTTCATGCAACAGAAATTGGGGGGCGGGCCGACGGACGATTCCGACAGATTGGGAGAACGCGTGGGATTTAACATTCAAAACTGTGTCGCAACCATGCACTTACATGCCGGGAAGAAGATGGTGAACTCCGGTGGACTGAGCGGGGAAGCGACCACTGCAGGAATTGGACGCACGATCTTAGTGAATCAGAGCACTCCGTATCCCCGTCTGACAACGCACTTTGTAATCGCTATGGAATGGGTAAGTAAATGTGCCCCATTATGTCTCCAGATCATTGGGTATCTTATGGAGCTCATGACATACCCATATAGGATCATGATGAGGGGTGGGGGGGGTATATGGACTGGCACTCGTGGCTGATACAGTCATGAGGACTTCTATTCCAAGGTTCCAAATAATGGAGACTAGGAGTTTCAGTTCATTGAACCAACTATGGGGTACCCTGAGAAGCACTGTGGTTAAGGGTGTAACTACGTCAGAAGCAGACAAGCAGCTGCATGGGCCATTAGTATCAGGGGGGCCCTGGCATCTCAACTGCACAACTAAAGAATGTACCATTATATACATATTATACTGCAGAATGGGGTACATTTCAAGACATTGCAAACTGTGTATAGTCCAGATTCAGGATTTCTGGCACCTGAGCTTCAAAAATCTAGCACCCCCTTCACTGCCCCGACAGATTAAAGGTGCACCAACATAGGGTGTGCAACACACACGGCCCTTAGTAAATGTGCCCGAATATGTATAAACATCCACATCCACAAATCCAGCCTGAATCGGCAGCCCAGATAATACTTCGGGGAAGGAGAGGACGTGCAGAACAACAGAGCTAGGGGTATCCGTCATCCCTAATTCCTGCCATGTACTTCTCCGGCGGTTCAGCAGCTACTGACGCACAGATCTGTGTGTATCATGTATATACAGTGCATAAAGTGAGCACTGAATATATATGTGTGAAAGAATTTTAGGCACTAACATGAAGACATTAGGGGTTTTTATCATAGTGGGGGCTCATCCCAAGCAATGAGCCCCCCAACCACTCCGCGGAGCCAGATCAAGAGGCTCCAGCCTGCGCCGGCCCACGGCCTCGCCAGCCCGTTCCCATTAAAAAACCATTCCCGATTCCCCGATCCCTTCCTCCCCTCACCTTGTGTGAGAGGAGAAATGGGAAAATAATCTAGTTCTAGCATTACGCTACCATTTACGAAATATTTTCAAGTCTTCTACTTAGTGGCTAGAAGTCCTGTTGATGCCACCAATTATCCATATAACAGGATATGATAGCTCTTGTAGATCTCCTTCTGTCATTGACATTCTTTGATACGAAATACTTTAACAAATTGAAATCTTGGACTAATTTACATATCTTGACCTACAATTAAACCCAGGTCTATAATTTAATGGGAATTTTTGTATAATATTCTGGTCATTAGATTCCTGGTTTCCTTTTAGGTAATGGATTACTAGGTGACAATCCCTGCAATATCCAGCAAATAAAAACACTTCTGCCCATATGTTTCAACTGGGCTACATGGACATCATGGAGTTTGTTCCTGTTATCAACTACCTCTTTGAACTTGAGAGGAGAAGTCTAAATAAAACTGTCCAAACTCTGTAGGTGCTGGCCGACACCAGACCCCGAAATATGTTCTCCAGTACTTCATCCACAGAGTGTTTCACTCGCGATACCTCCAGAGTTGACTTATCTCTCCGCAGACCAAAGGATTGGAAGGTTTTATCATCATGGAAGGTGTATAATAACAAAATGCAAATCAGTCATTTGGAGTCAAATGGTCATCTTCATAGATGGTCTTCCATCTCTTACATGGTCATTGGCGGTCATTAATTTGAACGTGAAAAAGTGAAACTATGGAAAAAACTTTTAGTTTTCTGGGATCAGAAGATTTGAGCCATCATTAGAACAGGGCATTACAGTCTGAGTTGCCCAATCCATCATCTGTTTGACGAGCTTGGACCATTGGGTTCCACTACCTTCACACCATTTGCATGGGTTGTGAAAAGGAGATTAAGCTGAAGTACTCACATCAGGATATCTGCCCCAGCACTCCTATGGAGAAAAGATGGCAGGTTGATGAGGACCAAAAGTATTCTCAAAGACCCTTGTTCTGTATTGATGTTATGATGTTGTTGGTGAAAACTAAAAGATCCATAAATGTACTGTAGCAAAGTCACCAAAAAAATTATAATTATGGTCATAGCACCTCATCTCAAGAATCGGCAGGACCACTTTTGTACGATATCCAAAATGGTGCACGAGAGAGGACAGGTGGAGAAAGGTATCACAGCATCGGTAGGGACAAATCAAAAACAGGACAAAAATGACGCAATAAAAAATCACCCGTAATTTGTGATCCGGAATGGATGTTGTATAAGGAATTCCCAAACAATCGCTAGGGCAAGTATAGGTTAAGGGACCCAAACTTCCTTCATAGAACATAAAACCTAACAGCCCTTCAAACTTCACTGCTTGTCAACTTGTGTGGTTGTCTAAGAAAGGAAGTATTTGGGTAAATAAGAGGCTAACGAATAATATATAAAACAAGTCGCACGCCAGCTGACAATGAACCGGGGAGGATGTCTGGGAGTCCATTTCCATGACGGGCCGTGTTCGGAAGAAGACCAGAGGCGCCATAAATGAGGAACCCAAATCTCGGCGTATGTTTGCATTCACCGGTTCAAATAAATAAAGGGAAAGCGGAAGTTTTCTACCGGGACTTGGAAAAGATGGGCATAAAGAAAAAAGGAGAAATCCAGAGTTTTGTGAAAGGTAAAA
This sequence comes from Engystomops pustulosus, assembly GCA_019512145.1. Lineage (NCBI taxonomy): Eukaryota > Metazoa > Chordata > Amphibia > Anura > Leptodactylidae > Engystomops > Engystomops pustulosus. The sequence continues at coordinate 85,050,296 of CM033649.1, forward strand.
CCAACAGACATCTTCACTGATAACACCCAACCACAGCGACACCCCATGAACAAACGGACCCTGGATGTGGTAAACGACGGAAGCCTAGGCTACCAATATAGCGGAACAGGACACAGGCGCGGAATGGAGCTTATGGTAACTCCGGTTCGTATGACAACCCAACACTTAAAACCGAAAACAAACTATTGGGTGAGCGCACTATCCGGAGCGCAGTTGCGGACCCTATGGAGGGAATATTCCTGGGCCCCAATACTTACCTACTAAGATCCAATTGCCACAGGACCAAAAAAATTGGGCTGGAGTACTATAAAAACACGTTCTGACTACATCACAATCAACAAGAACACCTACAGAACCTACGGTATGGTAACCTGGGGAACCCTAATTCCAATTTAGGTCATACTTGACAACTTCTTAGGAGTGTCCTGAAGGGGGAGATCTTCTAGAGGCCGGTTGAGAAGACAAATCTCCTGGCGGCTAGATCGTCAGCCCGGCCTTGGACCTGCACCTAGGTTGGGGACAGCGTGGACTTTCTGCAAAGGTGAAGCTCTTTGATGGGGACACAAAAATTCCCATATGGGTAAAAAAGTTCTCTCTCTTCTCACACAATCCCTCGACTAGTCGTCCGGCCGACTACGCCCCTAACTAGTCACATGGACTCCTGGTGAACTGTTAGACGGGGGCCCATTAAAAAGTAAAACATACTGCCATGCAAGAGAGATGAGGTCAAGCTTCACACTCACAAAGGGGAGCGTGGGGTCCATCACATCCCGATCGGCTCCGGTCCCGACACGCCCTAACTCCACAGGATCGTCCGGGACAACGCACAGCACACCTGACCATACGAGTGAGGGGTCGGCGCCCTAATTACTTTGGGGGGACACACACCGGGGAAGCAGCGGCAGCAAGGCCCACCCGGGGGGAGATGGTGAGGGGACAGTCCCAGGGGGGCCATAGGAGGACAGCCCATGTCAGACCAGAGGCTCGGAGTTGATGCCATCAAGTGATAAGACGCGCTCCGAGCTGGAGCGGCGGCTGGTCACAAGCCGACTACGCTCCCTCCTGACTACGCCCTACCGGGAAGCGCCTAAGGGCGAAAGGGTGAGAAGGGTGGCAAACGAGAGAGGTGCACAGCCCAGACCCTTGGCATTCTCGGAAAATTTGGGAGGAGACAGATTAAAATTCTCCCCATGGTTGAAGGTGGAAATATGATGGCACTTTGAATGCAGAAGTGACAAACTTCCACAGTAGGGAGAAGGGCAAGAACTCTAGTGGGTGAAAACCCAGAAAGGGAACCCACATTTCACAACAGCAGTGGACAGGTTCCCCATAACTAACGGATACTAAGCAAAAGATCCCACACCCAACAACGACTTAATTACCGGGCATCAAAAGGGCAGGGGCGGGCCGGACCCTCCCATCTACCACCCTAGGCCCAGGCACCGGACCAGGCAGGGACCAAGGGGATGCACTAAGTCCTGTATCCAGTCGCAAGTACGGCAACATTTCAACATCTCACACATTGAGTATCGACACATGAGTCACACAGCCCATCCTCAATGGAGGCTGCTGGAGATTTATGTGATCCATACATTCATGGGGTAGACATGGAAAAGTGAACAGACCTGTAGATATACAGACACTGCAGTGCCCAATGATGTAGCAAGGCGCCCGCAGAAGTGAGACCTGTCAAGCTGAACACGGCCATACATTGGACTACACAGTGGTTGGTCAGAACGTACAACCTAATACGGAACAGGCAACCATCTAGGAGTAATCTTAACATAAAGAGTTCAGGGGAGAAGAAGGATGGAATTGCAGGGCAGGCTCTTTAAAAAACCATCACAAAAAATCCATCAAAAACTAGGAGACCTCCAGAATCCAGCAACCGTGACTGAAATCCTCAAAAATTACCATGGCACTCCTCTTCCTAAAACAACTATATTAGGCAAAAGACAGGAGTGCGGGGGAGGGGGTACCCTGCCATGCTGAGCTTACAGGCTGTTATACTGTTTCCCCCACTTAACATTTCCCCCCACCCTGATGTAATCTCACTGCAGCAGAGAAAGTTTCAGCACATAGTGGGAGAGGGGGAGGTGCTCCTGCACAGTGTAACAGCCTGTTAAGCTGGAGCATGGAGGGGTTCTGGTAACACTCCAAGGTGCCCTGACTGTTAGCATAGTTAAAAATTCATTTAAAGGCATGGATAACAAAAAAAAAGGAGGTTACCCCGCAGTCAGGGGCCTGGATTCATAAAGTGCCTGGGTTGGTTATTGGGGCAGCAGGGTGGCTTAGTGGTTAGCATACAGGCTGCAGCACTGGGGACCTGGGTTCAAGTCAATGCAACACGCAAACATCCCCGTGTTTGTGGGTGGCCTCTGGGTCCTCCGTGTCCTCCCCACACAATGAGGCTTGTAGTATAGATTGCCCCATTGGACAGACTGATAGGGCAAGTTTCTGTGCAGCACGGCGAGCATGTGCGCTAATACATAAAGGATTTAGAGTTGCATGTCACATGGTGTGATTCTAAAAGGTGGCCTACACCACAACCACAAATAAGTGATAGGTTTAATTTGGCGGAGGACAACCCAGGACCACTACTGCCCCTCTAGGAAGGTGAGCAGAGGTTTTTCTCTCCGTTTCTCCCAGAGACGGAAGAAGCTTCATTCTAGAAGGATAAGACGGCGCCATAACAAAAAAAAACAACTCCCAAACCCGCACAGCCAAAACACCACCCTGATGCAACGAGTGACACAGAAAGCAGCAATATTGTGCCAAGACGTCTCCCCTGGCCTGACACCTAGACATAAGGGAGTACTTCTGCCAGGATAGGGCTTAAACACACAAGCCTGCATGACCGAGGTTATTCACTAATAATCCTGCTCACTTCTCTCCCACACGACCACTGTGCTGTATTCATCCTGACTGCTGACGAGCCATCTAGGGGGTCACGCATAGTGGCCAATTAGATGGAGGTGGGCAGACACTCCCTTTATATAATGAAAGAGTTCATCATCTCTCGTGTGGACGCCACGGACAAGGAATGCAATATTGACTCATTTATACACACTTCTGCAAACGCTGCACTCACTCTGCTAACATCTGTCGTCTACAACGGCACAGAAGTGCTCCTATGAAAGAAATGACGACTGAGGCTTTCAGTAAATCTCTGACCACTACTTCAGGAACACCGGTGTCGCCTAGTTCCGCGACATCTGCAAAGAAAATAAGTGCACTTTATTACCCCGGTCCTTTGCGATCCCCGTGGGCGTTAGTCCAACAGAGGATTAGGTCCGTCGCCGATTCACTAAGACGTGCGCCGCTAACCTGCATGGTGCGCTCCGTTCCCCGCTCAGGTCCCTGGAGTCACCTCGTTCTTCCCGGTGGTATGGGAGGCTGATCGGTTGCGACACAATTGAATTTTAAATCCCGCTTGTTAGTGAAATTTGAGTCGGGTTCGGTCCGCCGTCCCACGGCCCCCCAATGGTTCGTCATGAAAGTTGCGTTGAGTTGCGTCAAAGATGATCCTTGGCGCCAAAATCCCCTAGTCTTCATGCAATCTCAAATGGGTAAAGTCAGGAACCCAACCAGAAATGCGGGACTGGCGACCCTTAGTAACTGGCCCATAACAATCTGATGGGGTTAGTTGATACTACTGACCCCGACAGACTGATATAGTGGAGGATATATTCACTATGCAGAGGTGTATTTGGGTAGGTGATTTTGCGTGGCAACCCCTTTAGTAACCCGCTCCCTTAATGCACGTCGTTATAAAAGACCGCTTCGGAGTTAATGAATAATAAAACAGCAAGACAAACAATCCAACAACCAGGAAAAGTACCTTGAAATCCACACTGGCACCACTGCCTTCCCTGTGCCGGACTGCAGGAGGCAGATGTGATTAGTCTGTCTGCAAATATCTTATGGGAGTGCTTTTTTAATTTAGAGATATATTTACTATCTCAGCGGCATTAAGCGGTAAAACATATCACCCAGTGTTAGATGATTTCGATGAGGTTCCTGTACCACCGGGAGAGTCATCACTTAATACTGGCTCGGGAGCGGCGGTAATCCCCCCATGGGCAGAGCGCGCTGTCCATTAGTGGGAGGGTCCATCTCTTGGGGGCGGGGTCCAAAAGTCGGAACTTCACCTCCCAAATAGAGAGAGGAAGCTAGGGAACTTGTGGTGTAAAGGAAACCTACCATGAGAAATCTACGCGCAAGTAGCGGGGAGGAAGATTCCTCCTGCTGGCCCGTCCCAATCTGTGAAGTAAATAATCCTGGACGGACACCTACTACTGTGGAAGAAAACTTGATTTTAGTAATATCCAGAATCTGCAGAGGCTCTGGGGCTGGCTTCGCCTGGTCCGGCACTGGGAGCTTAATGCTACTCCACCCCAGTACCTCTGCAGCTAATTACATATTACTAAAATAAAGGTTTTAAACAAGTTGGTTCCAGGATTATTATTATGCGACAATGTAAGCATAATTTTAGTACTCCCTGCCTTCCACAGGTTTTTTAAATTGTTATAGGGCGACCTGAGGACACCCAATACAGTAGAAGAGACGGAGACAAGTTTGAATTTCATAGTAGACTCCTTCTATAGATCCTGGTGCCGGAGCCTGCAAGAGGCCTTGAGTCCTGTCGCCGAACCCTGCCCTGGAGTGATGGCAAGGGGCCCATATAGGGCTCTAAGCGCCCCTCTGCACGTGCCATAGGTGCGTCACCACTGCCCTAGGTAGTTTAAAACCCAAGGGGTCCTGAGTCACCTGTTTAAATCTACTGCAATACATGATTGCAGTATTATTGTGAAATACAGGCGATAATGAAAGCTGTGGATAATTTCACATTACCCTTCGATGAATCACAACCGCATTTAAAGATGGAGGTGCCCACCAGCAGACCTGTAGGTGCCACAGCAATCGGTGTCAACAGTTACCGGTAGGTGTCATTTATCTGAAATCTCATGTGCTCCCTCCCCACTTTTTCTTTCCTTTTGCCCTCAAATGTAGAATCAAAAAGATCTTTAGCTTTTCCTGTTCTCCCATAATTTTTTGTTTATATAGTGCCTACAGATTCCACAGCGCTGCACAAGCAGTTCTAACATCCCTGTCTCACAATCTAATCACCTACACAGTATGTTTTAAGCATGGCGGGAGAACTGGAGACCTGAGGAAACCCATGCAAACACAGAGACATCCAAACTCTTTGCAGAATGTTTCCCTGGGTGGTTATTGAAACCCAGACCCCAGCCGCTGCAAGACATAATGCTACACCCAGCCACCATCCGCCCTATTTTCTTTCATTCAGTCTACTCGCTCACGAAGCCGGAGTGGGGATGCTTAGGCCTCCCGCTTTCAGCCATGGCATCCACTGATGGGGTCCTATACCCTACAGCTCTTAAAGGTACAAAGTTCAGTAAATTGTAATACTTATACTGGATAACGTGAGTAAAAGACCAACTCCGCTATAAATCACTCCGGACGACTACGTCAAAGGAAACGGAAATAATTTGAAAAATATCTGGGTCCAGTTCTCCTTATCTGGATGCAGATTGGAAGCTTTGATTGACTTAATGGTGGATCTTGGGAATGTTCTATCGTCTTCCATCTTTCTAGGAACTGTCTACAGCATCCTTCCAAGTATCCCGGTCCTCAGCTGACACTAATAAAGGAAATAAAACGTGGGGGGTTAAACTGGAATTTCTATAATCATCCATCTGCAAGAAAGCTGACAAAAGTCTGGCACAGCAAACAAAAAACTGGCTGACTGGACGGAAAAAAGCGAATCATGATGAAAAACGTATTAGAAGCAACTTATCCTTGCGGGAGTCTCCCTATGACTACATAGATATCAAACATAGTCACAGCGTGTACCAATTTCACTTCTACCAATTCTGTCCCCATAGGGTCACACTGAGGTTACACATATCATGGCAACATATTTAGGGCCAGTACTAAGAATCTTTGTCACAAATTTTACAACAATTTAAAATAATTGCGTATCATTCCCTTAAACGGTTGGCTGATGCGCTAAAAAAAAGGCATGATCGGATTACAGTCCCTAAATAAATAGAGTTTATTGAAATACATAGAAAAAGAGACACTTAAAATCAGTACAAAGGAAAGAGATAGTTGCCTACCTAAGTGAACCAACGACCCTAAGAGGAAAGGAGACAACTGGTCGATTATACCTTCTTGTATAAAAGTCAAACACAGAGACAAAGACATGGACCGTAGAACTAGAAGAGTATTGTTGTGTAGTGGCGTAAATGGGGAAATAGTTGAAATTCCCCCTGCCATGGTCAGAGGATTTGCGGCTACTCAGGACGTATCCCGCAGATTGCGGCATCAAGCTCCAGATAAATTCCAGCCCTATGTCAGCTCACCTCTTCGAATTCTGGCATGCTGTGCACCACCATAAACGCTGAGGATTAGAACCCCAGACTAACATGCCAGGACAGTAAATATATAGAGAGATTAGATAGAGGAGGATAGATTGATGATAGATAATAGATAGATAGATACCCTAGAGACATAGATACATAGAGAATAGAGATAGATGGATAGCTAGTAGATAGATATAGAAGATAGATAGATAGATATGGAGAGAGATGGATAGATAGATATATATGAGATAATAGATCTCTGCCGCTCGCTTGGCTCGCTCGCTCCTCGCTCGCTCCTCGCTCGCGCTCCTCGCTCGTCGGCGCTCGCTCGCTCTGCGCGCTCGCTCGCTGCTCGCTCGCTCTGCGCTCTCTCGCCTCGCCTCGCTCGCTGTCGCTCGCTCGCTCTGCGCTCGCTCGCCCCTCGCTCGCTCCGCGCTCGGCGCGCGCTGCTGCTCCGCCTCGCTAGCTCGCTCGCTCTGTCGCTCGCTCGCTCGCTCGTCGGCGCTCGCTCGCATCAGCTCGCTCCCCGCGCCGTCGACCGCCCTCGCCCCCTCCGTTCGCCGTTTCCTCTGAGCTAACAGCGTGCAGGGGCCCCCGCAGGCCGGCGGGTGCCAACGGCACAAACACAACGACGAAAAGACCTGTTCAGAGCGACAAGGTAGTGGCCCGCAAGGAGCGGGGACCACGGTTTCTCAAAGGCGGCATCAGCAATTCCCTAAGGACTGTGAACTAAAGCCCCAGACGGGTAGCGATGGATTGGCATGAACAGACGGTCAGCACTGTACCGCCCCGGCGGAGCTCGTCTCTTCACAGGGGCTCGCCAACGCCCAAGCGGGCCACTCACTGACGCGCTACTGGCTTTAACGCAGCAGGCCGAAAGATCCGCGCAGTATTAAAGGGAATGGGAGCTCCTTGAACTGTAGGAATAAGGTGAGTTATCGGCGCCGTTAGCAGATGGTTCTGCTAGAACGGGCCGAAGGAGGGGAAATCGCTGTGTAAACATTCTAAAATGGAAATTTATGAGGCACAATCACTAGCGCACTATGTCGTGTTTGTTCGAGATTAAGAAGCAACGTGGCAACGTGGACGAGTCTTCACCATCTGATCCTAGTTATGGCGGCTAACCAGGTTACGCTAACAGCGGCTGCAGAATAGAAGCGCCACACGCCGCTGGTCATCTGGTTTAGGTAGAGTTTTTCCTTTTGTAACGGTAAAAATGGATCTCATTTTGATGTTTAATTTCGGCAGATTTTATAAGTTTTTCATCCACCAAGAGTAGAGTTCAGATGTAGAACAGTACTGGGATACTTGCAGGGTCCGTCTAGTCAAAACAATGTTCGACGACGAGTGGTGAGATGCCCCAATGTTCAAAAGAACGGGGTTCCTTGGGACGCCGCGAATGCAACAAGCAGTCGAGTAATCTGGCACTGCCCTCCTTCTCTATGGCACTGATGAAAGGAGCGGGCATCCTCACAATGTCAGGCATAAGATGGTAGCAGGGGCGAATGTGGCTGACCGGGTAGCACTAACAAGCCGAGCAGCACGGGGGACCAGAGTTCAAGCCCCAAGTCAACATCGGCAAAGAGTTTGTATGGCCCTCCCTGTGGGCGTGGTGGGTCCGCCGGTTCCTCCACACCCCAAAACAGACTGGTAGTTGATTGAGGGTTGAGCCCCATGGGGACAGGACCCGATTTGGGAAGCCTCTGTGCAGCGCTGCATAAAATAACAACCAGGCACGCGACTTCAGTTGGTGGTACATTCGCAGAACCCCATGGGACCCCCACTGTTCAGCAAGTGTACCCGAGATTCAAGTGGTGTACTAAATAAAACCTAAATTGGGAGGACTAAAATAGAAGGGCACAAAACCCCCAGCCCCCCCCTCGGAGTGCGCGGGAGCGACCGTATTGTAACCATAGGATGCGCCCAATGGTGTAGGCTGTAACGAAAAAAAACGGCCAGGGAGTGGGGAGGCTCAAGCAGGCATTGGGGGAACACCAATGGGTGGATTCCAAAAGATAAACATATTCTTTTGCGACCGGTGGGCCGACCACTTATCCAGTCCCCCATATCTTTTGCTGATTGAATGGCCACAGCAAACAATTTGATCCAATAGTTCCTCGTACAGATCCATGGTGGCAGGGGTCCCGGACTGGGAATTTCACACGCTTTGAATCACTGTGCATAATCGCCAAGATGGGGGTGTACAGTAACGTTTGATGAAGTCTGTCTAGAGGAAACCACTTAAAAGGGTGACATAGCCTTGGATCCAGGCATGTCCCTAAAGAACCTCAGGAAGTTTGTGATGAGGGGGGGAAAGGAGAAGACAGAGCTAAAACTGTTGAAGATGAGATAAAATAAAATAATATGGCACGGGTGATCATGCGAAAGGGATTTTTTGTGTCACTTGGGGGGAGATGTAACATGATGTAGAATTTTGGTAGATCGAATGTTTATGCAAACCGTGAAAGCATTGACAAAACGTAACCTGTTGTTCGAGGCAGGGAAAAAATGACCATTGATTCGGATGTGGACATGGGCTCGTGGAAGCTGATCCGGTAATAGAGACCAAGGAACGGGCCAGACCGACCGTATCTCCGAGTATCGTGGCTTCGCGGGGTAGAATGGAAACCCGGGGTTCTGCTCCGGTCTGCTGGATTTTGTTTTGCGGAGCCAGGGCACAACACGGCAAGGAGCCGCCCATGAGGCGTCGCCTTGGTGTGGCCGATGGCTATGGTAGGCCAAGGGCGGTCCCACTATAAGCCCCCGCCACCCTGGGCAGTGCGGAGGGAAAGACTCCAGGGGGGCAGCGAGCGGCTTTCAGCCGCCCAGAACAGGATCAAGTCCAGCGAAGAATGTCCTAAGCGGAAGACCAGAGGGGAAGCGGCCAAGAGAGACAGTGGCCAGGCTTCTGTCAGACGGGGGCGAGAACGGGCTAGCTGGCGGGCAAATCCCTCGCCCCGGTAAAATGGCCTAGAGTCAAGCGTGTGCAAGCCGGGATAAGGAGCAAGGTGACACGCTATGGAAGTCCCAGCTAAGTATTGCGGTGCAGTGGGGGTGCGGAAGGGAGGGCGAGGATGAACACCAAAATAAAGGATGGCCCGTAGGTCCACCTGAACACGGCGGAGCACCGGTTTTCCCAGGGCACAGAAATAGAGGAGGCAAGGATAGTGGAAAATGACGTTGTGCCGGGGGCTGTTTTGTTCAGTGGTGAGAGGGTCCTTTGTTCACTGCAATGTGGCCCACCATGTGGCCGCTGTAGGGTTGAAGCTCCGAAATTTGACAAAAATGGTAATCGGGCTCCCGCTCCCGAAAAAAACAGGGCAGACGGGAAGGATGCCCATCTGTAGGGTGCATACTAGGTGAAAGTGGGGGGCCAACTTGGGATGACATCAGTGCCCCAGTCCTATTCATGTTAGAGGAGCATAATCTACCACCCCTGTGGCTTTCGACAGAACAATGGCCCATGAAAATGTGACACAATGCCTACTATCGTGGCTGAGGTAGCCTGCAGTAGACGATAGTTTTATTTTGGTGGCACAAACATAAAAGGCCGCAATATCTGAACACACACCAGTGGAATTTGTACTTCTTGGTCCTTTAGCATCACACGCTGGGTGTCTAGACTGGGACAAGGTCGGCCTTACTAGACAAATGTAAATACCTTTGGGCTATCATAGATTTAAGTCTGTGGGATTCCACTGGCTGCGGTCTCATGACGTCGTAATACATCAGCCCCATAGATCCAACAGACAAGCAGTAGGAATATGCCCAATAAGAAGTTCCACTGGAGAACTTGTCACCACTCAACCGAGAAAAGTCGGAATCTGGCCATGGGAACAAGAACCCACAAATGACAAAGGAGGCGGGATGAGGTACATGACACAATCCCCAAAGCCAGCCAAGTTTATAGCAAGTTGTGTATTCCCAGGGGCGGTCATCGCGTACCAAAATAGGAGTGAAGCATACTGGCACTATTTGTGGGCAAGCCTTCAGGAGGGGGGCGGCAGATTTACGTAGTAACACTGGCCCTTGAAGGGCAACCTCAAGGTGGTGCAATACAGGGACACAGCTCCCCCCGGTGGGGCGTTGGGCGCCCTTGGGGTTTACAGGCACCAAAGCTCTCGGCCCCCACTTGGGGTCAGAGCAGAAGTAGTGGAGCCTCGGTACCACCGCGGACGATGACTTAGCCGACAGCACCTGGGAGCGGAGTCTAACTGGTAATCCGGTTTGCCCCAAGCCCCCGCAAAGCCGTTGGACATGGTTGCTGCGAGGTCCCCACAGGTCGTTCCACAGGTTGACTTTTCCACGTGGAGCAGATATCGGAAGGCAAACTCGAGGTCGGACAGGCAGGCGGTCTAGACGGAACAAGAAACAGAGTCGGGATGTAGCGGTTATGTCCGGACCTGCAGCACGGAACGGAGTCCAGAACGGAATCAGGTCACAACGGAATCAGATAATCGCATCGACTTTTCTCTCAGCATGGAACACAAGATCTGGCAGCGGTCACAGAGAGGTTGACAGTTTAGGTTGTCAATGCTAGCGGCAATTAGCGAGCGCTGGCCTTTAAATGTATAGATGGTCGCGCCAAATTCCCCCCTAGATGGCCAGGGTGAACGCACACGCTGAAGTGAGAAACCGTCGCTGGAGTGCGCTAGTGAGTGAAGGCTGCGGCAAAAGGGTCAACCACTGAGCACACAGTGTGCGCTGCGACACCGAACATGGAGCCCTCAGGAGCACCCGTTGACACCACTATCCATAGTCAACAATATAAATCCTACCCCCACCCTTCCAAATTAAGGCCGGCAAAGCCTACATAAGCCTACAATCATGCAGAATATGAAAACCATCACAGAAGAACTTGATGGCACATATTAATCAGTAGCTGAAGGTATGAAATGCCCGGGGGGAACGGGGAGCGATAGGTAATGTTGCCCATAGGTGGCCCCATAATTTTGCTTAGGTTCAGTAACTTTTAGTGCTACCCAACGACTAAGATGACATGCAGCGTCCCTGTCCACGGCACAACTTTTGGACATAGTACAAATGATCCCAGTAGCGTCACAAGCGTGGATCAAAAACATGAACGAATTCACAGTACATGTGGATATTTTTTCTCGGGAGGAGCAAAAGCGGAAAAGGGAGGGAAGGGAAGCGTGAGCGCAGCAAAAAAAGTCCGACAACGTCGGGTAATAAACGTATCATTACAACCAGTATGGCTCACAGACTGGGACAGCTAGATACTGTCGTGAGAGGGGTCGTCCGGTAGGCGGGAGAGCCCGTATCGGAGAAGATAGCTCGTGAAGCACCGAGTCCGATAACATCGGGGGTAATAGGGAGGTGGTGGGGCAGAGCAATTGGTCAAAATTGAAATAATGGCGACGTGGGGACGGGGGCCGTCATTGCCCTGAGTCCGGAGAAGACATAGATATGCCCGGGGCCGCACAATTAGGATCCCAGCCGGAAAACAAGGCGCCGTGGAGGCGTCCTTCCTGGGACCTGCGAATGTTGTTTACTGCATGATCCATCTGAAACCAGAGCGGATCGGAAAACTTGCGGGCGTCGCCTTACGGGAAGAACAAACAGGGCGACTGGACATCTTCAGTATTACGTATACGACCGGCAGCTAGGGAGAAAGAATAACAGAATCGGTACGACTGGGAGGCGGCTCGGGATTGAGTAATCAGAAACCGTAAATGAAGATCCCGTAAGTAAAACAAGGTGACCCGGCTATAAAGTGCCCCGGCCCCTTGACACTCCAGCAGGAACTATCGACCCAAAACAGAAGAAAAAAAAACAGAAGAGTGGTTCTCGGGAAATTAGAAAACCTGCGCCGGAAAAAAGGCGGAAAACGGAAAATAAAAAGAATAGAGATATAGATTTTGGGTGAAGGGAAAGGGAACCGAGCGGAGATTGGGGGAACCCCCAAACCACCCCACCCCCGCACTAACTAGAAGGGGGGAACTGGCTGGGGTGGACGGTCCAAAAATAGGCAGCCCCAGGGAAATGTGACCACTAGAGAGAGAAATAGGGGGGACGAGCGTGGGTCCTAATGAAAGAGGCCAAGAGGCTAGCCCGCCACGCATGGGCAGTGCACCGCCGGGTCTTCGCACTAGCCAGAGCAAGCCGCATGGAAAGAGGGGTACACACTGAGCAGCAGACGGCCCACTGCGCATTTGCGCCAGATGCTAGTAGGGGGGTCGTAGCCATCGTCCTATCTACTGGTCCACGCGCGGAGTAGCTGGCGCAGGAGCTCCCCCTCACGAGAAGATAGCCGGCGCGGCGGGCTGCCGTGAACGGCTCCCGAGGAAAATATATAATAGGGACGCCCAGGCCAGGCAGTCACCGTACACACACACCACTTGTGAACGCGATTGTATCGTAGTTAAAAGAGGCGGGTAAGGCCTATTATGGCGGGGTTGTAGTGAGCCATCCTCGCACGGAGGGGGGCCGGGTCAACAGGTCGTTCACGTGAAGCAGCGGCTCGGTGGTGCGCGGACGACTCTCACGAAAAGGCAAGATAGCACACGGACAAATAGCACAGAAAAAAAAAAAGCATAAAACAGAAAACAAATTGGTATGTGAAGTAGCGCTTAAATGGACGAAAACAAAGAGGACAATCCCCATCCCTTAAGTACTGTCGAGAAGGGGGGGCAGGCTAGGCGACTGCCCTATTCTAAACCCTCTGAGTAGCCGAGGAGAAGGGGAGGTAGCCTGCAGGAAGATCGCGGGGTTCGTACGGATATTGTCACTTCCTACTGGGGCGAGTATTCGGAGACGCAGAAAAGAAAGACAGCAAAACGGAGATTACGTCCAGTGGCGGGGTGGGGACGGAAGGAAAGCAAAGAAGAGCTAAGAAAAATAGGCCAAGTCCGCGAGGCAGGGCCAATGGGCGAGATGTACAGCGTCGCCACTGGAAGGGGGAAACCAATTTCTTCTGTCGTGGTGTGCATACAGACAGATGTGTCTGAGGGAGTGTTTTGCCGGTGCCAAAACCGCAGAGATATAATAGGCTGATGCGAGTGTTCTGGCGCTACGGAGTGTTATCGCCAAATCTATGAAAAGCAGAAATCAAGCGGCCCCGGGCAGGAGGAAATATAGAAAACACTAAACCCGACAATAATCGAGAGTAGTGTTTCAATGGGAGAAGAGAACAAGCTGGGATTATAGACACGACCAAGCCCAAGGACGTTCGGGAGAATGAGAGAGAAGGAGTCTGGCGCGGGTTGAAAGGGATCACAACCATCAAAGCGGTGGGCAGAGGGAAGTTCAAGCAAAAGCTGGCCTGTCGAGGGCCTGATTCAACAGGCAGGCTCCGGAGCAGGCAGGCAGGGGGTGGGCAAGGGAGAGTATAGGAAAGGCACAGTCCCACAGAAATCACGGCCCCACACACCTCTGCGCGGACTGGGGTTAAGAAACCAAAACCACCCCGATCTACCGATGAAAGGAGAGCCGGGGTAGTGCAGCGAATAGGTGGTAAGTGATGTTCACCGGTGTAGGACGAGCCTGGGAGAGCCACGAAGCTTTAGGATAGCGGGAGCGGGAATAGAGCCAAAGTTGCTAAAGAGGCGACTGGGGCGGGTAGGAAACGGAGCGGCAGGCGACTCCACGCCCCAGTACCTTGCGATCAGAGACGGCAGCGCACAGCTTACGAGGAAGCCGCCGCCACTCGAGCACGAAACCAGAGGGCGGCACAGGGCGCAGAAACGCCAAGCCGGCGGCGGCCATCGCAGCTCGGAAGCCAAGCTACTGGAAATTGCATAGTCCCTGATTAAAGATAATAAAAGATATAGGGGCAAACATTTATTGACCTGGTCTGTCACATCCCCGAAAGTGCATTGACCGATCAGGAATGCAACACTGCCACTGCCGCGATCACTAAGATCATGCGTGTGCCGCTTTCCTCCCGCTCAGATCCGACAGAGTTAACCTTCTGCTTTTTCTTCCTGGTGCATGTAGTGCTTGATGCAAGACAAATTGAATGCAAATCCCGCGCTCATTCTGATTATCGGATCGTCCGACGGCAAACCCCCCTGTTCTTAGTTGAATTTGGAAGTAAGTCGGAAACCATATCTTATAATTGTGTAACCGCGCCCAGTTGTTTTTGGGTCTCGGTGACAACTGATTTGAAATGGGGGGGGTGTCATAAGAACAGATTAGCATTAAAGCTTAATTGGCAGACCCATTTGGTAACTTGTTATAGCTGATTATGGTAGCGTATGGCTACAGACATATAATTACAAAATCCAGAGGTCCGTTGGGACGGAGGGGTTCTGTGCTGATAAGTCGGAAGGAAAAGACGTGTTATCCTGGAAGGAGGGTGGAGCGCCGGGGAAGGATTTTTTGAAGGTCTTTTCAGAGAATCGGAACGACACACTCCATACCACAGGTCCTCAGAGTCCCGGCGCATGGCACAACAAGAGCCCGTTCAGACATCTTATGCACCCAGACACAAAAAGGATGTGAACCCCCATCGAACTGATAAAGCTCCCCCCATAAGTTAGCTGTTTTGGAGAGCCCTGGTACCAAACTCTAAAGCTCCCCCATAAGTTAGTTGTTTTGGAAGCCCTTTGTACCACATTCATAAATCTCCCACATATGTTAGCTGTTTTGGAAGCCCTGGGAACCAGAACTCATAAAGCTCCTCACATACGTTAGTTGTTTTGGAGACCTGGGTCCAGAACTCATAAAGCTCCCCATAGTTGTTGTTTTGGAAGACCTGGTTACCAGAACTGATAAAGCTCTTCCCATAAGTTTAGTGTTGTGGAAGCCCTGGGTACCAGAACTGATAAAGCTCTTCCCATAAGTTGTTGTTTTGGAAGCCCTGGTACCAGAACTCATAAAGCTCCCCCCATAGTTAGTTTGTTTTGGAAGCCCTTGGTACCAGAACTCATAAAGCTCCCCCCATAAGTTAGTTGTTTTGGAAGCCCTTGGTACCAGAACTCATAGGCTCCCCCATAAGTTATTTTTTGGAAGCCTTGGTATAAACTATAAAGCTCCCCCCATACGTTTAGTTTGTTTGGAAGCCCTGGGTACCAGAACTCATAAAGCTCCCCCCATAAGTTAGTTGTTTTTGGAAGCCCTTGGTATAAGAACTCATAGCTCCCCCATAAGTTAGTTGTTTGGAGTTAGTTGTTGTTTAGTGGTTAGATGTTTAATTTCTTCTTCCAATAAACCATGACAAAGTCAACCCGGCTTTACAGATAGGAAGTAAAAAGATTTATTTGATGGAATCACATTGAATGAAGAACACTGCGTTCATCGCTC
Organism: Engystomops pustulosus; assembly: GCA_019512145.1. Lineage (NCBI taxonomy): Eukaryota > Metazoa > Chordata > Amphibia > Anura > Leptodactylidae > Engystomops > Engystomops pustulosus. The sequence continues at coordinate 85,065,949 of CM033649.1, forward strand.
CACGGATATAACGCGCAATATTTTATAAGGTTTTAGATGCTACATAATGAAATAGAACATTCTGGGACATTGGATGTGAATGGATTGTGAATGGCACACAAGTCAATGTAACCTGTAAAGGAAATGTTTGTGGGTTATGTTATGTCACGGCTTTGGAAGATTCTATTGTATGTAGGGCTGACACCAGGGCAGTGCATGTATTTGCTGCAATTGTCAGGTGTCCATGAAAATCACTACATAGAAGCAGAAATCCTGTGGAGTGTATCAGCAGTGTGACCCTATGTTTTCCTTGATCTGTGTATCAAAGCTTTGTGTAGCAGCAGATCTGATAGGATTGTAGCTTTTACAAGTGCACTTGGGGTGTGTCCTCACACGGGTGTGCTCTTAGCTCTCTGCATTGAACTACTTCTCAGCCCGTCCCCTTTAATCTACACAGACTGCTATAGTTTCAGCTAGAATCTAGAAGCAAATAGTTGGACATGTGGAGAGAGCTCCAGCACAGCAGTATGAGCACTCCGCCATTTTTCCAAATCCAGCTACAATCCTGGAATGTGTGTATTTTTGCAGTACACTGCTTGTAATACACATAAAGGTTGTATAGCAAATATTCTGACGTTGCCTGTAAAAACCGCCTCCTGAATATCCAGCGCCCCGGCCGTAAGGGGTACATTTAAGCCAGGTCTTGATACAGGGAATAGCTGGTGCATACCCTGCCACGGTAACTGCCCCCTACTGCCCCTGCTCGCCCACTTGGTGTTGAAGTGGCACAATGGGGTAAATGATCACAATTCTTGTCCATGCTCCAGGAATTTCGGCTATTTCAGGGCTTGTACCCCATAAAACTGCCATAACAGCTCTGATAAATTTCCACCTATTTGCCCCTTATAGATACCCGATGACCTTATGTTCAGACTTTCTCCAGTGAATGCATCTTTTTCAGACCTAGAATCCTCTCACATTCATCAAAACATTGTACCGATGGGATTAGATGGACTTTGTTTTGGCAAATACATAACACAGAACAATTATCCGTGTGTCCCCTCAATCATATATGATCTCATAGAATAAATGAGTCCGGAAAATCAAACTTAACGTTACATCTTATTCTTACCTGTCCAATTCTCTAATGTTCCCTGTCAGGAACCCAGTGACCTGATGATGGATCTGGTACAATTTAGGAGGTTATTTCCACCTCGTTTGAAGGTTCAGACTTGTCCATTCACCTTCAGTAGAACCTTCAGACAACCTTCACATTCCCACTCCATCCACCTATTCAGGATTATTAACAAAGATTTTTATATCTCTTGCCCATGGTTCTTTGACCTCAGTTGGTTTCAGGATTTTTATCATATAATAAGAATGGATCATCTTTTTAAAGGTCCTGTCATGAGGATGAAGACCTAGAAGCCACAACCAACCTGTTATCCAGGAAGTTGTTAGCATCATCATGATGTTCTTCATGTTCTGGGATATACGGGCTCACCGTCCTCTCCTTACTTGACTAGTGTCCCAAAGGGCAATCATTTCAACATGTAGCGAGCCTCAACACCCAAGTTGCCTTTGATGTTCCTGACCTATCGGATATCAATCAACGCAGGAGGGGACCACAATGCAGACTGGGTTAGACCTGCCCACCCAGTTTCGGTGGATTCTCTGGTGACACCCGGTTTAACCTCATACTGGATTCCAGATACAGCAAAGACAACCTAATTTGGAGTACTCTAGGTCTTTTACATAGGTGATGATGAGTTGACCAAGAATAAAAGTATAATTTGGGCCCAAGTAACCCCAGTCACATTTCTCTACACCTACAATCCTTATCATCACTTTCTTTCATAGGAGATATGCCAGTTTTACTGATAAGAGTCTAGACATGTGGTTCTTAAGTTTTATTGCTACCCTTAATCTACAGGACAACACTCTGATCAGTGAGGGTCGGTACCAATTCTTGGTACCCCACAAAATCACAACACCAAGCCCCCACAATTCATAGAACAGGATCCTGTTCTCAAAATTGCTGCGCGCTCCATGCAGTAGTGAGACCAGGATCCCTGTTCTTATGACCATTGATGTCCCAGCCGTTCGACCCTCATAGACGCATTGTTTCCTCTATACAGTGATGCGCAACCTTTTACACAGAGGGGCTCATTTACTTACCGGTCCAGTCGCGATCCCGCGGCGCGTTGTCCGACGTGTGATTTCGGGTCTGCCGGGATTCACTAATGTTCATGCGCCCGTATCCTGCAGGTTGTCGCTGCTGCGCCGAGGTCCGCTGAGTCACCTCCTCTTCCTGGTGCAATGTAAGGTGCTTGATCTTGGGGACACACAATCATTTCTTAAATTCCCGCAGTTTTTCCGAATCCGTCAGGTTTGCTGATGGCCAACGCCCCCTTTTTCTGTCGCGTGAAAGCCGCGTTATTTGCAACCGAAATCCGATCGCGTTCGCCTGAAATCCCTGCAGAATTCGGTCCAAAACGGAAAATGTGGGAAACCCGAAGGAAATGCGGCCGCGTAGCCCTTAGTAAATGAGCTCCAGAGTGCCCAAACTACAAACCAAAACCTGCTTTTATGTCGCAAAGTGCCAACATGACATTTAAGCAGTAATATTGATCCCACTGTATCAGAAGTCTTAATCCTATTAGCGTTCTGAGACACCAATACAATAGAAAAAATTTGGATTGTGCTTTCTTTTCCAGGTCCCCTGAAAGGAAGAATCAGGGGACCCAGAGCAATCCATCTCTGTCCCTACCTTCTCTCTCGCTTCTGTGTAGTCTTGGCAGCCAAGGAGGTGTCGCTTTAAAATAGTTTTGGACCGCATGAGGAAACCCTGAGTCATATCTAGCAAATTCTGTGCTGGGGTGAGCCTGGGTGCCCACAGAAAGGGATCCAGTGCCCCTTTGGCACCCGTCGCCATGGTTCGCCACCACTACCCTATACTTTGGATAGGGAATGACAATAAGACTCAGCACCAACCCTTTAAGTCCTCTTACAATGACGAATTCCCTGTTTTTGGTGAATGGTTAAGAATCCTAGTGTCTCCTGCTCAAGAGGAAAGCTGTGGCGTCCACCAAACATGTATAGTATATGTATAGTGATGGAAAATTTGTTTCACCAGTCGTATGTATATGCAACCAGAGACCACATGAAGACCCAGTTTTCCTCTAAGTTTTCTCTAAATTTTGGGAAGCTTAGAGGTTCCTTTTAAGTAAGGATCATTATTCCTCTATACTGAAGCCTGTAATTCTGAAGGTGATTATCATCCATCACCCTGCGGATTGTGCGCACAATTGCTGTGTGATGTTTATTTTCATACTCCCGGTCTTATTATGACAAGTAACATGTATCAGGCATGTCTGGTGTGACGCTCACCACCTTCACCACTCCCGGTCCTGATTACTAGCCGTACCCCAGCTTTTCTCCACGAACACTAGCCAACATCAAAGCTGAGATTCTGAAACATCTGGAGAGTCAAAACTAAAATTATCTGAACACCCCCCCCCCCCCCCCCAAACGGGAAAGATTACAGAAAGATTAGTTCGCCCTGACAAAGAGACGTTCTGCTCCATATTGAAAACCTATTGGAATTGGAACATGTAATAACATCACAACGTTCTCGATCTAAAGGAGCACATCACCCAGATGAGTAGCGTTGTATAAATGGACCATATGGGAGATTTTGAAATCACTCAAGTTTTCCACAAATTTAGTTCCGGAATTCCTTTGGCTCAGAATTTAATAGTAGAAAAAGTCTTATAATCACACAGATTTTCCAGGTCACCTTTATATAATGGTGCTCATTTACTAAGGGTCCGCGGAGCGCATTTTCGTCGGGTTTCCCGTCGCTTTCCGCATGCTCCGCATTTTACACAGTGATTTTGTCGCAACGCGATCAGATTTTGGCATATCGGCCCCGGCTTGAACACAACACAAATCGAGGGGCGGGCCGTTGACAACCGATGGATTCGGACTACACACGGGATTTAACATTTCCATTGTGTTTTTGCAAAGCACGCACTTACAAACCGGGAGAATTAACTCCGCGACTCTCAGCGGGGAAGCAACGGATGCAGGAACTCGGGCGCACGAGCTACGTTAATCGCGCCGGACTTCATCTTCGTCGGACCGTCCGAATCGGGGATTGCGATGGGTCCAGGTAAGTAAATTTGCCCCAATGTGAGAAATGGCACTGAAGGTGGCAGGACTGAGATATTGCTAAATTTATGGAAACCAAGGGTGAAGAGGGATCAGTAAATCAAAAAAAGCACTAAGAAAATCTAACCATCGGAAGCATATTCTCGTGAGTGGTCCCCTTTTTGAGGATCCGCTCTTCCTACTACAGCAGATGGTGGTCCATCTCCACAATTTGATGGGACTTCAGTTCAAGCTGTGTCCTGCTTCTCTCATATTGGCTATAGGATGTTGTGAAAGTTGGCGGCACAGCACTCTCATAAACCATGACTAAGAGTACCAGAGATACCTGCGGGTTGTGCTCAGCATTCAGATGCCATTATATAGATACTGCAGCAGTAAGCATACGCGACCTAATGCTCAATCAATTTATGAGAATGGAAACACACATTCTGTGATCGATAGGGTTCCAGCAGTTTGAAACCCCACTTTTTCCCCCTATCCTGTAAATAATGATAATAATAAAGTTATTATATATATCTTTGTCAGCATTCTGAATTATTTCAGTAGTTGATATAAGTTTAATTCACATTATCTGGCTCCCTGCCAGCAGCAGGTGGTGAGTCCTACGGGCCGGGCCAGCAGCCTGTGTGTGCCTGTGTCAGTCTCTTCTGCTCCACAATCATCCTGCTCCCTCCCCACTACATGTGCATTGATAAGCAGCGAGAGGAGGGGATGGTGTGAGAAGGAAAGAAAGCAGGAGGAGACCAGGCAACACACAGGCTGCAGCTGCCACCTCCCCAGTACGCACCACATGCTTCTGGCGGGATCCAGGTAACTTGTTAATTAAACTTATATAAAGTACTGAAATGATTCAAGTGTTGACAAAAGCATTTAAAAATGAGCATAGCATAGGGTATTGGAACCTGTCATCATGAAAATCACCTTCCCAGTGACAGGTTCACTTATAGTAAACTGACCAGTTTTTTTTTCCATTTTTTTCTTACTGCATCACACACGTCTTGGGATCTGTGCCCTAGGACTATAACCCATAAGACTATATGAACTTGTTGTTGATAGAAACTGAAATCTTTATAAATATAATTTCCGGGTGAAGTGACTCATGGAAAGTGCTGCACAACTAACCTGCGACCGCTGGCCATGTCCCACCTTTTCTAATTAACACTTTGACAATTACTGGAATCGGAAAGTGAGCAGCAGTAAAAACACTCATTCAACTTCCCCCATATTGTAAAAGGTCCAGATTACCAGCCATTGTTGTGGTCCGTCACTTCTCCGCCTCGTACTGGTAGTCTCATTGTGAGAGCCAGAAGCGAGATATATCGTGGCGCTGTGATAGAGGGAGAGATCAGCCAGTTGTAACTGCATTCGAAACAAATCAAGGACAATGAGAAACCTTGGCCCTGCTGCCAAGTATACACAAAAATATTCTCAGAGGAGTTTGATGGGTCTGTCAGGAGTAGTTCTCTCATCTTGGGGGCCTGACTCCCAGCGCCTGACAACCACACTCACACTCTACACACCAGCACCTGGACCCTCGTCTGACACCCAGCGTCTGACACACAGTAACCTGACACCCACACCTGACACCCAGCACCTGACACCCAGCGCCTGACAAACCAACACTCTACACCCAGCACCTGGCCGCCAGGCGTCTGGGCACCCCGTTTGACATCCAGCACCTGACACACAGGATCTGACACCCCACACCTGCACCCGAGCACCTGACACCCATGGCCTGACATCCGGACCTGACAACCCAGCCCCTGACCCCCGCGCCTGAGATCCACACCTGACACCCAGCACCTGACATCCAGCACCTGACACCACGGATCTGACACCCAGCACCTGACAACCCAGCACCTGACACCCCGCGTCTGACCACCCAGTGCCGAAACCCACACCTGAACTCAACACCTGACAGACCCAGTTCCGGGCACCCATTCCGGACACCCACGCCTGACACCCAGCGTTTTGACAACCACGCCTGACACCCAGCGTCTGACACCCAGTGCCAAAACCCAGCACCTGCACTCGCACCTACACCCAGCTCCCTATACCCAGCATCCTATACCCGCCACCCAAATATCAAGTGGTTCACCTGTGTGACATCACATAGGCAGGTTTGTAACGAACATGCAACTAGTGTGACATCACAAAAGGTACCAGGGCATAACGACCATGCACCTGTGTGACATCACTGACAGGAATATATGAGCTGTGTCACCTGTGTGACATCACATAACCAGGACATAATCCATCTGTTGCACCTGTGAGACATCACATGACCAGGGATATAATAGCTGTTCACCTTTGTAACATCACATGGCCAGGACATAACCAGGCGTGCACCTGTGTGACATCAACTGACAGGGATATAGGGCCGTGCACCTGTGTGACTCAACATGACCAGGATTAAACAAGTCCGTGCCCCTGTGTGACCTCACATGACCAGGGATTAACCAGCTGGCAACTGTGTGATATCACTTATCATGGACAATTTCTGTCCACTGAAGCAAACATAGAAGCCTATTCTATGAGAAATATAAAAGATGCATAACTTTCATATACAAACAATAATATTTATTTGGTAGGAACATCCCTTTAACATTGCATGAGGGCCCTAAGAATCATGTTCTTTCTATTGGGGTGCCCGTACTCCGCTTTTCCTATACTTTCAAATTACCAAACCCTTGTATTACCTGGACCCAAAAGATGAGTTTGGGGCGGTGGTCCTCTCTCTCCCAAGACCCCCATAGAATCCATATGAGCTGGGGCCTTTGGTTATATACTAAAACTGGGACTAAGGTTCTTCTATGGTCTTATCAGTCTTTGCATCAGTTGTCTCATCAGTCACGTTTAAGGATATTCCTCCGACACATATGTGACAGTATCCAGAGCTCAATTCTTTATGATGTGTGGGAAATTGTCCCTAAATTATACATCCTAAAGGCTAAAATATGGCGTTACCCTTTGACACGTATAATTCAAGCCGTCATGTGCCACAACAACATCTGTTCTGTTTGCTGCGGCTGAGATATCTAATGTGGGCAAACAAACATGAATGTGCTTATTTAGCGAACGCTTCCTTTAGATTTCTTTTATATAGTTTTGGCCAAAGCTGTTTTCCAAACTGCTTCACAATTTGCAAAAAAAAGTGTCCGAAGCCCAAAAATAGAGAGGGGGCTTCCCTTTGATGTTGTGACGGCCTCGACGCATTGTTAGAAAAGAAACACTGATACATCAAGAGAGTGGCGGGGGGGGGGGACATTGACTCATATACATCTGGACTGATTGAATCAGGTCTTTGTAATCCGGGCAATTTGGGAAAATAAGCATTTTTTTTTTCCCATTAATCTCGCGGCTCGAGCGAACGAAGGCAGGACGGACTGACCCACCAGACAACCGGAGGATCACAGTGAGCCCAGTGGTCTGACATCACTCTTGGGAATGCACCATGATTAAGTCATTGGGGTATTACGTCTGTCGAATTCATATGTGCACTCAGTGACCATCTCTATTTCTTGAGTTTTCCAATTTTTCCCACAAAACCCAACGCCCAAAAACAGAATGACAAGAAGTAGCTATAAGATGATGAATTGAGGGGTTGTATAGTCGTGCTAAGTACTCTAAAGGTCCTTCCTCTGGTCTGTCCAATCTATCCCTTGTTAGCTAAAGGTACTGACTTAATCCCTGTGGTCTGGCAATCCAATCGAGATGTGGAAAGTTTGCAACTTATTTAAAAAACTGTTTGACACCAATCCACCCCCTAACAACCAACCAGGCCCTAGAAGACTGTGACTTTTTTGCAACTTTGTTAATCACTTCTGATGACGTCTTTGGGGGTAGTGGGATCCTCCTATGGTGCCTTAACCTAGGTACCTTTCCAGTGGCATGTACCGATTTAAAAAGATTACGACCACCATATTTGGTGCCTTATTAACCACAGGAGACAGTGTCTGCTGACCCAACCTGGCCCCCGAACCGTCTACTAGTTCAGGGCAATTATGGGACCCGCAAAGTTTGGTGCAACAGGCGACGTGTTTCATGTTTGGTCACTTAACCCTAGGCCACATACTGTTATCAGGAAAACTCATAAGAATACAACTGACCCATTAGAAAACACAAAGAGAAGCGAACTAGGGAAATAAATGAAATTTTATATACTTGGTTGTCAGGCATGGGGTGATATTTTAGATATTAGTGAGAATGGATTGCATTAATACTAATATCTTGCTGTCCAATCATTAACTCAGAGTCTGCCGGCTTGAACATTTATTCCCCTTTCTACTTACAGAAGAGATTAGGGGATAGAGAGAACGTGCGCTATGTTGTCTGCACAGTACTCTCTATGGCTCATACATCCATTTAGTATTAGAGTGTTATAACAGTCCCCCTATACTAGGAGCCTGTTGTGCTTGTAACCACTCTGAATACCTGTTTTACTACTCACCTGCGTTCATCGCTTCATCAAGTAACAAGTGATCCTCCTATTGATCAGTAGATGGGCCCATCCATATAGGGCTAAAGTGAATTATCTAGAATGTCCCTTTAAAAGGTGTTTCCAATGGCAAACACCTATTAATCTGAGAAAGTAACTTGAGAAAGTCACCATGAACCAGGAGAAGAGAATGTAGTGGCACATCATACTCTCATCACCCTTACAAGAAGTAAGCCATTGATTTCGATAAAACTGAATAAAATGTAACTATTGTTGGGGGGGGGGGGAAGTCATGTCCGCCACCCGGTGTTGTCCTAGCTTGTGACCGAGCGGAGGCATTGTCCGAGGCACAGGAAGAGGATGTGTGCCGGACCTTCCCTACATTTACAGGGGATTAGACGGCGTCGAATCTCAATCTAAATGTCAGAACAAGACAGAGCCGCAGGCGAGTCATTATAATATCGTCAACCAAGCATCATACAACAACGAATGACTCAACTACAGGGAAGCACATACACTTCCACTGCCACCAAGAGAGGAGAGAATACAAAAGTCTGTGCTATCTTATCATTAGGAATGAGGAGTGTCATGAAGTGTGGTTAGTCGTATCTAATATATAGTATGTAGCTAACATCTAAGATGTATCACTTGTTTTTTTCTGTTTTTGCGCCTTTTCATATTGTCCGACTGTTTTGGTGGCCCAGTTTTGCAACTAAGGGCCGTGTCAGCAACTAAAAAAACCATGTTTTCCCTTTTCCATCCTACCACCCAAAAAAAACTCCAGTCCTGAGTGTCGTAACCTTCGAAGCACCTAAGCCATCTTCGTGGGCAGAGCAGCTTATCCCCAGCAGCCAGCTCAGCAGACACTACAGACACACCTGCACCTCTGTTTTACAGTTCATTGACCTTCTACTTTACAACATCTTGCAAAAGCGCTCAGTGAGCAGACAGAAGAAGTGAGTGGGAGCTGCAGACAGAAAAACAAAGAAGTGTCCCCCATGTAGCAGTGTAGAAGGAGGAGTGGGACTGCAGACCGTACAGAGAAGTTGATCTCCAGTGTTACGGGGGGTAGAAGAGAGAGTGAGTGGGACTGCCAGACCGTAAGAAAGTGTCCCAGTGTGCAAAGATAGAAGATAAGTGAGTGGGAGCTGCACAGTACAGAGAAGTGTCCCCAGTGTTCTAGGGTAGAAGAGAAGTGATGGGAGCTGCAGACAGTACATAGAAGTGTTCCCAGTGTACAGGGTAGAATGAAGGGAGTGGAGCTGTGCAGACAGTACAGAGAAGTGTTCCCAGTGCAGCAGTGTAGAAGATAAGTGAGTGGGAGCTCAGACATTACGAGAAGTGTCCCCAGTGTGCAGGACCAAGAGAAGGGAGTGGGAGCTGTATGACAGTACAGAGAAGTTCCCCAGTGTAGCTAGGATAGAAATAAGAAGTGAGTGATGCTGCGACAGTACTGAGAATGTCCCCGTGTACCAGGACAGAAGAAAGTGAGTGGGAGCTTCACCAGTACAGAGAGTTTCCGTGTGTCAGGATAGAAGGAAGGTAGTGGGAGCTGCAGACAGTCACAGAGAGTGTGCCCTGATTCAGCAGGATCCACACTGGTGTCTGAAGAGGATACTCTGAGGAGATCGCTATGTGCAGGTGTCCACCACCTGGCTCTTGCCTGTGGGGGTCATTCCTCATACTGGGGGCGGGAGAGAGCATAGAGAATCGCTTGTAAAAGGATCAACATGTAGAGAGCCCAAACCCCCCCCTAGACATGGCCTAAACTTGCTCCTAAAGTAAGGATTATAAGAGGCAGGACCTCACTTCAAGACGGTTGTAACATGTGATTAATTCTAATGACAACTTGTGCTATAATGGGAAGGCGCAACAACAAGACTTAATCGCAGACATGATAACTCTGGCACATCACTGGTGGGGTGCCCATTCCCTTTTATATGCACGGTGGGGAATATCTGCATCTGGACCCAGAATCTTATGTTGGTCTCTGCTTATGCAGATAGGTGTAGGGATTGCATGGACCATAACTTCCATGAGGTCATCTTAGTTTTAGTCTATGGATATCCGACTTCCAGTCCCTGGTCCAGATGGTGAGATAACCCTAGACCGCCACGGCTTTATTCATACAGTCTTGGCCTTCTTCCGGTAGAACATGAGGCCACCATTATTGTGTTTTAGATATTTCTATATTAAGACTTCTTCTGGACCCACAAACCACTGTGAGATATATAGAGCCACCATGATGTCTCGCCAGTCTTCCTCCTCGCGGCCTCTTTGTCACTTTTTATGCCAATTTCCCTTTTTTTTTAGACTCGTGGAGCAATGTGAAGTAAGGTAAAAATAAGTTTTGGGAGTCAAAAGTTAATTGAGTTCTGCCGCTCCAGTCGTGTTTTCCTGGGCTTTTGCAGCGAGCTCAAGCAGTCACCATCTCAGATGTCCAAAATCATACCAGTAGAGCACGGAGGATAATTTGGCATCTTGTGCTTTGCGCTGTCTTAGGGGATTGCTGTGCCCTCCAAGGATGATGTTCTCTAATCCTTTTCCTTGGGGTCGTCAGGGCAGAGGAAGACTGCCACTTCTCCAGTAAGGTAATATTCTGAGGCCTACCACCCCTGCTGATAGGGCGAAGCCGCAGTCTTAAACTTACTTCTAAGAAATGCCAAAACTCTCGGGTTCAATTTCTAATTTCGCTTTAGTTTTTGAGTTTGGAAGAGAAATTAAGGGGTCTCAATTAAAGGGGTTTTATGAACTAAGAATTATCCCCTTCCCATAGGATATAGGAATGTCTATCATTGTTCTTGCTGTATCTCTGGGGGCTACAAGTCCCCTATAACAGTGTCGAACTGGGTTTCCTTAAAGCCCAGCCGATAATGTGCTACACGCAGAACATATACCTCTAAGCAGCCCCCAATTGGGTGGGTTTTCCTGATGGCCGCTCTGGGGTTCTGTTTGGGTAGCCAGGGCCCACCGCAGATCTCTTCCTCTGGTGGCCAGTCCGACACTCCCCTATATGAGGGGTTAGCATTATACATGCTGGGCTTCTTCTCCTTACTTCCTATAACTGGTATTTTCCCAAACTTCAAAAAACAATAGGCATAATGATTTCTGATAGGGGGCTCAAATACTGCACGGACCCATGTTTCATCGACATGAACAGGGGTCCTAGTGGTTTGGACCCCCCATGCATCGACACTTATCCCTTTCTTGTGTTTAGTGTAACAAAAGACCTTTAAGGCAAAACCCCTTTAACAAGGTCATTGCATCATCTGCCTAGAAATGTTGTAGAAATCACAAGTACCGGTAGTGTCATCTTGACAATAATCCTGGGACTGTCAACATTGATTGGACAGTAGTAGGTCGTTAACAACTGGCTACACCCAGTTGTCACTTTATGTAACTATTATGAAGAGTAACAGTAGGAACTCATCATTTACAGATACTGTACTAGATTATGAAAGAGTTCATTGTCAAAAGCCACGAGAGGAAGCAGTTTCATTTTTATTTGCTAAAAAAACAAAACTTCTTATGTTTTTGTTCTCACCATATTGATTTTTGCTTGCTGTCAGTGAATACCATCATTAGTGAATACCTGTAAACCATTGTTTAGTTTAGTTGTTGCAGACTTGATAATGTAGCAAATGTAGCAATGAGGTTTCACTTACAGCAACAGAGATCTTAAAAATAGGGAGGAATTGAAACAAAATCACAAATCTATTTAAAAATATTGGAACTTGTTCTTGATCTTTTGGGTACTCAGTTTTTTTTATTTGGGCTACAAATTCTGAATTCCCCTCGTTGAGATCTGGAAAAGTATCGTACCTACCCCATCTCAAGTACAGCTGTATTATGGGGAATAGAACCAACCGTTGGGAAGGGGCTCAGTCCCTGAGCTTTGCTATTCTATAGGTGTTTGGACGCGTGTCTGACGGAATCCGGGGTAGACAGTAAAATCCGGAAGCCAAAGTCCTTCCCATCCCGTCTACCGCCTGACATGTACTTTACTTTGGTTTATGACCCTGTTGTTAAGGTCACTCAGAGGTTGTCACATACCAGAGTAATCATGTCAACTGTCATCATACACCCCATCCCTGTGCTGTCATAGATGCCGTTCCAGATAGGGGCGCAGCACCAAATGGGAATGATATTAGTTGTGCACAGCCATTTGATCTGGTTGTTATCAATCTTAGTGGAATCATCCACAGCAAGAAACTAATGGTTTCCATAGAAGCATGGATATCCAAGATCTGAGGAGAATCCAGGTCTGAGAAGATCCAAGGTCTGAGGAATCCAAGGTTCTGAGGAGACTCAAGGTATGAGGAGATCCAAGGTCTGAGGAATCCAAGGTTCTGAGGAAATCCAGGGTCTGAGGGATCCAAGGTCCAGGGATCCAAGGGTCTGAGAGACGAGGTCTGAGAGATCCATCTGAAGGCAGGATATCCAAGTGCTGAGGAGATCCAGGGTCTGAGGAGATCCAGGTCCTGAGGAGATCCAATCTGAGAGATCCCAGAGTCTGATGAGATCCAAGGTCTGCTAGAGTCCAAGGTCTAGAGATCCAAGGTATGAGGAGATCCAAGGTCTGAGGGATTCCAAGGTCTGAGGAGATCCACGGGTACTGAGGATCCAGGGTCTCAGAGAGATCCAGTCTCCAGGAGATCCAGGTCTGAGGAGATCCACACTCCTGAGGCGATCCAAGGTCTGAGGAGATCCAGGGTCTGAGGAGATCAAGGTCTGAGGAGATCAAGTCTGAGGAGATCCAAGTCTCTAGGAGATCCAGGGTCTGAGAATCAGCATGACTTTTGATCTCGTATCTGTCATACCTAAGTAGTTCCATTCCCCGTTCATTTGCCTGGCTCTTGTCCTGGCCATTTCCGTCACGTCCCTCTGGTGGGTTCCCGTTGGGATTTCTTCCTACTAGCACATGGTAGAGGTGTTTACCTGACCTTTGGGTCTATATACACCATTAATATGGTCAATGAAGCCTCAGTACATTTTCCTCCTATAATATCGAAGCTTGAACTCCATCCTTTCTCTCTGGAGTCCCAATGTAACTACTTTCCCATGATCCCAAGCTTCCAGAAGCAGGGGGTGAAGGTCTATCATACTACACTTGAATCACATCCTTTTGTATGGTATGCACCTCCATATAGACTACATTTCCCATGTTGCCTATTATCCTTCCAGAAACAGGAAATTGGAGGAATCACTTCTCCCTTGAGACACTCAGTTTTTTTTTTTGTCTGATACAATACACCTCATGAAGACTAAATTGCCACGATATGTTTCTAACGACAGAGGGCTAGGGTCCATCAATGCCTCGAACCGACATCTTTTTTTCTGGTTGGAAATTTAATCTACATTTCCCATGATACTTAAGATTCCAGGGGTACTGGGCCCATCACACAGCACTTTCTTTGAGCCTATCCAAGCCCGAACCCATTCACTTAAGAACTAGAAGTTTGACTGTAGGGGCAACATGTTAGGAGCACTTGCAGCTGTGTGAGAGCATTCTGGCAGGATTGCAACTGCCACCTGTTTCACTTTGAGGCAGATTTGCATATCCATTAAAATGTTATATGTGCTTCATTGGTTTTGTGGCCACAGAGTATCTTACCGCTCCTAGAAATCACTATGTGTCTATTATGGCTTTGGGGGTCTATTGGACTTTACACCCCCTCATTGTGCCTCGTATGTCATCTACTTCTTTCCCAGCCATGTTTGGTTGTTGCATCCTCTTACTATGTCTTCCAGAAGGTTAACCTGGCTTAATACCAAGCCCGCATAGTTGGAAAACCTCACGAGACCCTTCTTTGATGTGACCCCAAATCTTCCAGACCACTGAGCATGTAATGTCTAAGCGACCAATACGTCTAGCAGTTAAATATTTCTCCGTCACATGCCATGTTTTCATTTGTGTCAGCTAAGGCATATTCCTCTAAATGAGTGGACATTCACAGAAAACTTAAACAATTAATTCGAGAACTTCAAACTCCGCCGCTCTGTCAGATGTTGTCCCCCCACCCCCCCGTCATTACTACTGTTTACATAGATGAGTCCCATCCCATAGCTAGCCACGAGCCTAGTAAACATTGTGTGTTAAGACATGAAAGCTCTATTGTCCGAGGCTTTATTTACACAGTGTGGGGGGCTTACATCATAACGCTTGGACACTTACTACAAACAAGAAAGCCGTGGTTCTCCTCTTCATGTCTTAGCATGTGGCAAATTCTACTTATCCTCTCCTGAGGACAAGCCCTTGCACATTTCATGTGCCCTATGCATCATCCTCTGTTTCAGGACGTTCCCTTTTTTCTGAGGGATAATCCTCTTTGTGCAAAAAGACCCCATCTGTATATATAGTGTTCACGAAACTCACCTGGAGAGGTTCCAAACTGGTTTCGCACTATAGTTTTCTACTATTTGCGATGAAATCTATGTGGTTCTCCCGATTGACTTGAACACATTTCTCCCATTGGGAGAAAATTATCCATCCCCGCGCACATATTGGAATCAGACAGGATTTTCCCCTAATTTGGACCAAGGACATTGGCCTTGTAGTTGTTATGCCATTCTCTCCTTCATATCTACAACATAAATTGTAGCTTGGACTTGAAATGGAATACTGTCGTACCTTACTTACTATAATACTATAACTATATTTTTTTAGAGATAGCATCCGCACTCCCCATCAAAATCCCATTCAAGCTACTATAAAACTAAAAAACCCTAACAACTCAAACATGCTGTGGACACAATAATCATGGCAGAGGAGATGGTCTGTTTATGGTTGAGTAGAACTGCCTCCTCTAGATGTGAGGATTCCCCATGTCTTGTGAGTCGTAGAAACTGCCTCTCCTCTAGGTGTAAGAGTGATGCCCCTGTCTATGGTGATGTTAAAGAACCTCCCTCTCCTCTAGATGTAAGAGGAATGCCCCCTGTCTATTGGCGATGGTCAACAGCCTCTCTTCTATGTGTAGTGTGATGTCACCCTGCCTATTCCCCTGCCTATTCCATGTAAGGTGTAGAGGATTTCCATGTCCTATGGTGATGGTAACGAACCTCTTGGTCCTCTAGGTGTAATGATGCCCTGTCTAATGGTATTTACCCAACCATCGTCCTCAAGGTCTAGAATGTCCATGTCTTATACTGATGGTAGGAACCACCCCACTCTCCTCTAGGTGTAGATGAATGCCCCCTGTCGATGGTGATGGTAGAACTGCCTTCCTCTAGGCCTAGAGGATGCCCCCTGTCTTGGGATGGTATAAAAACCCCCTCTCCCGTGAATGCCTTCTAGGTTTGTAGAACCCCTTTGGTGTGAGAGGTCCCCTGTCTATGGTGATGGGAGACCTTCCTCCTCCCCGAGGTGTAGATGATGTCCCCTTCTATGTGTGATGTAGTAACCTCCTCCCCTAGGTGTATGATGGGCCCCCTGTCCTATGGTGATGGTAGAAGCCTCCCTCATCCTCGCTGGTGTAAGGATGCCCCCTGTTTTATGGGCTCCTATGGAGAGACCCTGTATGAGGTAAACCACCTCTTCCTCTAGGTCTAGAAGATGTCACTGTCTATGTGTATGTAAACCACCTCTCCCTCTAGTGTAGAGATGTCCCCTGTCTATGGTGATGGTAGAACCTCCTCCCCTCAGGTGTAGAATTATGCCCACCAATCTACGGTAAGAAACCACCTCTCCTCTAGGTGAAGAGGATGTCCTTGTCTATGTGTGATGGTGAAACTCGTGCGCCTCCCTTCTTGATTCGGATGCCCCCTGTCTAAAGTGATGTAAAACCGCTTTTCTCTGTACCCATCCCAGTTCTCCTTGGATAAGGTTAGGGCAGTCATGGCGACCTTTTAGTGACCGAGTGACCAAACAAAACCAGCCCCCTTATTTATCGCAAGCCCAACATAGAATTAATTGGTATACTCTCCCTGCTCATCACAGCTTTCCATTCATCTCTGCACCCCTGAGGACCACCAATAAGCGTAAATAGAAAAATTTGAGTGATCATTGGTAGATTTTCTCCAGATCCCAAACAGGGAAGAACTGTCAGGCCCGAGCAGGAGCTACAATTCATAATCCAGATCTGTCCGCACGCATCCTCCCCTCCTCCAGTAGTCCCAGAGTACGCTGCCACATTAAAATACTCTGTGCACGCAGTCCTGGTCTGTCTGGACTGCAGGAAGATCACTGGAGTCATCGCTGTGATGGCCGGTGCCACCAGAAAGGGCTCCGAGTGCCACCATCTGGCACCCGTGCCATAGGTTCGCCCACCACTACGTTAGTTGTTTTGGAAGCCCTGGGTACCAGAACTGATAAAGCTCCTCACATAAGTTAGTTGTTTTGGAAGCCCTGGGTACCAGAACTGATAAAGCTCCCCCCATAAGTTAGTTGTTTTGGAAGCCCTGGGTACCAGAACTCATAAAAATGGGGGGAGCTTATCAAGTTCGGTAACCACGGTCTAACAACAACCACACTACCCGGTTTAATTAGACTACAACCTGTAAGGTGGCGTGATACGCTTTACACTGATGCTTGTGGTACCAAGGGCTTCCAAAACAACTAACTTGGGGGAGCTTTATCAGTTTTGCTCGTCAGCCAAGCCGCCCACCGGATTCATAAGAGGCCTAAGCCGGCTATGATAAGTCTCCCTCATGTGGTGTAAGGAGGAGAATGTGCAGTATGGGTTAAAGGGGTCAGGTGTTCGGAAAAAAACCAGCTACTGTTTAATTCATATATGTGTGACCATTTCAACAATTTTTGCCAATGGACAACCTAAACAATAACAGAGAGGATAACCATTCCGCCACTGTAGTGGTGTGATCGAGGCGTATAACTGGCTACGGTGGTCACCTGCCATCTTTGGTCAAAACACAAACCAGACTGGAGCCATAGAGAAAACCCATCACACAGAAACGATATTCAGCCTGTGCCTATTTTGATCCTTACATTATTTACATTTTTCATGTATTTTCTGCAATTCATTTGGAGCAGGACCGGACAAAAAATCTGAAAATGAACTAACACCTGCTCCATCTCCTATTTCTTACCCTGTCAAAGACTTTGCCACCCAGAAGTCCCCGGGAGTCACAGGATGAGTGGCCATTGGCAATAACTTTCTCTATGTTACAAGTGATGTCCCATAGTCTGAGGAGACCACCCATTGGCCAAATAGGGTCTGCAGACTACAGAAACTTCAAGCCAGGCACAGGTATCAAAGACTGAAAGCATGAAACAGGAGCTGGAGCAGGGTTACATTCTTGCTTTTTTATGGCTCCCTGCCCCGTCTCCCAAAGAATTCTGATCCCATATTAAGGGATAAGGGTTGATTGAATTAAATTGAATAAAACATGACCCCTAGCGGTATTTTTATTTTTCATTTGACAACCTAAAAGTAAAGTAGAAAGCATTTTTTTGATAAAGTTGTCAGAAGGTGGAGCACAGTTGTATTTAGAACCAACAACCATACAATGGAATGTTAAGTGCTCTTCCTTGTATTAGTGCAGGACCTCATTTGGTGGGGGTATGAGTTTGTGTCATGCTCCAATCCGCAGGACTTACATTAGCACAAAACAATGGACAGAATTCAACAGCCTGGCACCTAAACCACTCCAGCCTATTGATATATCTCAGGCGCGTGTGGTGCACTCGCTGGCCTGATGTAGAACTGATCTACACCTCTAAAGCTAGTAGGTCCCGCCCTGGGCCACTCCACAGCCCAACATCCCCCATTCCATGCCCAATGGGCGTAGGGGGCAAAGTAGTATAGATTTCCAGCTTGCCCAGGAATAGTGACTTGATCAATGCTTGTACAACCGGTATTTAGGACATTCCAGTCCTGTAAATCCCCCTCCAATGTATCGATTGTCTGGAAAATTGTGAGAGGTCCAATACATTATCCGTCAACCTGTCCTTTAGTATCCCTTTATGGACTCAGGATCTTAAAGTGTTAATAAATCGGTGACGACCTCATTCCCTGATCAAAGAGTTGGGTCTCAGATAAAAGACATAAAGTTAGGCCTTACTGAAACATGGAAGCACAAACGAATGCTTAAGTAGGCAGAACAATGTGTAACCAAAAGGCTGGACGTCGCTGTTATGTCAGAATAAAAGATCGACATTTCCACAACAATAAGGTCAGCTTCCACAGTCATTACGTCACCTGCTCCGTAAGAACACACGTGAAGTAATATCTCCCCATACTTAAAAAAGATGCCGCTAATTGCTTTCAATTAGGGGAAATGTTATCGCTGCACTTTCCTGCGGGACATGTTGCAATCTCAAAAGCTTAACAGTAATTGTCTGAAAAAGTAGAGGCCTGACTCCACAATCTGGGAGGTTCTGCAAGTCACGAGGTGTTTCTTTCTGACATTGTCCTGGTGCTTCTACACCGGGTCGCTTAAGAGCACATGGCAGTTGTAGATTAGGACTGGTAAGATTTTGGCCATGGATGGTCCATAGAAGTAAATTTTGGAATTTAACCATAAGGTTAGGGTTCTCTTCTTGCTCAGCTTCTCAACTGGAACAGTATGGAGGACTTCACCAAGACTGGCCAAACCAAGACTGCCGTGTGTAAGATGATAAAGCTGTAGTTTGTCTCCTTTCCATTCCTACCACTCCCCTCCTAGAAAGTGTCGGGGTGTTTGGGCGTCGGGTTGACCTCATTGGTGAAGTCATCCATGAAGGTGGTGGGTCATCATGAAAAATCTATTCTAGATTTAATGTACAGGTCTTTTTTGTATGGGGAAGAAAACATCTTATGGGCCCCCCAGCTTTCAACTGGTAGTTTACTTTCTCTAAACCATGGGGCTCATTTACTAAGGGTCACGGGACCGACAACCAAACAACTAACTTATGGGGGAGCTTTATGAGTTTGGTACCAAGGGCTCTCCAAAACAAGCTAACTTTGGGGGGAGCTTTATCAGTTCTGGTACCCAGGGCTTCCAAAACACTAACGTATGTGAGGAGCTTTATGAGTTCTGGTACCCAGGCTTCCAAAAAACTAAGTATGGTGGGGAGCTTTATCAGTTCTGGTACCCAGCGGTTCTAAAACAAACTAACGTTTGGGAGGGAGTTTATGAGTTGTTGGTACCAAGGGCTTCAAAAAACAACTAACTATGGGGGGGCTTTATCAGTTTTGCTCGTCAGCCAAAGCGCCCCCACCGGATTCATCAAGAGGCCTAAGCCGGCATATGATAAGTCTCCCTCATGGTGTGTAAGGAGGAGAATGTGCAGTGATGGGTAAAAGGGTCAGGGTCGTTCGGAAAAAAACTCAGCTACTGTTTAATTCATTAATGTTGACCATTTCAACAATTTTTGCCAATGGACAACCTACAAACATAACAGAGAGGACTAACCATTCGCCACTGTAGTGGTGTTGAGTCGAAGGCGATAACTGGCTACGGTGGTCACCTGCCATCTTTGGTCAAGACAACAAACACCAGACTGAGCCATAGAGAACCCATCACCAGAAAACAGGATATTCAGCCTGTGCCTATTTTGATCCTTACATTATTTACATTTTTCATGTATTTCTGCAATTCATTTGGAGCAGACCGGACAAAAAATCTGAAAATGAACTAACACTGCTCCATCTCCTATTTCTTACCCTGTCAAAGACTTGCCACCCAGAAGTCCGGGAGGTCACAGGATGAGTGGCCATTGGCAATAACTTTCTCTATGTTACAAGTGATGTCCCATAGTCTGAGGAGACCACCCATTGGCCAAATAGGGTCTGCAGACTACAGAAACTTCAAGCCAGGCACAGGTATCAAAGACTGAAAGCATGAAAAAGGAGCTGGAGCAGGGTTATATTCTTGCTTTTTTATGGCTCCCTGCCCCAGCTCCCAAAGAATTCTGAAATCCCATATTAAGGGATAAGGTTGATTGAATTAAATTGAATAAACATGACCCTAGCGGTATTTTTTTTTTCATTTGACAACCTAAAAGTAAAGTAGAAAGCATTTTTTGATAAAGTTGTCAGAGGTGGAGCACAGTTGTATTTAGACCAACAATCCATACAATGGAATGTTAGTGCTCTTCCTTGTATTAGTGCAGGACCTCATTTGGTGGGGTATGAGTTTGTGTCATGCTCCAATCCCGCAGGACTTACATTAGCACAAAACAAGGACAGATATCAAGCCCTGGCACCTCAAACCACGCAGCCATATGATTATCTACGGCGCAGTGGGTGCACTCGCTGGCCTGATGTAGAACTGATCTATCACCTCTAAAGCTAGTAGGTCCCGCCCTGGGCCACTCCACAAGCCAACAGCCCCCATTCCATGCCCAAGTGGCGTAGGGGGCAAAGTAGTAATAATTTCCAGCTCTGCCCAGGAATAGTGACTTGATCAATGCTTGTACACCGGTATTTAGGCTATTCCAGTCCTGATAAATCCCTCCAATGTATCGAATTGTCTGGGAAAAATATTGTGAAAGGTCCAATACATTATCCTCAACCATGTCCTATAATTATCTTTATGGACTCAGGATCTTAAAGTGTTAATAAATCGGTGACGACTCATTCCCTGATCAAAGAGTTGGGTCTCAGGATAAAGGACATAAAGTTATGGCCTTACTGAAACATGGAAGCAAAAACGAATGTAAGTAGGCAGGAACAATGTGTAACAAAAGGCTGGGACGTCGCTTTATGTCAGAATAAAAAGATCACAGTTCCACAACAATAAGGTCAGCTTCCACAGTCATTACGTCACCTGCTCCGAAGACACAGTGAAGTAATCTCCCCATACTTAAAAGAAGATGCGCTAGTGCTTTCAATTAGGGGAAATGTTATCGCTGCACTTTCCTGCGGGAAATGTTGCAAATCTCAAAAGCTTTACAGTAATTGTCTAAAAGTAGAGGAGCCTGATCCACAATCTGGAGGTCTGCAAGTCACGAGGTTTTCTTCTGACATTGTTGGTGCTTCTACATCGGGTCGCTTAAGAGCACATGGCAGTTGTTAGATTAGGACTGTAAGATTTTGGGCCAGTGGATGGTCCAGTAGAAGTAAAATTTTGGAATTTAACCATAAGGTAGGGTTCTCTTCTTGCTCAGTTCTCAACTGGAACAGTATGGAGGACATTCACCAAGACTGGCCAAACCAAGACTGCCGTGTGTAAGATGATAAAGCTGAGTTTGTCTCCTTTCCATTCCTACCACTCCCCTCCTAGAAAGGTGGGGTGTTTGGGCAGTCGGGTTGACCTCATGGTGGAAGTCATACCATGAAGGTGGGTGGGTCATCATGAAAAACTATATCTAGATTTATGTACAGGTCTTTTTTTGTATGGGGAAGAAAACATCTTATGGGCACCCCAGCTTTCAACTGGTAGTTACTATTTCCTAAACCATTGGGGCTATTTACTAAGGGTCACAGGCAGCACAACCTTGGATATTCCGACGATACTGTTTTGCACTGCATTTAAAAGCAGATTGTGGCGCACGCGATCGGATTTTGGCGCCACTTTCATGCAACAGAAATTGGGGGGCGGGCCGACGGACGATCGACAGATTGGAGAACGCGTGGGATTTAACATTCAAAACTGTGTCGCAGCCATGCACTTACATGCACGGGAAGAAGATGGTGAACTCCGGTGGACTGAGCGGGGAAGCGACACATGCAGAAATTGGACGCACGATCTAGTGAATCAGAGCAGCTCCGTATCCCCGTCTGACAACGCACTTGTAAGCGCTATGGAATGGGTAAAGTAATGTGCCCCATTATGTTCTCAGATCATGGGTATCATTATTGGAGCTCATGAAACTACCACATATAGGATCATGATGAGGTTGGGGGTATATGGCTGGCACTTGGGGCTGATAAGTCATGAGGAATTCTATTCCCAATAGGAATCCAATAATATGGAGACAAGGAGTTCATGTTCATTGGGAACCCACTATTGTGGTACCCATGAGAAGCACTGTGGTTAAGGGTGTAAACTACTGTCAGAAGCAAGACATAGCAGCTGCTAGGGGCATTAGTATCAGGGGGGGCCCTGGCATCTCAATGACACACTAAAGAATGTACCATTATATACATATTATACTGCAGAATTGGGGTACATTACCAAGACATTGCAAACGTGTATAGTCCAGATTCAGGATTTCTGGCACCTGAGCTTCATAAATCTAGCACCCCCTTCACTGCCCGACAGATTAAAGGTGCACCTTAACATAGGGTGTGCAACACAACGGCCCTTAGTAAATGTGCCCGAATATGTATATAACATCCACAATTCCACATAATACCAGCATGAATCGCGCGCAGCCCAGATAATACATTCGGGGAAGGAGAGGACTGCAGAACAACAGAGACTGGGGTATCCGTCTATCTAATTCCTGCCAGTACTCTCCGGCGGTCAGACAGCTACTGCGACAGATCTGTGTGTATCATGTATATCAGTGCATAAAGTGAGACACTGAATATATAAATGTGTGAAAGAATTTATAGGCACTAACATGAAGACTTAGGGGTTTTTCATATGGGGGCTCATGCACAAGCAATGATAGCCCACCAACAACCACTCCGGAGCCAGTCAAGAGGCTCCAGCCTGCGCCGGCCCACTGCCTCGCCAGCCACGTTCCCATTAAAAAACCATTCCCGAATCCCTCCCCTCACCTTGTAGAGGAGGAGGAAATGGGAAAATTAACTGAGTTCTAGCATTACGCTACCATTTACGATATATTTATCAGGTCTTCTACTTTAGTGGCTAGAAGTCCTGTTTGATGCCCACCAATGTATCCTATTACAGGATATGATAGCTCTTGTAGATCTCATCTGTCATTGACATTCTTTGATACGAAATACTTAACAAATTGAAACTTGGACTAGATTTACATAATCTTGACCTAAACAATTTAACCCAGGTCTATAATTTAATGGGAATTTTTGTATAATATTCTGGTCATTAGATTCCTGGTTCCTTTTAGGTAATGGATTACTAGGTGACAATCCTGCAATATCCACAAATAAAAACTTCTGCCATATGTTCAACTGGTACATGGACATCTGGAGTTTGTTCCTGTTATCACAATACCTCTTTGAACTTGAGAGGAGAAGTTCTAAATAAAAACTGTCCAAACTCTGTAGTAGCTGCTGGCCGACACCAGACCCCGAAATATGTTCTCCAGTACTTCATCACAGAGTGTTCACTCCGATACCTCCAGAGTTGACTTATCTGCCGCAGACCAAAGGAATTGGGAAGGTTTTATCATCATGGAAGGCTAGGTATATAACAAAATGCAAAATCAGTCATTTGGAGTCAAATTGGTCATCTTCATAGATGGTCCTCCATCTCTTAACATGGTCATTGGCGGTCATTAATTGACGTGAAAAGTGTAATACTATGGAAAAAACTTTTAGTTTTCTGGGATCAAGAAGATTTGAGCCATCATAGAAACAGGGCATTACAGTCTGAGTTGCCCAATCCATATCTTTGACGAGCTTGACCATTGGGTCCATGCTACCTTCACACCATTTGCATGGTTGTGAAAATGAGATTAAGCTGAAGTATCCGACATCAGGAACTGCACCAGCACTTCCTATGGGAAGAAAGAGGGCAGGTGTGAGTGATGGACCAAAAGTATTCTCAGAGACCCTTGTTCTGTATTGATGTATGGATGTTGTTGGTTGAAAACTAAAAGATCCATAAATTTACTGTAGCAAAGTCACCAAAAAAATTATAATATATGGTCATACACCCATCTCAAGAATCGGCGGACCACTTACGTATTCCAAATGGTGCACGGAGAGAGGACATGGTGAGAAGAGGTATCACAGCATCGGTATGGAACAAATCCAAAAAACAGGACAAAAATGACGTCAATAAAAAATCACCCGTAATTTGTGATCCGGAAAATTGAGTTTGTATAAGGATATTCCCAACAATCGCTAGGGCAAGTACATAGTTAAGGGACCCAAACTTTCCTTCATCAGAACATAAAACCTAAACAGCCCTTCAACCCTTCACTGCTTGTCATACTTTTTTGTGTTTTCTAAGAAAGGGAAGTATTTGGGTAACTAAATTGTCTGAACGAATAAATATTAAACACATGTCCAACGACCGCTGCACACAAACCGGGGAGGATGTCCTGGGTCTCATTTCCATTGATGTGGCTCTTGTTTTCTGAAGATTAGCCCAGAGGACCCCTAAAATGAGGAACCCAAATCTCGTCGTATGTGTTCACCAGGTTCAAAAAATAAAGGGAAAGCTGAAGTTTTCTACCGTGACTTTGATAATGGGCATTAAATAAGAAAAAAGGAGTAAATCCTTAGTATGTTTGTGAAATTAGTTAATAAACCATTTACGACATCTTCTACTTAAGAACACCCAACTTACAGGAACCATAGTTACAAAACGGACCTCTGGATGTGGTAATTACTGTACTTTGCCTTAGGCTACAATATAGCTGTAAACAGGTATCACAGGCCGTCTGTAATGGGCTTATTGTTAACTCCTGGTTCTTGATGACAACCCAACACTTTTAAAATCCGAAATTAACAACTATTGTTGCTCACGATCCGTGAGCGCATTTTTGGACCCTATTGGAGGATGATATCCGTGGCCCAATACTTTATTTACCTACTTTTAAGATCCAATTGTCACAGGACCAAAAAAAATTGGGCTGGAGTTACAATATAAAAATACAGTTCTGACTTACATACAATTCAATTAAGAACAAACTACAGAACCATCTGTATGTAACCTGGGGAACCTATATTCCAATTTAGGTCATACTTGACAACTTTCTATGAGGGTGTCCTGAAATGGGGGAGATCTTCTATAGAGGCCTGGGAGAGGGAACAAATCTCCTGGCTGGCAGATGCTTTCAGCCCGGCCTTGGACCTGCACCTATGTTTTTGGATTCAGCTTTGGTGACTTTCTGCATAGTTGTTAAGCTCTTTGTTATGGGACACAAATAATTTCCCATATGGGATAAAAAGTTCTTCTTCGTCTTTCTCCTATCTACAATCCCTGACTATGCTCCTGCCGACTACGCTCCTATCTATTTCACTTTATTGATCTCCTGGTGAACGTGTTAGACTTGGTGGCCATTTAAAAGTAAAAACATACTGCCATGCAAGAGTTATGATTGAGGTCAAGTCTTCATTACTCTACTATATGTTTGAGCTTTTGGTTCTTCTATCTACATCCTGAACTATGCTCCTGTCGCCGACTACGCTCCTAATCTATTTCCACTTTATTGATCTACCTGTGACAACTACAGCAACACTTCTGACCATACTTTAGATTTTATGGGTTCTGCGCCCTTATATTACTTTTTGGGGCATCACATCCTGGTAATGCATTCGGCAGCAAGGCCCTATCTCTAATGGTTTGTGGAGATTTTGTGAATCGTCCTTCAAGTGGCCATTTTATGGTAAGACACTCTGTCATACCATAGTCGCATGACTTGGAGGTTATCCATTTTTTCTTTAAGTGATTAAGTACTTCTGCTATGCGCTTTCTGGATGATTTCTTGCTGTCTTGTATTCTTACATTCTGACTACGCTCCTCTCCTGACACGATCCTTAATCTCTTGAGACGCTCTTATTGGCTGTAAGTTTTGAGTAAATGGTGCATTTTTTTAACGGTTGATATTGGGTCACAGCCCACGGAACCTCTTGGCATTCTCTGAAAATTTGGTGAGACAGAGTTTATAAAAATTCCCCTCATGTGATTATTTTGGGGAACATATTGTCACTTTGAAGTCTAGATTGGCACAAACTTCCTAACAGTAATGGGAGGGACAGAGTAATACTCTAGTTTATTTGTTGAAACTCCATAAGGGGACCCACATTTTCACAAATCAGCTAGTGACAGGTTCCCCTATTAACTAACTGATTTTATACTTATTTTAGCTAAAAATTATTTCCCTACATCCCCATACATCAACTTGATTATTATATTACCTGGCTCAAAAGGGCATGTTTTGCTTGGCCGGACCCTTCCCATCTACTCATCCCTATGTCCCATGCATCTTCTGACCAGTCGTGGACCAAGGTGGTCATCTAAGGTCCTTATTCCATCTGCAAGTACTGCAACATTTCAACCATCTACACAATGTAGTACTAGATCACATGAGTCACAGCCTGCCATCCTCAATGTGAAGGCTGCTGTGATTTTATGTGATCGAGTACATTCATGGGTAGACATGGAAAATGTAACAGAACCTTGGATGATATCATGACGCGCAGTGCCATGATGTAGCAGGAGCTCTCTGCAGAAGTGAAGACCTGTCAATGCAAACAACTGCCCTTACTATGGATCTTACATAAGGTTTGGTGCGATACGTTTACAAACTAAACTTTTTTAACATTGCAACCATCTAGGGATAATCTTTTTATTATCATATTTTTTAATGAGTTTTCATTTTTATGAAGGTGGATAGGTTAATTTGCATGGCAGGTTCTTCTTAAAATAATTTACCATCAAAATCCATCCTTAATAAACTAGGGACACTCTCTCATAGATCCGATTCACCGTGACTTGAAAATCCTCTTAATTATTATCCATGGCATCCTCTTCCTAAAATCACACTTTTTATAACTTATGCTAATAAGACAGCGATGCTGTGGAGGTGTTACCCCTACATGCTGTGCTTTTACAGGCTGTTATAACGTTTCCCCCACTAACATTTCCCCCACCACCTGAGTTAATTCCACTGACAGAGCAGAGAAAAGTTTCGCACAGCGTGGCTAGGTAGGGGGGAGGTGTCTTCGCACAGTGTAACAGGCCGTGTTAAGCTGAGCATGGCAGGGGGTCTGGTAACATCTCAAGTGCCCTTCTGACTTATTACGGCATTAAGTAAAAATTTCATTTTAATAGGTTCATGGATACAATTAAAGGAGGTGTACCGCCGTCAGGTGCCTGGATCATCAAAAAAGTGCCTGTTGTATTATGTGGGGCAGCATGGTGCTCTTAGTGGTTAGCATTACAGGCTTGCAGCACTAGGGGACCTGGGGTTCAAGTTCAAAGGTAACATCTGCAAACATCTTCCGTGTTTGGTGGTTTCCTCTGGGTGTCCGCCGGTTTCCTACCACCTCCTCACATGAGTAGCTTGATTTAGATATGACCCACATGGGGACAGGGACTGATATGGCAAGTTTCTGTGCAGCACGCGTTCTATGTGCGCTATATACATAAAGGAATTTCTTTATGTTCGATTGTCAATGGTTGTGCCTTTAAAAGGTTTGGCCTACACCAAACCACGAATAAGTGATAGGTTTGTTATTGCTGAGGACTAACATCCAGGACCATCATCTGCCCCCTCTATGATGGGAGCAGAGGTTTTTTCTCTCCGTTTTTCTCTCCCAAGACTGAAGTAGCTTCATTTCTAGAATTTGATAAGAACGGCCACCATAACATTATATAATAAAACAATCTCCATTACCGCGACGAGCCACAAAACACCAGACCTGGATGCAACGAGTGACCAGAGAAGCAGCCGTATTGTGAACAGACGTCCTCCCTGTGGCCTGACACTAGAATAAGGGGGAGTACTTTGCCAGGATAGGCTATAATAACACAAGCCTGCATGTACCGAGGTTATTCATTAATAAATCCTGCTCACCATTCTCTCCACGACGACCACGCTGTGCTATATTTCATCCTGACTGGCTGACGAGCCATCTTAAATTCGAGGGTCACGTACATAGTTGCAAACTTAGATGGAGTGGGGCGGACACTCCCTTTAATAAATGAAGATTTTTCTCAGATCTGGAAGCCCTTTGTACCACAATTCATAAATCTCCCACCAT
Organism: Engystomops pustulosus; assembly: GCA_019512145.1. Classification (NCBI taxonomy): domain Eukaryota; kingdom Metazoa; phylum Chordata; class Amphibia; order Anura; family Leptodactylidae; genus Engystomops; species Engystomops pustulosus. The sequence continues at coordinate 85,094,287 of CM033649.1, forward strand.
ATGTTAGTTGTTTTGGAAGCCCTGGGAACCAGAACTCATAAAGCTCCTCACATACGTTAGTTGTTTTGGAAGACCTGGGTACCAGAACTCATAAAGCTCTCCCCATAAGTTAGTTGTTTTGGAAGACCTGGGTACCAGAACTGATAAAGCTCTTCCCATAAGTTAGTTGTTTTGGAAGCCCTGGGTACCAGAACTGATAAAGCTCTTCCCATAAGTTAGTTGTTTTGGAAGCCCTTGGTACCAGAACTCATAAAGCTCCCCCCATAAGTTAGTTGTTTTGGAAGCCCTTGGTACCAGAACTCATAAAGCTCCCCCCATAAGTTAGTTGTTTTGGAAGCCCTTGGTATAAGAACTCATAAAGCTCCCCCATAAGTTATTTGTTTGGAAGCCCTTGGTATAAACTCATAAAGCTCCCCCATACGTTAGTTTGTTTGGAAGCCCTGGGTACCAGAACTCATAAAGCTCCCCCATAAGTTAGTTGTTTTGGAAGCCTTGGTATAAGAACTCATAAAGCTCCCCCCATAAGTTAGTTGTTTTGGAAGTTAGTTGTTGTTTAGTGGTTAGATGTTTAATTTTCTTCCAATAAACCATGGACAAAGTCAACCCGAGCTTTACAGATAGGAAGTAAAAAAGATTTATTTGATGGAATCACATTGAATGAAGAACACTGCGTTCATCGCTCCACCGGATATAACAGCGCAATATTTTATAAAGGTTTTAGATGCTACATAATGAATAGAACATTCTGGGGACATTGGATGTGAATGGATTGTGAATGGCACACAAGTCAATGTAACCTGTAAAGGAAATGTTTGTGGGTTATGTTATGTCACGGCTTTGGAAGAGTCTATTGTATGTAGGTCTGACACCAGGGCAGTGCAGGTATTTGCTGCAATTGTCAGGTGTCCATGAAAATCACTACATAGAAGCAGAAATCCTGTGGAGTGTATCAGCAGTTGTGACCCTAGGAAGCTGCAGCCTGTGTTTTCCTTTGATCTGTGTAATCAAAGCTTTGTGTAGCAGCAGGATCTGATAGGATTGTAGCTTTTACAAGTGCACTTGGGGTGTGTCCTCACACGGGTGTGCTCTTAGCTCTCTGCATTGAACTACTTCTCAGCCCTTCCCCTTTAATCTAACAGACTGCTATAGTATTCAGCTAGAATACTAGAAGCAAATAGTTGGACATGTGGAGAGAGCTCACAGCACAGCAGTGTGAGCACATGCCCCCATTTTTCCAAGTCCAGCTACAATCCTGGAATGTGTGTATTTTTGCAGTACCACTGCTTGTAATACACATAAAGGTTTGGTTATAGCAAATATCTGACGTTGCCTGTAAAACCGCCTCCTGAATATCCAGCGCCCGGCCGTAAGGGGTACAATTTTAAGCCAGGTCTTGATACAGGGAATAGCTGGTGCAATAGCTGGTAACTGCCCCCTACATGCCCCTGCTCGCCCACTTGGTGTGGAAGTGGCACAAGGGGTGAAATGATCACAATTCTTGTCCATGCTCCAGGAATTTCGGCTATTTCAGGGCTTGTACCCCATAAAACTGCCATACAAGCTCTGATAAATTTCCACCTATTTGCCCCTTATAGATACCTGATGACTCTTATGTTCAGACTTTCTCCGGTGAATGCATCTGTTCAGGCCTAGAATCCTCTCACATTCATCAAAGACATTGTACGATGGGATTAGATGTACTTTTGTTTTGGCAAATACATAACACAGAACAATTATCCGTGTGTTCCTCAACCATATATGATCTCATAGAATAAATAGAGTCCGGAAAATCAAACTTAACGTTACATCTTATTCTTACCTGTCCAATTCTCTAATGTTCCCTGTCAGGAAGCCCAGAATGACCTGATGATGGATCTGGTACAATTTAGGAGGTTATTTCCACCTTCGTTTGAGGTTCAGACTTGTCCATTCACCTTCAGTAGAACCTTCAGACAACCTTCACATTCTCCACTCCATCCACCTATTCAGGATTATTTACAAAGATTTATTATCTCTTGCCCATGGTTCTTTGACCTCAGTTGGTTTCAGGATTTTTATGCAATAGATAAGAATGGATCATCTTTTTAAAGGGATCCTGTCATGAAGATGAAGACCTAGAAGCCACCACCAACCTGTTATCCAGGAAGTTGTTAGCATCATCATGATGTTCTTCAATGTTCTGGGATATACGGGCTCACCTGACCTCTCCTTACTTGACTAGTGTCCCAAAGGGCAATCATTTCAACATGTAGGCGAGCCTTCAACACCCAAAGGTTGCCTTTTGATGTTCCTGACCTATCGGATATCAATCAACGCAGGAGGGGACACAAATGCAGACTGGGTTAGACCTGCCCACCAGAGTTTCGGAGGATTCTCTGGTGACCCCAGGTTTTAACCTCATACTGGATTCCAGAGATACAGCAGAAGACAACCTAATTGGGAGTCTACTAGGGTCTTTTACATGGGTGATGATGATGGTTGACCAAGAATAAAAGTATAATTTGGGGCCAAGTAACCCCAGTCACAATTTCTACAACCAAATCCTTATCATCTTATCACTTTCCTTCATAGGAGATATGCCAAGTTTTACTGATAAGAGTCTAGACATGTGGATTCTTAAGTTTTATTGCTACCTTTAATCTACAGGACAACCATCTGATCAGTGAGGGTCGGTACCAATTCTGGTACCCACAAAATCACAACACCAAGCCCCCACAATCATGAGAACCAGGGTCCTGTTCTCAAAAATTGCTGTCGCTCCATGCAGTAGTGAGACCAGGATCCCTGTTCTTATGACCATTGATGGTCCCAGCAGTTCGACCCTCATAGACCAGATTGTTATCCTCTATACCAGTGATGGCACAGAGGGGCTCATTTACTTACCCGGTCCAGTCGCGATCCCGCGGCGCGTTGTCCGACGTGGATTCGGGTCTGCCGGGATTCACTAAGGTCATGCGCCCGATATCCTGCAGGTGTCGCTGCTGCGCCGAGGTCCGCTGGAGTTCACCTTCCTCTTCCTGGTGCATGTAAGTGCTTGATCTTGAGACACAAATCATTTCTTAAATTCCGCAGTTTTTCCGAATCCGTCAGGTTGTCTGATGGCCACGCCCCCTGATTTCTGTCGCGTGAAAGCCGGCGTTATTGCACCGAAATCCGATCGCGTGCGCCGAAATCCCGGCAGAATTCAGCACAAAACGGAAAAATGTGGGAAACCCGAAGGAAATGCGGCCGCGTAGCCCTTAGTAAATGAGCTCCAGAGTGCCCAAACTACAACCAAAACCTACTTTTATGTCACAAAGTGCCAAGATGACAATTTAAGCAGTAAATTATTGATCCCAACTGTATCAGAAGTCTTAATCCTATTAGCGTTCTGAGGACACCAATACAATAGAAAGAAATTTGGATTGTAGCTTCCTTCCAGGGTCCCCTGAAGAGGGAGAATCAGGGGACCCAGAGCAGGAGCTCCGACCATAATCCATCTCTGTCCATACCTTCTCGCTTCTTATGTAGTCTTGGCAGCCAATAGATTTGGACCGCAGGAGGAAACCCTGAGTCATATCTAGCAAATTCTGTGCTGGGGTGAAGGCCTGGGTGCCTACAGAAAGGGCTCCGAGTGCCACCTTTGGCACCCGTGCCATAGGTTCGCCACCACTACCCTATACTTTGGATAGGGAATGACAATAAGACTCAGCACAACCCTTTAAATCCTCTTTACAATGACGAAATTCCCTGTTTTTGGTGGAAATGGTTAAGAATCCTATGTGTCTCCTGGCTCAAGAGGAAAGCTGTGGCGGTCCACCAAAACATGTATAGTATATGTATAGTGATGGAAGATGTTTTCACCAGTCGTAATGTATATGCACCAGAGACCACATGGAAGACCCAGTTTTCTCTAAGTTTTCTCTAAATTTTGGGAAGCTTAGAGGTTCCCTTTAAGTAAGGATCATTATTCCTCTTATACTGAAGCCTGTATTCTGAAGGTGATTATCATCCATCACACCTGGATTGTGCGCACATTGCTGTGTGATGTTTATTTTCATACTCCGCGTCTTATTATGACAAGTAACATGTATCAGGCATGTCTGGTGTGACGCTCACCACCTTCACCACGGTCCTATTACTAGCCGTACACCAGCTTTCTCCACGTAAACACTAGCCACACATCAAAGCTGAGATTCTGAACACATCTGGAGAGTCAAAAACTAAAATTATCTGAAACCCCCCCCAAACCGTGGAAAGATTACAGAAAGATTAGTCGGACCTGAACAGAAGAGAACGTTCTGCTCCATATTGAAAACCATATTGGAATTGGAACATGTAATAACATCACAACGTTCTCGATCTAAAGGAGGCATCACCCAGAATGAGTAGCGTTGTATAAATGGACCATATGGGGTAAGATTTTGAAAACTTTTAAGTAAAACAAAAATTTAGTTACTCCTTTGGCTCAGAATTTAATAGTACAAAAAGTCTCACAATCCATCACAGATTTCCAGGGTCAACCTTTAATATAATGGTGCTCATTTACTAAGGGTCCGCGGAGCGCATTTTCGTCGGGTTTCCCGTCGATTTCCGCATGCTCCGCATTTAACAGTGGATTTTGTCGCACGCGATCAGATTTTGGCATATCGGCACCGGCTTGAACACAACACAAATCGAGGGGCGGGCCGTTGGACAACCCGATGGATTCAGACTACACACGGGATTTAACATTTCGAATTGTGTTGCAAGACACGCACTTACAAGCACCGGGAAGAAGAAGGTGAATTCCGGCGGAACTCCGCAGGGAAGCGACGGATGCAGGAACTCGGGCGCACGAGCTACGTGAATCACACCGGACTTCCGAATCAGGGATTGCAATAGGACCAGGTAAGTAAATTTGCCTTAACGTGAGATATGGCACTGAAGATGGCAGGACTGAGATATTGCTAATTTTATGGAAAACAAGGGTGAAGAGGGATGAGTAAATCAGCACTTAAAGAAAATCTACCATCAGGATCAAGCACACTTACATTCTCGTGAGTGTCCCCTTTTGAAGGATCCGCTCTTCCTACTACAAGCATGGTGGTCCATTCTCACAATTTGATGGGACTTCAGTTCAAGCTTGTGTCCTGCTTCTCTCATAATTGGCTATAGGAGTTGTGAAAGGTGGCGGGCACAGCACTCTCATAAACCATGACTAAGAGTACCAGAGATACCTGCGGGTTGTGCTCAGCAATTTCAGATGCTCCATTAGTATAGAATAGCTCAGCAGTAGGCATACTCGACCTAATGCTCAATCAATTACTGAGAATGGAAACCACATTCTGGTGATCGATAGGGTTCCAGCAGTTTGAACCCCAATTTTATCCCCTATCCTGTAAATAAGTGATAATAATAAAAGTTATTATATATATCTTTGTCAGCATTCTGAATTATTTCAGTAGTTGATATAAGTTTAATTCACATTGGGGCAGATTTATTTACCCGGCCCATTCGCGATCCAGCGGCGCGTTCTGTGCGGTGGATTCGGGTCTTCCGGCGATTCACTAAGGCAGTTCCTCCGACTTCCACCAGGTGGGGCTGCTGCGCTGAAGTCCGCCGAGACCCGCCTGGTGAAGGTAAGTGCAAGTCCCGCAACACTTTTTTTTTTTTAAATGCAGCGGTTTTTCCAAATCCGTCAGGTTATCGTTCAACCACGCCCCTCGATTTCCTTCGCGTGCATGCCGGTGCTGATGCGCCACAATCCGATCGCGTGCGCCAAAAACCCAGGGCAATACAGGGAAAGTTGGCGCAAATCGGAAATATTCGGGTAACATGTCAGGAAAACGCGAATCGGGCCCTTAGTAAATGACCAACATTATCTGGCTCCCTGCCAGCAGCAGGTGGTGAGTCCTACGGGACGGGCCAGCAGCCTGTGTGTGCCTGTGTCAGTCTCTTCTCCTCCACAATCATCCTGCTCCCTCCCCACTACATGTGCATTGAATAAGCAGCGGAGGGAGGGGGATGGTGTGGAGAAGAGAAAGAAAGCATGAGGAGACACAGGCACACACAGGATGCAGCTGCCCCTCCCCCAGGACTCACCACATGCTGCTGGCAGGGAGCTAGGTAATGTGAATTAAACTTATATAAAGTACAGAAATGATTCAGAGTGCTGACAAAAGCATTTTAAAAATGAGCATAGCATAGGGTATTGGAACCTGTCACCAGCTAAAAATCACACTCCCAGTGACAGGTTCACTTATAGAAAACTGACCAATGTTTTTCCATGATTTCTTACTGCATACACACAGTCTTGGGATCTGTGCCCATAGGACTATAATCCCATAAGACTATATGAACTTGTGTTTGATAGAAAACTGAAATCTTTCTAAATATAATTTCCGGTGAAGTGACTCATGGAAAGTGACTGCACAACCTGCGACCGCTGGACATGTCCCACCTTTTCTAATTAACACTTTGACAATTACTGGAAATCGGGAAGTGAGAAGCAGTAAAACACTCATTCAACTTCCCCCATATTGTAAAAGGTCAAGATTACAGCCATTGTTGTGTCCGTCACTTCTCCGCTCGTAGCTGGAGTCTCATTGTGAGAACCAGAAGCGAGATGATATCGTGGCGCTGTGATAGAGGGAGAGATCAGCCAATTGTAACTGCATTCGGAAACAAATCAAGGACATGGAAACCTTTGCCCGCTGCCAAGATACACACACCTTCTACACTCCAACGAGGAGATTTATTAAAAAATATTCTCAGAGCAGTAAGATGGGTCTGTCAGGAGTAGAAGCTATATTTCTCTCATCTTGGGGGCCTGACACCCAGCGCCTGACAACCCACACTTTACACCCAGCACCTGGCACCCAGCACCTGGACCCAGCGTCTGGCACCCAGCGCCTGACACACAGTACCTGAAACCCAGCGCCTGACATACAGGACCTGACACCCAGCACCTGACACCCAGCGCCTGAGATCCAGCACCTGACACCCAGCACCTGACACCCAGAGCCTGACATCCAGCACCTGACACACAGGATCTGACACCCAGCACCTGACACCCAGCACCTGACACCCAGCACCTGACACCCAGCATCTGACACCCAGTGCTGAAAACCCAGCACCTGACACTCAGCACCTGACACCCAGTCCGGACACCCAGCACCTGAGACCCAGCGCCTGACACCCAGCGTTTGACACCCAGCGCCTGACACCCAGCGTCTGACACCCAGTGCCAAAAACCCAGCACCTGACACTCAGCACCTGACACCCAGCTCCCTATACCCAGCATCCTATACCCTGCCACCCAGAAATATCAAGTGGTGCACCTGTGTGACATCACATAGGCAGGTTTGTAACGAGACATGCAACTATGTGACATCACAAGACCAGGGACATATCGAGCCATGCACCTGTGTGACATCACATGACCAGGAATATAATGAGCTGTGCACCTGTGTGACATCACATAACCAGGGACATAACCATCTGTGCACCTGTGAGACATCACATGACCAGGGATATAATGAGCTGTGCACCTGTGTAACATCACATGGCCAGGGACATAACCAGCCGTGCACCTGTGTGACATCACATGACCAGGGATATAATGGGCCGTGCACCTGTGTGACATCACATGACCAGGGATATAACAAGCTGTGCAACTGTGTGATATCACTTGATCATGGACAGATTTCTGTCCACTGGAAGCAAACATAGAAGCCTATTCTATGGAAAATATTGAAAGAATGCATAACTTTTCATAATACAAACAATAATATTTATTTGGTAGGAACATCCCTTTAACATTGCATTAGGGCCCTAAGAAATCATGTTCTTTCTATTGGGGTGCCCGGACTCCGCTTTTCCTATACTTTCAAATTACCAAACCCTTTGTATAACTGGACCCAAAAAAGATGAGTTGGGGCGGGGTCTCTCCCCAAGAACCCCCATAGAAGCCATATAGACTGGGGCCTTGGTTATATGACTATACACTGGGACTAAAGGTTCTTCTATAGGTCTTATAGTTGCATCTAGTTGTCTCCATCAGTCACGTTTAGGATATTCTCCGACACATATGTGACAGTATCCAGGAGCTCAATTCTTTATGATGTGTGGGAAATTGTCCTAAATTATACATCTAAAGGCTAAAAATATGGCGTTACCCTTTGACACGTATAATTACAGCCGTCATGTGCCACACAACATCTGTTCTGTTTGCTGCGCTGAGATATCTAATTAGGGCAAACAAACATGAATGTGCTTATTTAGCGACGCTTTCCTTTAGATTTCTTTTATATAGTTTTGGCCAAAGCTGTTTCCAAACTGCAGTCAGCAATTTGCAAAAAAAAAAGTGTCCGAAGTCCCAAAAATAGAGAGGGCTTCCCTTTGATGTTGTGACGGCCTCGCTGCATTGTTAGAAAAGAAACACTGACAGCAAAGAGATGGGGGGGCATTGACTCATATACATTGGATGATGATCAGGTCTTTGTAATCCGGGGCTGAAATTTGGGAAAATAAGCATTTTTTTTCCATTAATCGCGCTGGAGCAGACGAGAGGGCAGGACGGACTGACCCACCAGACAACCGGAGGATCCGACAGTGAGCCCAGTGTCTGACATACTCTTGGGAATGCAACCAGATTAAGATTGAGGGTATTAAGTCTTCCGAAATTCATTGGCACTCAGTGACAATCTCTATTTCTTGAGTTTTCCTTCACAACCAAACGCCCAAAAACAGAATGACAAGAATTAGCTATAAGATGGGAATTAGAGGGGTTGTATAGGTGCTAAGTACCTCTAAAGGTCCTTCATCTGGTCTTGCAACTATACCTTGTGTAGCAAAGGTTACCTGAATCCCCTGTGGTCTGGGGCATCCAATTCGAGATGTGAAAGTTGTAACTTTTTAAAAAATGTTGACACAAATCCACCCCCAACCAGGCCTAGGAAAGACTTGTGACTTTTTTGCAACTTTTGTTAATCACTTCTGATGACGTCTTTGGGGAGTGGTGATCCTCCCTAAAATGGTGCGCTTAACCCTAGGTAACCTTTACAATGGCATGTAACGAGTTAAAAGATTACGACCACCATGTTTGGTGCCGTTATTAACCACAGGAGAAAGTTCTGCTGAACCCAGACCTGGCCCCCGAACGTCTACTGAAGTTCAGGGTCAAGTATTGGGGACCCGCAAAGTTTGGTGCAAAGGCGAATGTTTCATGTTGGGTGCACTTAACCCTAGGCACATATGTTAATAAGGAAAACCACTAAGATACAACTGACCATTAGAAAAACAACAGAGAAGCGAACTAGGGAAATAAAAGGAAAATGTTTATATACTTGGTGGTCTAGGGCAGGGGGTGATATTTAGATATTAGCTGGAGAATGGATTGCATTAATACTACATATCTGCTGTCCAACCATTACTCAGGTCTGCAGGCTTGAACAGTTTTTCCCCTTTCTACTGACAGAAGAGATTAGGGGATAGAGAGAACTGTGCAGCTATATGTGTCTGCGTAGTACTCTCTATGGATTAACAGTCCATTTAGTATTAGAGTGTTTAAAGTCCCCCTATACTAGGAGCCCGGTTGTGGCTGTAACCACTCTGATACCTGTATTTACTCCACTGCTTCATGCAATCACATAGTACAAGTGATCCTTCCTCATGTGATCAGTAGATGGTCCCCCATCCATATAGGGGATAAAGTGAATTATCTAGAATGTCCCTTTAAAAAGGTGTTTTCCAGATAGGAAACACCTTTAATCAAAGAAAGTACTTGAGAAAGTCACAAGGAATCCAGGAGAACAGGATGTAAGTGCACACTCATACTCTCATACACTTACAAGAAGGAGAGGCCATTGATTTCTATAAAACATGAATAAAGTGTAACTATGGTGGGTGGGGGGTAGTCATGTCCTGCACCCAGTGTTGTCCTGAGCTGTGACAGGCGAGGCATTTCCGAGGCACAGGAAGAGGATGTGTGCCGGACCTTCCCTACATTTACAGGGGATTAGACGGCTGTCAGGAATCTCAATCTAAATGTCAGAAAAGACAGAGCCGCAGGCGAGTCATTATATCGTCACCAAGTCATCATACAACACGATGATCCAAACTACAGGGAACAATACACTGTCCACTGCCACAAGAGAGGAGAGAATACAAAATGTATGTGCTATTTATAATTAGGAATGAGGAGTGTATGAAGTGTGGTTATCTATCTAATAATATAATGTACTAACATCTAAGATGTATCACTTGTTTTTTTTTCTGTTTTTTGCGCCTTTTCATATTGTCGCACTGTTTTGGTGCCAGTTTTGCAACTAGCCGTGGCAGCAAAAACCATGTTTCCCTTATTCCATCCACCACCAAAAAAAACTCCACCTGCAGGTGGCGTAACTCGAAGCAACACTAAGCTCTTGTGCAGAGCAGCTTATCCCCAGCAGCAGAGCTCAGCAGACACTACAGACACCCTGCAGCCTCTGTTTACAGTTCATGACCTTCTATTTACAACAATTTGCAAAAGCAGCTCAGAGCAGGACAGAAGAAGTGAGTGGGAGCTGCAGACAGGACAAAGAAGTGTCCCCAGTGTAGCAGGGTAGAAGAGAGGGAGTGGGAGCTGCAGACAGTACAGAGAAGTGTCTCCAGTGTAGCGGGGTAGAAGAGAAGTGAGTGGGACTGCACCGTACAGAAAGTGTCCCAGTGTAGCAAGATAGAAGAAAGTGAGTGGGAGCTGCGACAGTACAGAGAAGTGTCCCCAGTGTAGCAGGGTAGAAGAGAAGTGAGTGGGAGCTGCAGACATACAGAGAAGTGTTCCCAGTGTACAGGGTAGAGAGAAGGGGTGGGAGCTGCAGACAGTACAGAGAAGTGTTCCCAGTGCAGCAGGGTAGAAGAGAAGTGAGTGGGAGCTGCAGACAGTACAGAGAAGTGTCCCCAGTGTTAGCAGGACGAAGAGAAGGGAGTGGGAGCTGTAGACAGTACAGAGAAGTGTCCCCAGTGTAGCAGGATAGAATAGAAGTGAGTGGGAGCTGCAGACAGTTACTGAGAATGTCCCCAGTGTAGCGACAGAAGAGAAGTGAGTGGGAGCTCACACAGTACAGAGAAGTGTTCCGTGTACAGGATAGAAGAGAAGGAGTGGGAGCTGCAGACAGTACAGAGAAGGTCCCTGAGTAGCAGGATGCCACACTGGTGTCTGAAGAGGATACTGCTGAGGAGATCGCTATTGCAGGGTGTCACACACTGGGCTCTTCCTTGGGGGGTCATTCTCATACTGGGGGGTGCGGGAGAGAAGCAGAGAGATGCTTGTAAGAGGATCACATGTAAGAGCCCAAATCTAACATTGTGCCTAAACTGCGCCTAAAGTAAAGTGATTAATAAGAGGCAGGACCTCAACTCAAGACAGGTTGTAGCATGTGATTAATCTAATACAACATTGTGCTATAATGAAGGCGCAACAACAAGACTTAATCGCAGAACATTGATACATCTGGCACATACTAGGTGGGGTGCCCATTCCCTTTTATATGCACGGTGGGGAATATCTTGCATCTGGACCCAGAATCTTAGTTGTGTCTCTGCTTATGCAGATAGGGTTAGGGAGTTTGCATGGACACATAACTTCCATGAGGTCATCTTAGGTTTTTAGGTCTAGGATATCCGACTCCGTCCCTGGTCCAGATGGTGAGTAACCCTAGAAGCCACGGCTTAATTCATCAGTCTGCCTCTTCCTGTAGAACATGAGGCCACCATTATATTTTAGATATTTCTATATTAAGACTTCTTCTGGACCACACACCACATGTGAGATATGAGGAGCCACCATGATGTCTCGCCAGTCTTCTCCTCGGGGCCTCTTTGTCACTTTATTTGCCAATTTCCTTTTTTAGACTCGTGGAGGCAATGGTGAGGTAAGGTAAAAATAAAGTTATGTGGGAAGTCAAAAGTTAAGTGAGTTCTCCGCTCTCAGGTGTTTCCTGGGCTTTGCAGCGAGCTCAAGCAGTCACCAGTCTCAGATGTCAAATCAATACCAGTAGAGCAGGAGGATAATTTGGCATCTTGTGCCTGTCTTAGGGGATTGCTGTGCCCTCAGGTGATGTCTCTAATCCTTTCCTTGGGTCACGTCCAGGGCAGAGGAAGGAACTGCACCTCCTCCAGTAAGTAGATATTCATGAGGCTACCACCTGCTGATAGGCCGAGAGCCGCAGTCTTAAGACTTACTTCTAAGATGCCAAAACTCTCGGGATTTCTAATATTCGCTTTAGTTTTTAGTTTGGAGAGAATTAAAGGGGTCTCAATTAAAGGGGTTTTATAACTAAAGACATGTATCCACCTATCCATAGGATAAGGAATGTCTATCATATGTTCTTGCTGTATCATCTGGGGGCTACAAGTCCCCTATAACGTGTCGAACTGGGTTTCCTTAGGCCCACCAGAGAATTGTACCCAGAAATATACTCTCCAGCCTCCAATTGGGTGTTTTCTGATGGACCTCTGGGGTTCTGTATTGGGTTGAGCCAGGGCCCACCGCAGGATCCTCTGGTCCTCTGGTGGGCCAGTCCGACACTGCCCCTATATGAAGGGAGTAGCATTATACATGCTGGGCTTCTGCTCCTAACTTCATATAACTGGTATTTTCCCAAAATTCAATAGGCATAAAATGATTTCTGGATAGGGAGGCCTCAAAATACTGCAGGACCCATGTTCATGACATGACCAGGGGTCCTAGTGGTTGGACCCCAGCAATCAGACACTTATCTCCTTATCTTGTGTTTAGGTAAAAAAAGTACCTTTAATGGCAAAACCCCTTTAAAAGGTCATTGCATCATCTCCTAGAAATGTATGTAGAAATCAACAAGTACCGGTAGGTGTCATCTTGACAATATCTGGGACTGTCAACATTGATTGGACAGTATAGGTCGTGTAACAACTGGCTACACCCAGTTGTCACTTTATGGTAAACTATTAGGAAGAGTAACAGTAGGACGGCATCATTACAGATACTGTACTAGATATGAAAGAGTTCATTGTCAAAACACGAGAGGAAGCAGTTTCATTTTTTATTTTGCAACATCTTATGTTTTTTTTCCTCACCATATTGATTTTTGCTTGCTGTCAGTGAATAACATCATTTAGTAGAAATACCTGTAAACCATTGTTTTAGTTTATGTTTGTTGCAGACTTGATAAATGTAGCAATGTAGCAATATGAGGTTTCACTTACAGCAACAGAGATCTTAAAATAAGGGAGGAATTGAAACAAAATCACAAAATCTATTTAAAATATTGGAACTTTTCTGATCTTTTGGGCTGCAGATTTTTTATTTGGGCTACAGAATTCTGAATTCCCTCGTTGAGTCTGGAAAAGTATCGTACCCCATCTCAGTGACAGCTGTATTATGGGGAATAAGAACCACGGATTGGGAAGGGGCTCAGTCCCCTGAGCTTTGCTTATTCTATAGGTTTATGGACCGTGTCATGACTGGAATCCTGGGTAGACGTAAAATCCGGAAGCCAAAGTCCTGCCCTCCCGACCCTGACATGTATTTACTTTGGTTTATGACCCTGTTGTTAAGGTCACTCAGAGTTGTCACATACCAGAAGTATCATGTCACTGTCAGTCATCACCCATCCCGTGCTTGTCATAGATGCCTCCAGATAGGGGCGCAGCACCAAATGGGATGATATTATTGTGCACAAGCCCATTGGATCTGGTGTTATCAATATTAGTGGAATCATCACAGCAAGAAGACTAATGGTTTCCATAGAAGCATGGAGATCCAAGATCTGAGGAGATCCAAGGTCTGAGAAGATCCAAGGTCGAGAATCAAGGTCTGAGGAGACCAAGGTATGAGGAGATCCAGGTCTGAGGAGATCCAAGGTCTGAGAGATCCAGGGTCTGAGGAGATCCAAGGTCTCAGGGATCCAAGGTCTGAGGAGACTCAGGGTCTGAGGAGATCCAGGTCTGAGGAGATCCAAGTCTGAGGAGATCCAGGGTCTGAGGAGATCCAGGGTCCTGAGGAGATCCAGGGATCTGAGAGATCCAGGTCTAGGAGATCCAAGGTCTGAGATCCAAGGTCTGAGAGATCCAAGGTATGAGGAGATCCAAGGTCTGAGGAGATCCAAGGTCTGAGGAGATCCAGGTTAGGAGATCCAGGGTCTCAGAGATCCAAGGTCTGAGGAGATCCAGGGTCTGAGGAGATCCAAGGTCTGAGGAGATCCAAGGTCTGAGGAGATCCAGGGTCTGAGGAGATCCAAGGTCTGAGGAGATCCAAGGTCTGAGGAGATCCAAGGTCTGAGGAGATCCAGGGTCTGAGGAGTACAGCATGGACTTTTGATCTCGTATCGGTCATACCTAAGTAAGTTCCATTCCCCGTTCATTGCCTGCTCTTGCCTGGCCATTTCCCACGTCCTCTCTGGTGGGTTCCAGTTGGGATTTCTTTCCTACTGCACATGGTAGGGTGTTACCTGATCTTGGTCTATAACACCAGTTAATGATGGTCAATGAAGGCCTCAGGTACATTTTCCTCCTATATATCGAAGCTTGAGACTCCATCCTATTCTTCTGGATCCCATGTAGACTACATTTCCCATGATCCCAAGCTTTCCAGAGACGAGGGGGTGAAGGTCTATCATACTACACTTGAATCACCATCCTTTTGTATGGTATGGACACCTCATATAGACTACATTTCCCATGTTGCCTTTAGCCTTCCAGAACAGGAAATTGGAGGTAATCACTTCTCCATTGAGACATCATTTTTTTTTGTCTGATATCAATACCTCAATGAAGACTAAATTGCCCACGATATGCTTTCTAACGACAGAGGGCTAGAGGTCCATCACATTGCCTCGAGAACCACATCTTTTTTCTGGTTGAGAAATTTAATCTACATTTCCCATGATACTTTAAGAGTCGAGGGGTAATGGCTCCATCACACAGCACTTTCTTTGAGCCATATCCAAGCCCGAACCCATTCACTTAAGAATAAAAGTTTGACTGTAGGGGCAACAATGTTAGGGAGCACTTGCAGCTGTGTGTAGGCAATTCTGGCAGATTGCAACTGCCCCTGTTGCACTTGGAGGCAGATTTGCATATCCATAAAAATGTTATATTGCTTCATTGGTTTTTGTGGCCACAGGTATCTTTCCGCTCCTATGAAAATCACTATGTGATCTATTATGGATTTGGGGGTCTATTGGACTTGACACCCCCTCATTGTGCCCTGTATGCATCTACTTCTTTCCATGCCAGGTTTGTTGTTGCATCCTCTTTACTTGGTACTTCCAGAAGGTAAACCTGGCTTAATACCAAGCCCTCCATATTGACCTACGAGACCTTCTTGGAGTGACCCCAATGCTTCCAGACACTGAGCATGTAATGATCTAAAGCAGACAATAGCGTCTAGCAGGTTAATATATTCTCCGTCACATGCCATTTCATTTGTGTCAGCTAAGCATATTCCATCTAAATGAGTGGACATTCACAGGAAAATTAAGACAATTATTCGAAACTTCAAACTCCGCCGCTCTGTCAGATGTTGCCGTCATTAACTGTGTACATAGATGATCCCATCCCATAGCCAGAGCCTAGTAAACATTGTGTGTTAAGACATGAAAGCTCTATTGTCCGAGGCTTATTTACCACATGTGGAGGGGCTGACATCATACGCTTGGACACTTACTACAAAAAGAAGCCGTGGTTCTCCTCTCATGTCTTAGCATGTGGCAATTCTACTTAATCCTCTTGAAGGAAAGCCTTGCACTTTCATGTGTCCCGATGTCTCCTCTGTTACAGGACGTTCCCTTTATTCTGAGGGAGTAATCTCTTTGTGCCAAAAAGACCCCATCTGTATATATAGTGTTCACGAAACTCACCTGGAGAGGTCCAAACTGGTTTCCACTATAGTTTCTACTATTTGAGATGAAATCTATGATGGTTCCCCGTTTGACTTGAACACATTTCTCCCAATTAGGGAGAAAATCCATCCCGCCACATATTTGGAATCAGAAGGAATTTTCCCCTAATTTGGACCAATGGACATTGGCCTTGTAGGTTGTTTAGCCATTCTCTATATCTACAACATAAAATTGTAGCTTGGACTTGATGGAATACTGTCTACCTTACTTACTATAATACTAATATACTATGATAGAGGATAGCACCCTCCCCATCAGAATCCACATTAAAGCTACTATACTAAAAAAAACCTCTAAAACTCAAACATGCTGTGACAACAATAATCATGGCAGAGGAGGATGGTCCGTGTTTATGGTGATGGTAGAACTGCCTCTCCTCTAGATGTAGAGGATGTCCCATGTCTATGATGACGTAGAACTGCCTCTCTCTAGGTGTAGAGGATGCCCCTGTCTATGGTGATGGTAGAACCTCCTCTCCTCTAGATGTAGAGATGCCCCCTGTCTATGGCGATGGTAAACAGCCTCTCTTCTATGGTAGGTTGATGTCCCCTGCCTATGTCCCCTGCCTATGCTCATGTAGGTGTAGAGGATGTCCATGTCTATGGTGATGGTAGACCTCTTGTCCTCTAGGTGTAGATGATGCCCCTGTCTATGTATTACCACCTCTCCTCAAGGTCTAGAAGATGTCCATGTCTATACTGATGGTAGAACCACCTCTCCTCTAGGTGTAGAGGATGCCCCCTGTCTATGGTGATGGTAGAACTGCCTCTCCTCTAGGCCTAGAGGATGCACCCTGTCTATGGTGATGGTATAACCCCCTCTCCTCTAGGTGTAGATTTTGCCCCCTGTCTATGGTGATGGTAGAACCTCCTCTCCCTCTAAGGTGTAGAGATGTCCCTGTCTATGGTGATGGTAGAACCACTCTCTCCCTAGGTGTATGATGCCCCCTGTCTATGGTGATGGTAGAACCTCCTCTCCTCTAGTGTGTAGAGGATGCCCCCTGTATATGGGATGGTAGAGCCTCCTCTCCTCTGGGTTGTAAGGATCCCCCTGTCTAACTGATGGTAAGAACCACCTCTCCTCTAGGTCTAGAAGATGTCACTGTCTATGGTGATGTAGAACCACCTCTCCTCTAGGTGTAGAGGATGTCCCCTGTCTATGGTGATGGTAGAACCTCCTCCCCTCTAGGTGTAGATGATGCCCCCAATCTACGGTAGAACCACCTCTCCTCTAGGTGAAGAGGATGTCCTTGTCTATGTGTGATGGTAACTGCCCTCCCTTCTGATGTATCGGATGCCCCCTGTCTAAAGTGATGGTAAAACCGCGTTTTCTCTGTACCCATCCCAGTTCTCTTGGATACAGGATAGGGCAGTCATGGCGAACCTTTTAGTGACCGAGTGACCAAACAAAACCAAGACCCCCTTATTTATCGCAAGCGCCAACATAGAAATTTAATTGGTATACTCCCCCTGCTCAGTCACCAGCTTTCATTCATCTCTGCACCCTGAGGACACCAATAAAGCAGTAAATAGAAATTTGGATGATCATTGTAGATTTTCTCCGGATCCCAAAACAGGAAGAACGTCAGGGCCGAGCAGGAGCTACAATTAATCCAGATCTGTCCGCACCATCCAACTCCCCCCAGTAGTCCCAGGTAGCGCTGCCACTTTAAAATAGCTCTGTGCACAGCAAGTCCTGGGCTGTCTGGACTGCAGAAGATCCCTGGAGTCATCGCTGGTGATGGCCGAGTGCCACAGAAAGGGCTCCGAGTGCCACCATCTGGCACCCGTGCCATAGTTCGCCACCACTAGGGAACAATACACTGTCCACTGCCACAAGAGAGGAGAGAATACAAAATGTCTGTGCTATTTATAATTAGGAATGAGGAGTGTATGAAGTGTGGTTATCTATCTAATAATATATCATGTATCTAACATCTAAGATGTATCACTTGTTTTTTCTGTTGTTTTTGCGCCTTTTCATATTGTCGCACTGTTTTGGTGCCAGTTTTGCAACTAGCCGTGCAGCAAAAATAACCATGTTTCCCTTATTCATCCTACCAATCCAAAAAAAACTCCATCCTGAAGGTGGCGTAAACTGCGAAGCAACACTAAGCTCTTGTGCAGAGCAGCTTATCCCCAGCAGCAGAGCTCAGCAGACACTACAGACACTACCTGCAGCCTCTGTTTACAGTTCATGACCTTCTATTTACAAACAATTTGCAAAAGCAGCTCAGAGCAGGACAGAAGAGAAGTGAGTGGGAGCTGCAGACAGGACAAAGAAGTGTCCCCAGTGTAGCAGGGTAGAAGAGAAGGGAGTGGGAGCTGCAGACAGTACAGAGAAGTGTTCCCAGTGCAGCAGGGTAGAAGAGAAGTGAGTGGGAGCTGCAGACAGTACAGAGAAGTGTCCCCAGTGTAGCAGGACAGAAGAGAAGGGAGTGGGAGCTGTAGACAGTACAGAGAAGTGTCCCCAGTGTAGCAGGATAGAATAGAAGTGAGTGGGAGCTGCAGACAGTACTGAGAAGTGTCCCCAGTGTAGCAGGACAGAAGAGAAGTGAGTGGGAGCTGCACACAGTACAGAGAAGTGTTCCGTGTAGCAGGATAGAAGAGAAGGGAGTGGGAGCTGCAGACAGTACAGAGAAGTGTCCCTGAGTAGCAGGATGACCACACTGGTGTCTGAAGAGGATACTGCTGAGGAGATCGCTAGGTGCAGGGTGTCACACACCTGGGCTCTGCTGTGGGGGTCATTCTCATAAGACCCACAGAGAGCCCAGGTGTGTGACACCCGCACCTAGCGATCTCCTCAGCAGTATCCTCTTCAGACACCAGTGTGGTCATCTGCTACTCAGGACACTTCTCTGTACTGTCTGCAGCTCCCACTCCCTTCTCTTATCCTGCTACACGGAACATCTCTTATGTGTGCAGCTCCCCTCACTCTCTTCTGTCCTGCTAACACTGGGGACACTTCTCAGTACTTCTGCAGCTCCCATCCACCTTCTATTCATCCCTGCTACACTGGGGACACTTCTCTGTACTGTCTAAGCTCCCACTCCTTTCTCTCTGTCCTGCTACACTGGGACACTTCTCTGTACTGTCTGCAGTCCCACTCACTTCTCTCTCTACCCCTGCGCACTGGGAACACTTCTCTGTACTGTCTGCAGCTCACACTCCCTTCTTCCCTTGATCACCTGGGAACATTCTCTGTCTGTCTGCAGCTCACATCACTTACTTCTACCCTGCTACACCGGGGACACTTCTCTGGACTGTCTGCAGCTCCCACTCACCCTTCACTTGCTAATGCGTCTGAACTCTTAGTACGGTCTGCAGCTCCAATCTACTTCTCTTCTATACCCTGCTACAATGGAGAATTTGCTGGTAAGCTGTCTGAGTCCACTCGCCTTAACGGCGGGACTGTACGCGTTGTTGTCTTGGAGTCACTCCACTGTTCTTTCTGTTTGACGCTGTTTTGCAAAATGTTTGTTGAATAGAAGGTCTGAACTGTAAACAGAGGCTGCAGGTAGTGTCTGTAGAGTCTGCTGAGCTTGCTGCTGGGGTAAGGCTCTGAACAAGAGCTAGTGTTGATTCGCAGTTTACGCACCTTAGGATGGAGTTTTATGGATTGGGTAGTGATAAGGGAAACATGGTGTATTTTTGCTGCACGGCTAGTTTGCAAACTGGCACCAAAAACAGTGAACAATATGAAAAGGCGCAAACAACAACAGAAAAAACAAGTGAACATCTAGTGTTAGAACATGATATATTATAGATAGAAACCAAACTTCATACAATCGATTCCTACTAGAACTCAACTCAAGACAGGTTGTAGCATGTGATTAATCTAATACAACATTGCGCTATAATGAAGGCGCAACAACAAGACTTAAGCGCAGAACATTGATACATCTGGCACATACTAGGTGGGGTGCCCATTCCCTTTTATATGCATGGTGGGGAATATCTTGCATCTGGACCCAGAATCTTTAGTTGTGTCTCTGCTTATGCAGATAGGGTTAGGGAGTTTTAGGAGAACTTTCTGCATGGACACATAACTTCCATGAGGTCATCTTAGGTTTTTAGGTCTAGCATATCCGACTGCCGTCCCTGGTCCAGATGGTGGAGTAACCCTAGAAGCCACGGCTTATATCATCAAGTCTGCCTCTTCCTGTAGAACATGAGGCCACCATTATATTTTTAGATATTTCTATATTAAGACTTCTTCTGGACCACAACCACATGTGAGATATGAGGAGCCACCATGATGTCTCGCCAGTCTTCTCCTCGTGGCCTCTTTGTCACTTTTATTTGCCAAATTTCCTTTTTTAGACTCGTGGAAGCAGATGGTGAAGTAAGGTAGAAATAAAGTTATGTGGGAAGTCAGAAAGTTAAGTGAGTTCTCCGCTCTCAGGTGTCTCCTGGGCTTTGCAGCGAGCTCAAGCAGTCACCAGTCTCAGATGTCAAATCAATACCAGTAGAGCAGGAGGATAATTTGGCATCTTGTGCGCTGTCTTAGGGGATTGCTGTGCCCTCAGGATGATGTCTCTAATCCTTTCCTTGGGTCACGTCCAGGGCAGAGGAAGGAACTGCACCTTCCTCCAGTAAGTAGATATTCATGAGGCTACCACCTGCTGATAGGCCGAGAGCCGCAGTCTTAAGACTTACTTCTAAGATGCCAAAACTCTCATACTGTAGTAGTCAACCTCGTGACGGATGCCCTCAAGAACTTTTTCTGTGATGTGTGCGTAATCCTGTTTCACCACCAATGGGCCTCTCCACTAAGACACACAGGACTCGCTTTATGGTTGCTATCGGCACCGGCCTACCACCCTGCTCAATGACGTCCTTGAAAGCCCTGATGTATGCACCTCTGTGACATCCCTCCCTGCGCCTCCTCTTTCAGCATCCACACCAACTTGTCCGTACATCTTCAATATCCCTACCACCAGGATACGTGGATCTCGCCAGCAGGAACTCAGAAACCCGAAGTGGCCGGCTATGGTTGGCGGCTAGGCCGGAGTGTCCCCCTGAAGCCTGGGGTTCTGATGTAGCTCCTCTTCCTCAGCCATCTGGGCGGCAAGGTAAGCTGGAAGAGGGGGGCCGCGTGTGTTAGAAGTATCTTCGGCCGGCAACTCCCGTTTAGGTTGGGTCCCATCTCCTCCGGCAGATGATATTTATGAGATTCTTAAACAACAATCCTTTTATCTGTCTGATGGCTCCCTTTTTTCAGCTAGCAAGGCTGTAGGGTCTGGCTGTACCATAAAAAATGTTAGCGTGACCAGTGGTCAGCTCACGGAATAATCTCCGTTGGAGCCAGATCAGGCTTGCTGCATTAGCAGCACGACCATCGCCATACAATTTGGCAGTGGTTCACACCCACAATCTCCAGCCAAAGCAACCAAGCTCTAGAACAGATCCTATATTTTTAGTTTGGCCTGTCTAGACACCTCATGCACTCACGGTTGCACTGACAGCCTTTGGAAAGCTTGTGAAAATCCAAACCTAAGGAAGATACAAATGTAACATCAATACAACATAACACTATAAGTTCACTAAATCCCACTTGTACCCTTGCCACTATACAAGAATCTAAAATAATTCAAGTAAACCCCCTTCAGCCACTTGCGGTAGTGTGGAGTGGGAATGCAGCTTACCCGCAGCTCTTGGAAAAAATACACGTCACTACGCTGTAATTCGAGTCGCTATGGGCTGCACAATTAGGCATTACTACCCAACCATATATACAGAGAAGGACCGTAGGGGTCAAAATTAGGAGAACTTATTTAACTAGATAAACCAAGTATAGCAATCCCAACCAAAATTATTATTTTGCAACGTTACGGTCTTATATAAATCAGGAACCCACTTCTCGTCAGGCCACCGGATTGCAAGGTATAATAGAAAATATGATGATATGCGGGTGCTATGACCGCTGGAGCGCAGTGGAAGAGGAGGAAAAGCGCGGTGGCTCTGAGCCTCACTGGAGAAATGACCCTCAAACCAGTGCAGACTCTATCTTGCTTATTCTTGGGTTGTCATCACCAAATGCAGGCAGGGATGTTATAGAGCAGGAGGGCTGGGGTGTTTCCCCACCGAGACTCAAATATTGTGAACATTTCAAGATGAATGCCTAAGGCGGGATCTTCATCTACTGGAATCTATATGGTTACAGTGGATGTGCTACACCCAACCCCCCTGTGGCGCAATTAGGAAACCTTCATGGGTGCTGCGCAGAACGGTGTAGGCGCGGCAGAGGCTGCAGAACGGTGGTAGCGAGCAAACTGAATGGCATGAACAAGCCTAGCTGACCGGTACCGCTAGCTCACCAATCTTCTGGTCATGTTTGGCCCACAGAGAGCTATGTCCAAGCTGCGACATGGTATCCTGCGATAAAGGTACTGAACTTGGACACTTTCTTGCTTACCATTTTGAACACCTTGTCATCAATACCCTGTCCTCTCGGACCCAGTGGCTTCGGTTCCCTTACCCATCTCCATATAATAAACCATAAGGCAACATATAATGCACCCTCTTTAATGCTGACCCACCGCTCCCACTTTTATTTGGCCTTCCCTGGGCTCCGATCTTTTTGTATCGCCCCAGCACCCTCCTGCAACCCATGACGTTACCTACCCGTACCGGTGCCGTTCTTTACGACTGATGCGGCACCTGGAACGTCCAATTCTAGGATAATCCACGTACTGGGCTACTCTTATCAACGGTTATATGAATGCCACGTTCTACACAGCCAGAGGCGCTTCACCCTGGGGACACAACTATGACCGCTCGTCTGTAGGATTATGAACTGACCTACTAACAATAACGAAGAAGAAGAATGATACCCAGACGGTTGAAAAATCCCTTCTTCTTCTCATGCACGGAGGTAACATCGAGATAGCTACTCAACCCCCACCACCTCCAACAACACTGAGAAGCACAATGTCCCTTCTTCAACTGCATAAACCTAAGATAAGGTGGCGAACCATTTCCAACTTGATAGCACCCCTACTGTGAGTCAGGGATGACTCCCCACCGAGCTCACCCGTTCCTCGTGGTGGTCCCAGCATGCCCCCCTATCCGGCTCCCCCCGAAAGCCTGTCTTTTTCCGACTCGTTTTTGTGGAACTATTTGCCACGGGGATTGTGGGTTTTTGCATAATTAAATGCTAATTTCAAACCGGAAGTGAGATCGCAACTTCCCCGTGCTAAGTTCCCCCGCCTGTGTGGTCTGTATTCAAAAAGCTTCAGGCCTGTTGGACGCTGCACCCTCCCATCCCCTTCTCCCCCGCCTTCCCCAAATTCCAACTAGGTGCTGTCCTCCATAATTGAAATTTCATGTGCTGGTTGTTGGCTATCAGTTCCGCGTAGCCATTGAACAAGTGGTGCCATGGTTTAGTGGAATTGCAGGGTCCTGTGTGTGGTCGATGTGGACTTTACGGACTGGCTGCACTTTAGTACAAGATGCTGGAGGCTTTGCTTATATCTGGTGTTTTATCGAACACGCCTGTGGTATATCTGGCAAAACAAAAAACCACTCACTCTTTGCTGATTACGGGTTATGCTACATTAGCAAATGGACCAAACCAGAAGTTGGACTCTTGTGGCACATTTTCCTTCCTATACTTCTTCTCTTCGCTTCTAGTGTCTAGTCTTATCATAAAGCTTCACAAAGTGATTACCACCCCCCCCATACCCTCGCATCCCCCATTCACCCCACAAACTTTTCACGGACACCTTACAATCACCCTGTGTCCGTCACCGTCATTAAAATGCAGTGCCTGTTTAGTTAGCTTCAGTGAAGCGAGCATGCGCCTGTGTTTGTTTCCATGGCACAGTTGAGAATTATACTCCTGTGTGCTGTCAACACTAAGTGGTTCCATCTTAATTTATTTACCTCATGTCGTGTTTGAATCTTGCGCCACACAGTCTATGCTGTTGGTATGTGCAAATTGGATGGAATTTTGACTTATGCGCTTTCAATAAAGTCACATGTTGTAGTTAATGCTGTAGCTGCTCCTCCTCCGCCTTCTTCGGCGCCCTCATTCACACGTGCGGCACCGTACCACTCCTTACCCGCGTGAAAAGATAGGACTGCCCTATCTTTTCATGGCATACGGCGCCTTGGCGCCATACATCCCTATGGAGAGGGGCGGGAAGCTGAGTACCAGCGCTCCTCCCCCTCCTCCTCTCCCCGCGTGCTGCCGTTGCCCGCATGCATACGGTACGCCGGGCACGGTATGCTATAATCCAGCCTTCCTGAAGCTTCTCTAGTATCTTGTGACTGGAAGCTTTGGCTTTGTTTTTGGTGTCTATTAAGATATTTAATATTTAAAGGGAACCAAAAGCCATTAAAAATGTGTGTAGTTGACCCTATGGCGTCGCAGAAGCAAGGGCACAAGATGTTCAAGATAACACCCCTTCAGAGGAGGCATACCCGGCATGGAAGTGTCTTGCTTTATTTTTACATCCTTCATCCTGGTGCTAGATTCCTAGAACACAACACAGTCACTATGCACAGGTCTCATATTCCAAAACGGGCCTCACATTACCACAGACCAACAGACGGAACAGCCTCCCCGAGAAATGACAGCTCCCCACCCATGCCCCAAACACACCAACAATCCATTATATACACCCGCTACAAACCCAAACCGTATTCTGCTCCGCCAAACGGCCTGGAAAATAATCACCGTCCTTGAGCTACCCAGCCCCGACTCAATTTCCTCCACTTGGACTACCGACCAAAAGTCACTGACACCCAATGAGCAAAAGCACCATCCGTCGCATAGACAGAATCCCGTCACATACAGAGACCCACAAAGAGCCTGAGTGCCCCTAGTAGTCACCTCGCCCATACCTGGAGCGCCCACGTGCTATGCCAGGAACCCAACCCCATTCTTCGTGACCATAATGATAAGAGGCTAAAAGAAGAATTCCCGGTCCTGCCGTCTCCTTATCTTCCCGTAACCTCAGAAAATGGCGCCTCTCCTTCCCTGCCAAACAAACAGCACGCTGGATACCGGGTTCTGGCGCATTCCCAACGGTGACCGTGTACCTGTACCACACGCAAAGCAGGTACCCATAACTGACGGGGATATTTTCCTGAATGTAGTCCAATTCCCCGTGCACCTTATATGTGTGGCCAGTGGGTCCCACCACGGGCCTGTAATGTGGGGTAAAGCCGGGAGACTTCCTCAGCGCTTGGACCTGCACCGATCCATATTAAAAACAAAAGGAAGGGGAGCGGCCTGTACATTTCTCCAAGATGGACCATCCACGGGAGATCTGTGATAGTGTTGTAAATGGGAAATTTCAAAACACGGAGGGAAAGAGTAAAGAATACTAGTATAATTAGGGATGTGTATAACCCGAGTGCTGAGTAGGAAATTAATACAAAGCTTCCACAACCTTGCAAAGTTGTCTTATAACCGCTGCCAGCCGTCTAATCCCCCTCCCCCCCCCTCCCCCCCCCCCCCCAGGGGCCCCCCCCCCCCCATCCCATCTTCCTCTGACCCGGGGCCCCAAGCATACTAAAGCCATAGCTCTCTTGTCACACTTCAGGGTTTTTAGTGCTGTTTCTTAACATCATATTGTAAATGAGATGTTCTATTTAGATATCACTCATCCGTTTCTTAAAAGGTTTTTTTTTTATGTCCTTTGCAGATCACTGTTCTAGTGTGTATAACTGCTGTAATTTTCGGTTTCGAGTCCTTAACTCTCCTGTCCCTGACGGAAAGAACTAGTACTCCCAAAGGCACCATCAAATAGATCAGTGAGCACTCACAACAGCGGTAATCGCCTGATATTTTTTTCATTTCTTCTTTTAAGATTGTAAATGTGTCCTATCTCCGGCAGCATGGATAGGCAGCCATGCGGACTGCAAACAGAAAATTTGACACATTCTTGTATCATGCGGCCGCATGTTATATGAGCAGGACAAGAGGGTGAGCAGATTGCACATAATGTGCCAATAGCAATAGCTTGGTTCAAGCAG
Organism: Engystomops pustulosus; assembly: GCA_019512145.1. Classification (NCBI taxonomy): domain Eukaryota; kingdom Metazoa; phylum Chordata; class Amphibia; order Anura; family Leptodactylidae; genus Engystomops; species Engystomops pustulosus. The sequence continues at coordinate 85,120,154 of CM033649.1, forward strand.
AGTAAAAATACCCTCGTTACTTTTCTGAGAAGTATTTTTTACGTAGGAAGAGTATCATAGTAGAATTACAAGAGAGGCCTATATACTCAGTAGGGTGGCTAACTATGGCACGGGTGCCAGAGGCTGCACTCAGATCGCCTTTTCTGTGGGCCCCGGCCATCGCCCCAGCACACCACAGGCTCAAGACTCTTCCTGTCATTTCCAAGCAACTTAAAAGGTGACTGCTTCTCAGTCATATTACTTGACTACTTTAGACGATTCGCTACTTGGGACTGTAGGAAGAGGGAGAAATGGGAGTAGACCACGGCCAATTATCTTTGGAGGCCTCCATGGCTGGCCCCAATTCTCTACAGAGGGGGACGACTGGACAAGAAGCTAAATTTTCCAGTCTTTCTACTGTGTTGCTGTCCTCCCGGAGGACAATATTATTGCAAAGTTGTTGAACAGGGAGCAATAAGTTACTGCTTTATTTTTGGTTGGCACCTCGCATAAATAATCAGGGTGTTGGGTTACAGATGTTGGGGCACTGCGCTAAAAAGTTCGCCATCCACTGCTAATATATATATATACTTACATAATGTTATAAGTGGCTGTATTAGCAGGTAAATCTCACTGCCCCCGTGCCAGTGTTTTCGGTTGCTTAAATTAGCCAATCTAGGCCAACCTTAGTCAATTTCCCTCATACCATTAAACAAGGGCTCACACCTGTATCAATCGGGTCCACAGTGTAATTTTGTCAAGGGGTCGCACTTTAACGCCGAAATACATCAAATTCCACATTGGAATCAAAACCTCCTTCCCAGAACGCCATGTACTGCTGTGCCAAAAAATCCACATTGTATTCCATGTACCTGCTTTACGGACAGACTATAGGCATGATTTTGTTTAAGTGATTTTTTTTTTTTTTTTCCCTTTATTTTGTTAACTGATACAACACCAGCGTTAGTGGTGGTTACATCACAGGGACAATGACATCACAGACACCACATAAGCACAATGGGAAAGAAGTTGAGGCTGCTGCCCGTAACATCTGCCGCACTTTGCACCAACAAATCCTTGAAGAGGACGCATCCAGTACGTGGGGCTCCCGCGGAGGCGCCTTTGGTCAGCACATGTATAATTTGGGGGGGGGGGGGGGTCGAATCGGTGCAGCTTTAGAACCACTTTACCCACACATAAATCTCAGCAGAAAACATCATGTCTTGCTGTGGAACTGAGGACATGTCATTTGGATACCAATTTACAATCTACAAATTGCTGCCAAAATCTCCTCTCCAGCTTAAATTCATATAGGCGGTGAGGGGTACTCTACCGTCCAACCATATGCGACGGGGGGAGGAGGCACAAAAGTTGGCGCATGAGCACGCCGCTGAAATTTTTTCCCCTTAGCCTTTTTGCCCCACCCCCAAGCAGCTCCCCCCCTCATACTGCGTCCCCCCCCCCCAGCAGCACTCCCCTCATACTGCGTTCCCCCCCACAGCAGCTCCCCTTCCCATATGTGTCCCCCCCAGCATGCAGCTCCCCTCATACTGCGTCCCTCCCCAGCAGCAGCAGCAGCTCCCCTCATACTGCGTCCGCCCCCAGCAGCAAGCAGAAGCTCCCCTCATACTGCGCCCCCCCCATCTGCAGCGCAGCTTCCCCTCATACTGCTTCCCCATAATCGGTCAGAAACCTGATTTAGACCCATATTTTTCTTTGACAGTGATCAGAGAAATCTACGTTAAATACCACAGTCGTAAAATGGGACTCTTTACTGTATATTACTCAGATTCCTATGATCCATTATACCATTTACTGGTTATTACTATTGTATGCTCCTAGGACACGGCGACGTCAGATTATATATTAGACTGGTGGGTTAGGTTTTGGGGGGGGGTGGGGTGTTACCCAATAACTATGTACAGGAGAGATCGCTTGGCTCTAAATGTAGTGATAACAACAGTTATGTAAAGAAGCCCGGGTAACTTGGGGCATTCCCGAGTTTTGGGGGCTCGCGTCAGTCCACTAGCTCCAGGGATCACTCGATTCACTACTGCAGTCATGCCTGGAAAACGCAACGTCGTCCCCAGGAGGCCACTCATGGGCGGTACAGCGTCCTGTGAACCCCACGGAAATTCTGGTCCAGGTCAGACCCATGTACCAGGCAGTACAAGCGTTGTCACCGAGAGGCAGGAGAGAGGTAAGTGTACTCATGTTTTTTTTAAATTCATGGAAACTCCGTTAAGCTTAGGAGGCAGGTCATCACCTGTATATCCAGTGATGTTAGATCCCTGAGTGAGCAAGTCATTCTACTTTGGATCCCTTAGCCTCCAAGAAATAGTATAACAGTAAGCGCGATTCCTTGTTACTTTAATTAGGACTGTTAGCTCATAGGTTCAACCTTTCCGGCGGGAGAGCATTTGCTCCGGCGTGCGGATCCCAGAGGAAGAGGCTAACGACATCTGGCAATCCCCTTCGTCTCCTCTTGTAGCCCACCTCCAAAATTAACCTATGCATGCTTTTACCACTGTCAACGCGGGCATATCACGGTTTTTGCCTTGCTAACCTCCTGCCACTTTTCACTGTATAGTGTGAGTGTTGAGCTCGCCATAGGAGACGTGGACATTAGAACTTGAGACTCACTTAGAGCAGGAAATTTACTATGTACTATGTCAATTCGTGAGCCTCCTAGGAGAAAACACTATGGTGGTCCAGCACTTTTTGTAGGGGCTTTCCCTTCCACTTTCCTTTGGGATATGTGTACAACGGAACACAAAACCACCGTAAGGTGAACGGAAGCGTCTTCTGATCACCCTTCTGTTCCCCATAGACACTCACGTATGAGAAGGGCTATCACTTCTGTTTACCCTCGGTTCCTTTATGCTGAAATAAGACACAGTGTGAACCATCGCCTTAGCTCACAGCCTGGGATATCACTGTGTACTGGGGACATCCAGAGTGAGGCTAGTTATACAGCCACCGATATTCACTGTATTAGATTCTAAGATCCATGTCCTGGGAAGAAGTAAAAATGTTAAGGCCGCACAGAGTGGGCATTTTCTGTATATATCTGAGTGTGAGCTCCTAGGAGCAAGACATTAGCTGTGAAGCTCTATACGGAATTACTAAACCGCATATTTCTCGAATATAAGACCGAGGCCCCTACATTTTCCAGCCCAATCAGCCAGCCCCCCTGGCCCCAGTTGTTCCAGCCAGCCCCCTCCACTGTAGTCACAAGCCCCCTGCCACCAGTAAGTTAAGCAAGCCCCTGCCCCATAGTTAGCCAGCCCCCTGCCCCCTAGTCAGCCAGGGGCCCCTCCCCAGTAAGTTAGCCCAGCCCCCTGCGCCCAGTAGTTAGTCCAGCCCCCTGCCCCAGTAGTTCGCCGCCCCCTGCCCCAGTATTTAGCCCCAGCCAGCCCCCTTCCCCAGTGTCATTCACCCAGCACCCTGCCCCAGTATCCGCGTCAGCCACCCTCCTGCCCCAGTAGTTAGCCAGCCCCCTGCCCCAGTCGTCGCCACCCCCTTCCCCAGTTCAGCCAGCCCCCCTGCCCCAGGTAGTCAGCCAGCCCCCCTTCCCCAGTAGTCGCCAGCCCCTTGCCACTGCACTCAGCTAGCCCTTGTTTGCCCAATTCCTGAAAAAAAACTCACCTTTTTCCGCGCCCCTCGAAGGTCTTCTTTTCTTCGGTCCGGCAGGCATCATGTCCGTGTGACCCTGCTGACATCAGAGGGCGTGCCGCCGGCAGACACAATATCTTACAGCGGCGGGTTGCTTCATGTCGCTCGGAAATGTGAGGTGTGACTTTAATTTTTGTCTTTACTTGACTTGATTAGAGGGTGCCGCCCTAACCACGTGAGATTCTTGGACCTCTTTATGTTGTTTTGTATGGCGTGACAACGTTGCATTTATATTGGCTGCGTTTTATTCATTGCGTTTTTGCATCCTTGAAAATGCATTCAATTGCATATTCGGCTTTTTCAATGGGTTTTCGGTTAGCGGCGGTGACACACGTGGCGTTTTTTTTTTTTGCGTTCATTTGTCATTCCCTGAAAAAATCCCTAGCATCATAATTTGCATATATTGGCTTATTTCAATGGGTTTACTAGGGTTGAAGTATATAAGTAACAACGAGCTTTCTCTCCTCCCCTATGCCTATTTCTCTTTTCTTTTTGTCTGCGTTTTGCCAAGCGCTGCATTTCATTTGTGTTTTGCTTCAAAGCGGGTGCATTTCTGCATGCTGGCTTTTAAATCTGTGTTTTCTCATCTGCACCTACACTTGACTAGACAAAATATCAAATAAAGTTACGTTTATAACCCCAAACCACGCGTGTTCCAACATACAACAACACGCTGCTGTTTTCAGTCCTTTTAAAAACGGTTCACAAAACTGTTGTGGCAGCACCCTTAGCCCAGTTTTGAGGTTTTCAGCAATTTTGTTTTTGTGCAGAACGACTTCGGCTTTAATACTAGAGTATAATTCATTGTGAGCTCCTAGTCCGCACCTGTGGTACGCGGGCTTTGTTCCTTTACCTTTCCCTTTTTGGGATATTACACTACAACTGGCAACACAAAAAAACTGAAGGATGACAGGCGGAAGCTCTTTCTTGATTGCCCTAACCGACTCTTTCCCCATAGACACTCACGTAAGGCTAGGGTTAACTCTTCGTTATAAACAACTGTCCCCAAAGCAACTACAGCGCAAAACTAATAGGTAGAGTCGGTGAGGACTGTAGGGGGGTGTGGCTTTCAAGCACTTCTGGCTAGGACTGTGAGGGCTTGCCCCTTTACTCCTCCCCCGGTGGAGTTCACAGTAGGTGTTGTTTTGGGGGCGGAGTAAGGACCCTGCCCGGGACTGGTATTTAATAAGTCCGAGAGCACAGTGGGGGGGCCTCTTTCCTTCTGACCCCTGTACCGAAGAGGCTAGAGAGCTCCCACTGCCACCCGCCCTCAGATGCATTATCTTTTCCTCTTCTTTCCTTGGTTCTGGCTGGTTCCTTCTTTTTCCTCAGTTTGTCCACAGCGAATAAGGCGGACAGTTACAACAGGCCCCTAACTGTTTTCGCTGGAAGACGCACCACATTCACGACCGGCTTTTTTGGCCGGGACGCAGCCGCCTTTCGGGCTAAGTGTTGGTGCTCTCTCAAGATTTGAAGATGCCAAGCGGGCCTAAGAAAGCAAGTTTATGTGCAGAAAATGTTTATATATGTTAGCATATGACTTTATTTAATAATTTTATTGTCACTAGTTCTTATAACCCGTGCTGTGTTTGCCGATTCCACCCATTACCCAAACTTTAAGTTTCCGTCTGTTGATGGGTGGTTTTAGTCTAGTACAACAGTCAAGTACCAAACGTTGAGGGTGGACTATATGTCATAGGTAACTCTTCCAGCTACCAGACGGTAGTGGGTTGTTAGTCAGTGGTACAACCACCGTCAAGTACCTAAAACGGTTGGGATCGGTACGTCTACTGGCACACGTGTTCGCAGTACCCAGACGTTTGGTGGTTAGTCTGGTACACGGTCATGTTACCAAACGGATGACAAGTTTAAGTCAAAGTATGAAGAGTCAAGTCCCACATCCCAAAACGCGTTGGCATGGTTTCAAAGTGCAAGGTCATCCAAACGTTTGGATGGTTTATCAAAGTATATACAAGGTCAAGTACCAAACGTTTGGATGTTTTAGTCGAAAGTACCCAAGAGGTGTCAAGTAACCACACGGTTTGGATAATGAGGCGGTTGATTCTTAGCTGGGTCCGCACGGGCAAGTACCCAATTTCCGGTCTGTGTTTGTGTTAATGTATCCCTGCAGTACACTTCTGTTATTTATCAGCGCTGAATAAAGACACATTGTGAACTCGGCCTTAAGCTCACCGATCTGGGCATTACTGTGTATTGGGCCCTCCGCGGAGGGCTAGTATACAGCACCGATATTACTCATGTATAACTCTAGATATGCCTAAGGACCAATGTCTGTATATTAAAATGTTTAGGCCCAAGAGTGGGGCTGTCGTTCTGTTACTCACTCATGGTGAGCTCCTAGGACAAGGACATTATTAGACTGTGACTCACATTTGAGCAGGTGTAATTGTACTACCGACAGTAATTATTGTCGCATATAAGCCGGGCCTCAAATGAAACACCCTATTTTGCCACAAAAGTATTAGCCAGCCTCCCCTCCCAGTGTCAAGCCATTGCCCCCCTGCCACTGAAGTCAGGGCCAGAGACCCCCTAGCCTGTGTATCAGCCAGCACCCGGGCTGCCCCGCCATTTAGTGTACGACCAGCTCCCTCCCCAGTGTCGCCAGCCCCCCTTCCACTGGAATCAGCCACTGTGTCGACCACCCTCCAGTGTTTGATCAGCCCCCCCTGCCTCAGTAGTTAGCCAGCTCCCTGCCCCGAGTCCCCCAGCCCCTGCCAGTGTAGTCAGCCAGCACCCTGCCCTCAACAATTTCGACACAGTAATTTAGCCAGCCCCCTGCCCCAGTAGTCAGCCAGCCACCTGCAGTTATCGGCCACAGCACCCTTCCCCAGTAGAATTAGACCGACCGCCCTGTCCCCACGTAGTTCCAGCCAGACCCCTCTGCAGTGTCCTCCCAGCCCAGGTCACCTCTGCCCAGTAAGTAGCCAGCCAGCACCCCCCTGCCCCAGTATTCACCAGCCCCCCTGGCGCATGTTGGAGTTCATCCAGCACCTGACCGCCCCATAGTTAGCCCAGCCCCCTCGCCCCAGTAGTTCAGCCAGGCCCCCTGCCAGTGTAGTCAGCCAGCCCCCTGTCCCTATTAGCCGCCCCCTGCAGTGTAGTCAGTCACCCCCTGACAACCAGTAGTACAGTGGGATGACCAGCTAACGAGGGCCCCTGCCAGCTGTATGTTATGCGCAGCCCACCTGCCCAATAGTTTGAGCCAGTCCCCACATGCACCAGACTTTTTCCGGCGATGTGTGATCTAATAAAACACCAAAATGCGCTGGGCCATTTTCTTTAGAGTTGTGATGTGTGAAGTCTCCTAGGAGCAGTACACTTAACAGCGGGGACAGGTGGGAGCTCATTAGAGATGGGAATCTACTATATAGTTCTTCACTTGTGAGCTCCTAGAACATTAACACTGTGGGACCAGCGCCCTGTGATAAGGGGCTTATCCCATCTTAACACTATTCGCCTTTTTGGCTATTCTAGGATTTGTAAGCGGGAGAACAAAAAGCTTAAGGGAAATTGGAAGCATCTTCTTGAATGACCCCCTTCGTGCTTCCTCATAGACACCACAACGATTGTAAGGTTATCTTCTGTTACACTTCTGTTATTGGGCTGCTCAATAAAGACAACAAGGTCTTGTGAACTCGGCCTTACTCACAGGATGCCATGTGGCATTTACTAGTGTATATAGCTCCTTGCGATGCTAGAAACACAAAGTAAAACGATTTTTGTCATGTATAATTGTGATTGTAATATTGTATTTTCTGTTTTGTATTTGTTCGCTCCTTGGTAGGAACTCCCTTTAAAACATTTTAAATTGCATTAGGGCCCACAGGGATCAAATCATGTTTCCACATACAGCAATATTGCAAGCAGACAGACCTGATTCCCGTGGACGTAGATCCGCATCGCCGCATGTGGGGTCAGAAGAATTTTTTTCCCCCTTAAGTATAATCTCGGAGGTTTCTTTTGTTGCCTTCCTCTGGATCTTTGGGTCCCAGTGGTTCTTGGGCCAGGCATGGGGACTGCCAGCTCGTTGCTGTGTCTCCACCGGCCTGACCCGCTAGTCCACCGCGACCACTGTGTTTATTTATTACAGGGCCAGAATCTTTTATTACAATGTTGCTTATTGCTCCAATAAAAGATCTGAAATGAAGATAAAGGAAAAAAAAAAATCAATAAACTGTTTGGGTTTGTCTTTTTCTGCGCACATGGCAATTGTTGTACATGGATTAGGGGGGATGTCGCTGCCGTCTCATGTTTATGACCATATAAGTAAAGTGTCACCACGCAAATCACGGGCGGAGCTCCCTACGTAGAGCGACTATTGGAACCTGCCGCTAAGGTGAACGTTACATTAGCTTGCACCCACCAAGGTGCGGCGTAATATCACTCGGGGACTCGTGGCCCTGCACATTACACACTTAGTCCCCCGGTAGGGGCAAACAAGTTTGTTCCTTTTACTCAAACTACACTACCTATGGGTACTGAGACCTGGGCATGGAAGCGTACGCCCGAGAGGCCAGTGATCCCCGGAGGTCTCCCACTAATAAACCCAGGGACCACGCAGATGCAGGCTTTGTTTGTTCCCTATGTGGTGGGTACACACAATAGGTGGCGTGAGTATGGTGTCTACCTAGCACATACTTGACGCTTCCTCACTGATGAGCATAAAGTTTTGCATTGGACTATCTTTCACCAATTAGAGCCCTTGGGAATCTCCATCTACCGGCGGTAATGGACGTATGAAATAAGCATGCGGCCGGGAAGCGCGGCCACACCCCTTTGTAATAAACCCTGCTGACTCCCTTGGATCACAGTTCGTAGAGAGACCCCCCAATTCATATCTTATACGATAAGTGGTCATTGGTGGTGCAGAGTCTGCCTTGCCCGGCCCGATCACATGTTTTCCTGTTAATTGGCCTAATCTGGTAATTAGTAGGGGTGTCCGTGCTGCACTACACTTTTCGAGTATGCGAGGTTAGGGAATGGCTTTGCAGACAGATTAGGGCGTCCTATAGAGTGGCCCCACTTTGTATCACAAGAACAGGGTTTCCATTTTGCCCCCAATGAATAGAACAGATGGCGCGCGTCATGCGCTTTCCCCTTCCTCTCTATTTCATCATGCACAAACGGCACTACCTACGGAGAGGTTACACTCCCTTTAAGCCCAAGATGGAAACTGGCAATTATCCCTAGTTCTAAGGTCCGAGTTAAACTTATTTGTAATATATATATGGGGGCCACCCAGAAATAGTACAATAAACGTTAAGTACCATGCATTATCAAGAAAGTGTCCCCTCACATATACGGGGACATTGGTTATATACTATAACACTGTGACTCCATAAAAGGTTTCCTTTTGACTCTGTCGTTATGTCAAACCTCGGCGATGCCCTCAGACTTTTCGGATTGTGCCCGTTATTTCTGTATTGTTGCAATTCACCAAATGGGGCTCTCCAATAAAGAAAAAAAGGAACACATCAGATCACGCCTTCTTACTATTGGTTTGCCTCCCATCGGCCTCCTGCAATTGACCCGACGTGATAGCCGCTAGTAAGTCGCAGCCCTCTTATGGAATACCCTGGCGCTTTTCTTTCGCATCACCACCAACATGCGTCCTACTTCATGCACATTATCACCTACCGGGGCTTACACAGGCAACTTGTAGAACCCTGATGTGTCCGCGCATTATGTTGGGTCATGCTCTATCTGAGTGCCGGAGGTGGTCGCCGAAGACCGTCGGGGTTCGGATGTTCTCAAAGCACTCTTCCTGCTAGTAGCTCATGCTGGACCGGCAAGGTTAAAGAGCTTGAAGTGGGGGCAGTGTGACCATCTGGGGTGTATAAGGGATCAATTATCGGCCGCACTCCCATTTTAGGGTCCACTCCCCGGTACCATCGATGATATTAATATAATATAAAGGATTCATTAAAACAACTATATCTTGGGCGTTATGTCATGGTGTGGCTCCCTTGTCTCTCAGCTGCAAGGCTGTAGGTTGGTCCTGCGTTGAACCATAAAAAATGTAGCGTGGACCAGTGGGTCACTTCCACTGGTAAGTATCCGCGTCTGGAGCCATATCGGCTCTACCGTGTACTCTTTTTGTCTCTCCATCGACTCGCCATAAATTTGGACAGTGTGGTTCACAGCAACAAATCTCAAGCCAAGAAACCAATCTCTAACAGATCCGTATACCGTGTTTTTTAGTTTTTCAGCCTGTCTGAAGACACTTCGTGCACTCCCCCTGGGTTAGGCACCTTGAAGACTGCATGGAAAACCTAAGGAGATACATAAGAACACATCTACAACTATAAAACTCTAGTTGGTATAGTAATGCCAATCTGTAACCTTCTTGCTGGGCAACTACATCCATCTAAATACAATTCAATAGATACCCCTTCCAGCCACCATTGTCGTAGTGTGTGGATGTAGTGGAAGCACGTACCCGGCAAGCTCTTCTGAAATAAATAACTCATTTCGATGGTGTTCGGAGTGATATGGCTGGTGATGCACAAGTAAGGTTTAACCAAACATGATAACCCATAGTATACAGAGGCCTGGTATACTTCTTAAAAATTTGCGTTAGACGGAACATCTTTTAATCGGCTAGATCAATAAACAGTATATCCTTGTAAAGTACCAACAAATTATTTATTTGGTGCAACGTTAACGGTCCTTCTAAAATCAACCTTCGCCAGGCACGGATTGCAAGGTATAAGTTAAAATAGAGATGAGATGCGGCATGACCGCTGGAGCGCAGTGTTGCGGAGATGGAAGTAAAATAGCGGGTGCTGCCTGCTGGAGAAATTGAGTCCTCTCATATCCAGCAGCGTCTTGTGTCCTAATGCATTATCATGCTTTGGGGTTTCTTATATGTCAGCAGCGCATGTTAAGGCATGAGTCTGGCCTGGCGGGATCGTTGTGTGCTCACGCACCTCAGACCAAAATCTAATTTGTGACATGCTACAAGATGAAACACAAACCTAGACGGTGGAATCTATGTCATTCTATCTCGGCGCAGACACATCGTATGGCTTCACTCACAGTGCCTGATGAATAGCCTCATCCAGTGGCATGCAGTGAGGAACCTTCATGGGTGCTGCTGCAGACGGGTGAGTCGAGCATAGGCTCCGTCCAGTTAAACGGTGATGTTGGGTAGGACGTCAGGCAAAACTGAATGGGTTAACACGACTGGCAGGTACGCTAGCTACAACCATCTGCTCAGTGTTGCCAATAGAGCTATGCCCAAAGCTGCGGACATGGCCTCGCTGCATTGTGGATAAAAGGTACTGATTGGACACTTTCTTGCTTACCTTTGAAACTTGTCAGCAATACCAATTGTCCCTGCGGACCATGGCTTCGGTCCTTAGCGCCATCTCCTATATAACCCATAAGGCAACCCAAAATGCACCCGCTTTACTGCCTAAACACCTCCCACTTTTCATTGTGGCTCCCTGGCTCCTCTTTTTGATCACGCACTGCCTCTCTGCCCCCCCTGAACGTCCCGTACCGACACGTGCCGTTCTGTACGGACTGATGCAGGGCACCTGCGCCATTCTAAGGATATCCACGTAGCTGGGCTCTTTATCAACTGTTTTATATGATGCCATGTTCTACACCAGGAGTCTGCGTCCTCTTAGCTAGGACAAAAATCAATGACCGCTGCAAGTCACCTGTTGGGACGTATGAAAAGCAGAAGCCTATAAAACATCAGAAGAAGAGAATGATACCGCAGGGGCAGTGGGTGGAAATCTGGCGTTTTCGCTTTCTTCTTCAGGTGAGCAGCAAGGAGGATAACATCAGAGATAGCTTACTCAACCCCCACCCCAACAACAACTACTGTAGACTAAAAGCCACTAGCCTACATTATCTTACCTATGCATAACTCCAATGAGCAGGCATGGACTCAATGTCCACTGTCAGAACCCCCGACTTTTGTGAGGACATTGGAATAGATGAATCCCTCCCTGAGCCTCAGCACCGTTCCTCGGGGCGGTCCCAGCACTGCCCCCTCATCCTTCCGCTTAATCCCCCCGAAAGCCTGCGTTTGCGACTCGTTTTTGGACTTTTGCAATCGGGGATTGTGGGTTTTTGCATGAATTATGCTAATGGTGCAACGGAAGGTGGAAGACATCAGCATGACATTCTCCCTTTGCTTGAGTTGAAATCCTATCCCCCTCGCTGTGTGTCATGGTAATGTCCACACAATAAGTCTTTCAGGCCTTTGAACTTCTGCACCCCGTTCCTCCTTTCTTCATTAAAGCTCTCCCCCCTTTCTCCCCACAAATAGTGCCTTACCCCAAATTGTCACTAGGTTGCTGTCCCATAATGAAATGTACATGTGCGGTTTGGTTGGCATAAATGTGCCAGCGTAGCCAGTGGAACAAGTGTGCATGGGTGCGTTTAGGCTTGTGGAAGTGCAGATGGCGCACTAGACTGGATGGGTGGTAAGAATGTGGACTTTACCGTATGGGCTGCATTTAGTACTCAATTGGCATACGGACTTTTCGATAGATGCCGATCTGGTTTTCGGGAAACACGCCGTGTTTATATCTGGGCAAACCAACAAAAAACCCACTCACATCTTTCGCTTGATTTATGTGTTACGCCATACAATGTAATGCTCAAAACTGGACCAAACCACAAGTGGACTTTTGGTGCGACTTTTCCTTCCTTACTTTACGTCTCCTTCGTGTATTCTGTCTTTCAGCTACAAGCTTCAGGCAAGTGTTACCCCTACCCTTCTCGCCCATGCTCGAGCCCACACACCCCTTTCCGATCTTACGACTGTGTCGCTACCGTGCGCGTCCATCTAATGTCCCAGATGCTGTAATGTGTTGCTTGCAGAGCGAGCACTGCCTGTGTAGTAGTATTTCCACTGGCACTTTTGAGAATTATAAACTCCTTGGTGGCTGCTGATCAACACTAGTTGTCCATCTTAATTTATTGTTATGAACGTGCTTTCGATCGTGGCCACACAGTAATATGCATGGTTGAATATGTGCAAAACATGGATTGGACAATCCTTATTGTGTACTTAGTGACTCTTTCAATAGCATATGGTGGTGTGTATGTTAAGTATTCTGTAATAGAAGTCTGCTTCTCCCGAAATCTTCCGCCCACCTTCTTCGTCGGCCTCATTTGCACCTCAGTTGCGGCACCACGCTACCACCCGTTCCAGCGTGAAAAGATATGGAACATAATTGCCTATCCTTTTCATGGTCATACTCAGATATTTTATCGGCGCTTTGCGCCATACATCCCTATGGAGAGGGGCGGGAGATGAAGCCGCTCATTCCCCTCCTCCTCTCCCACGCGGGCTCCGAGTGTGCCCGCTCATGTTGACTTTACGCATACGCCGCGGCAACGAGGATAACTGTGAATCCAGCCTGCTTCTGAAGCCAATTCTAGTATCTTGTGACGGGACTTATGCTTTGTTTGTATGGTTTATTAGATATGTGAATCAATTTAAGAAACAAGAAATGAGAAACCCCAAAAGCCTTAAAAATTGTGTGTTGAGAATTAGCTATAAGAACCTGAGGCGGCTCGAGACCAAGTGCACTCAAGTTTTTCAAAGGTAGGGCGAGCAGGCCTTGCCAGATGGACTGTCGCAACATATCCAGTGCATGGAGTTTTGCTTTGCCGTTTAAATCAGTCCTTCATTCCTGGTGCTAATACTGCGTCCTAAACAACAACACGTCCATATCACAACATCTTATTCAAACAGGGCCCCAACATTACGCACGACCACCACGGAACACCGCCTCCCCGAGAAATGACACTCCCACCCATGCCACCAAACAACCAGACATCCATTATATACAGCAACGCTACACCACAAACTACTTCTCCACAGACGGGCCTGGAAAATAATCCCTCCTGGAGCTACCCGCCTCAATTTTCTCCACTTGGAACTACCCGACCAAAGGCATGACAGCAACCAAATGAGCAAAGCACCACCGTCAGCATAGACAGATTCCTCACATACAGAGACCCAAAAGGAGGCCTGAGTGCCCCCTAGTAGTCACCTGCAGGCCCATACTGGCCGCCCACTGCTATTGCCAGGGACTCCACCCATTCTTCATAAAGATAATAGCTAAAAGAAGAATTCCCTCCTCGGTCCCTTACCGTCCCCTTATGCCTCCCAGTAACCTCAGAAAATGGCGCCTCCCTTCTCATCTCTGCTGTGCAAAAATCAACCGCGGATACGTCTCGTGCTGCATTCCCACGGGTGACCGTTTCCCTGTACCACAAGCCAAGCAGGTACATAAGATGAACGGTGATAGCATTTCCATGAACTGTTAATCCAATTAGCCGTGCCACCCTTACTTATGTGTGGCCAGTGTCCCCCTGGCCTGTTAATGTGGTTGAGAAGCCGGGATACCGTCCTCAGTCCTGTGGACTCTGCACACCCGTACCCAATATTAAAAACACAGGAACAAGGGAGGCTTGTTTACCCGTGAAAGACATTTCCCAGAGAGGACCAGCCCCCACGGGAGATCATTTTGCATTTGTTTTTGTAGATGGTGTCGTCTGACAGGTTGCATCAAAACACGGAGGGAAAATGAAAAGAAAAAAGTAGAAATTAGGGATGGTATATCCCACCCCAAGTGCCGGGAAGTATAAAGAAAACAAATTTTTAACGACTCATTGCAATGTGTTGTAACATTGTAATATCCCGGCCGTACCACCTCAGGATCCCAGCCTTTCCTCCCCTACCACCACACCCCCCACCATCATACTGCTTCACCCGTGGGCTCGCACACGCACATAATAGCCAGAAGACTCTCGTCAAATCACACTTCAGGTTTTTTAGATCTGTTTCTTAACAAATCAATTATCGTAAATGCAGACATGATCTCCTATGTATATGCAATCGCCTCGTCTCTGTCTTAAGGTTTTTTTTTAATGTCCTTGCAGGAATCACTGTCTTGTGTATAAACTGCTTAATTGTTCGGTTTCGTGCAATAACATCCTGGTCTGAACGAAAGAACGTAGTAGCTCTCCAAAGCTCACACCATCAAATATATCATGACCTCACAAGCGTATCCGCCTGATTTTTTTTCATTCTTCGTTAAGATTGTAATAGTGTCCTATCTGGCAGGCAGCATGGTAAATAGAAACGGCGGAGCAAAGAAATGTGACCATTACCCCAACATTGTATCTGCAGGCAAGGCATGTTTAGAGCGTGAAGGATGTGACGACAGCTTGCACATTAAGCGTGTGTACCAACAGAGCATACACGCTTGGTTTCAAGAAGAGTAAAAATGTAAACTCCGGTGCTTGAACCCTTTTCTGAGAAGTATTTTAGCGGAGGAGAGTATAATTAGAATAAATAGCCTATATATTCATGGTGCGAACCTATGGCATTGTGTGCCTAGATGGCGGCTATTCACAAGAGCCCACTTCTGTGGGCACTCCCTTGGCCCCTGTTAATCGCCTCCAGCACACCATACAAACTCAAAGCTCCTCCCTGCAGTTCAAGCAAACTTAAATGTGCTGCTTTTCAGTCATATTTTGATACTTACTTACTTACTTTCGCTACTTGGGACTGTAAGGAAGAGGGAGAATGAGTAGACAGGCCAAATTATCTTTGGAGACCTCCCTGCTGCCCCCCAATTCTCTGTACAGGGGTCTCTCAGACTCATGAGAAAGAGCTAAAATTTTCCATTCTTTCTACTGTGTTTGTGTGGGGAGTGGGGTGATCCTCCTTGTCCTCCGGAGGACAATATGATTGCAAAGCTTGTTGACCAGGGAGCAATCGTGTATCGTGCTTTAGCTTTTTGTGGCTTGGGCAGCCCCTTAAACCTATCGTGCGAATTAATTAAAGCATGGTGTTGGGTTACTCAGTTTTGTGCACCGGCCACAAATCGTCGGCTTCGTGCCATACTGCTATATAGGCATAGTATATAATAACGGTTCAAAGATTATATCAATATAGTATAAGCTCATACCATAAGGTTTAATAAGTGGCGGATTATGCAGGTCACAACATACATATCACTGCCTTGGTGTTTGTCGGCATTGCTTTAAAATAGCCAATTCTAGTAACCACCTGTAGTCATCCTTCCATCATACATTAAACAGGGCTGCACAACCTTATTTATTCAACTCGGGAGGAGCCAGTCTTCCCTGTAGTCTGTGAATCAAGGCCCGTCCGCACTTGTCACCGACATGGCCGGAACAAAACCAATCAAATCCCGTAAAACAAAACTCCTCTCCCAGAAACTCCATTTACTGCGTGCCAAAAAATCCAGCATTGTATTCCCATTTACCTGCGTTCGTATTCTCGGACAGACTGTATTACGGTGGATATTAATTTTTTAAGTGACTTTGTAGTTCAGGGTTTTTTCTCCTTAATTTTTGTTTAACCTTTTACAACAACAGGTGTTTGGAGTGGTGTGACATCACAAGGACCACATGACATCCAGACAGAAGACCCATGACCTCACAATGGGAATCAGAAATGTTGAGGCTTCTGCCCGGAGACAACTGCCCTGCCGCACAGTGTGTGCACTTGCATCCATCATCGCTATACGAGGAAGCGTCCAGGTAAGTGTGGCCTGACCTGCGGGTCTGCGTTGGTCTATTGCACACGTGATGAATTTTTTGTGTTGGGGGGGGGAATGGTGCAATTTAGACCTGTACTACCCAAAATATCATCTCAGGCAGAAAACATCGATGTTGCGTCTGTGAGAAACCTTTACCGAGACGAGGAAAATATGTAATAGAACTGGAGTTGTAACGTGGTCATACCAAACGTTACATACTCCAAATTTAGCATGCCAAAATACTCTCTCCAGTTGAAGTCATAGTAGGGGCCGGTGGAAAGTCTACCTCCCAACCATCTATGGAGGGGCGGAGAGGGACAAAAAGTGTCAATGGTGACGCACAATCAGAAGTAGCAGAAACGCGAGCACGCCGCTGAGATTTGACTTCCCCCTTAGCCTTTTTAGGGAGAATGTGCCCCCACCCCAACTGCTCCCTACATAACAAGTGTCGTCCCCTTTTCCCACCTACCACGCAGTCCTCACTCAACTGCGTCCCCACCCCCAGCACAGCTCCCCTCATCTGTGTCCTTGCCGCCTGGAGTCCAGCAGCTATCCCCTCATACGGCGTCCCCGCCCGAACAGCAGCAGCAGCGTCCCTCATACGTGTGTGTATCTAGCGTCCTCTCTCCTAAGCAGCACAGAGCTCGCATACATACTGCGCCCCCTCCAAGCTGCGCAGCAGCTTTCCACCTCGATACTGCGTCCCTTGCCAATAGAGATCATGGTCGGCAAGAAGATCCTGTATTTTAGACCCGTAATTTGACAGTGATCAGAGAATCTATCTAAAAATACCACATTGTAAATTGAATTTACTGTATATATAGAACCCTTAGGAGCCATTATAATTTACTGTATATTTAGACAGATACTCCGATGAGCCGTTTACGTAATTTATCTGTTAGTACGTGGTGGTAAACTAACAAGGTTTGTTGGGGGGGGTCATTACTCAGGTCTGAGGCTTGACAGTTTTTTTTCCCCCTTTGTTCTGCTGACCTACGCGCTTCTGGGCTCTCGCGGACCTGTGCCGCTCTTTTTTTCTCCCAACGTCCTCGTCTCTTGTCTTCCCCTATACACCTTTTATGTCTTCTCACTTTTTCCGCTTCCTCCCCTCCAATACTCTTCATCCTTTTTGCTTTTGCTGTTTTACCCCCTCAGTTCTACCCAAGAGTTACTCTTTAACATCCGATAAAACCCGTGGCCGACTATCTTCAGTGATCCGGATTCACCCTCTTACCACAGGGGAGGGGGACCAAAAAACGGTTTTCTCCTCAGTAAACCACCTTTGCAATACATGTGTGACTCTGTTTCCGCCGAGAATGCTTACGAGCCAGCCGCAAATAACCTGGACACATAGAGGAGGGGCGAAATCTGGTCTCCCGTTGCCTTCTCCTCTCCTGCGTCTCCCTTTACCCCCAATGGTGTTTCTCCAGATAGGAAACACCTTTAAATCTGAGAAAGTACTGGAGAAGTCACAAGGAACCAGGAGAAGAGGATGTAAGTGCACACTCATACTCTCATACACTTACAATAAGTAGAGGCCATTATTCCTAAAAACATGAATAAAAATGTACTATGGTGGTGGTGGGGGGGGAAGTCATGTCCTGCACCCCGTGTTGTCCTGAGCGTGACAGGCGAGGCATTCCGAGGCACAGGAAGAGATGTGTGCCGGACCTTCCTACATTTACAGGGGATTAGACGCTCGTGCTCCATCAAGGAGGACGTCTCAGTCTTGGGGAGAATGTTCAGGGGAAAGCAAGCCGCACGAGTCTTATCATCTGCACCATCATCATACCACGATTATCCAAACTCGACACACCAAGATCAACTGGTCCCTATGCCACAAAAGAAGAGAATACAAATTTTCTGTGCTATTTATATAGTGTAGTGTATGAAGTGTGGGTTATCTATACTAATAATATATCATGTATCTAACATCTAGATGTATCACTCTTGTTTTTCTCTGTTGTTTTTTGCGCCTTTTCATATTGTCGCACACTGTTTTGGTGCCAGTTTTGCAACTACCGTGGCAGCAAAAACCATGTTTCCCTTATCTTCTCCTACCATCCAAAAAAACTCTCCTGAAGTGGCTGTAAACTGCGACACACACTAACCTCTTGTTGCAGAGCAGCTTATCCCCAGGCAGCAGAGCTCAGACACTACAGACACTACCTGCAGCCTCTGTTTACAGTTCATGACCTTCTATTTACAACATTTGCAAAAGCAGCTCAGAGCAGACAGAGAAGCATGAGTGGGAGCTGCAGACAGGACAAAGAAGTGTCCCCAGTGTAGCAGGGTAGAAGAGAAGGAGTGGAGCTGCAACAGTACAGAGAAGTGTCCTCCAGTTTAGCGGGTAAAGAGAAGTGAGTTGGGAGCTGCAGACAGTACAGAGAAGTGTTCCCAGTTTAGCAAGATAGGAGAGAAGTGAGTGGAGACTCAGCCAGTACAGAGAAGTGTCCCCCAGTGTAGCAAGGGTAGAAGAAAGTGAGTGGGAGCTCGACAGTACAGAGAGAGTGTTCCCAGTGTAGCAGGTTAGAAGAGAAGGGTGGGA
Source organism: Engystomops pustulosus (assembly GCA_019512145.1). NCBI lineage: Eukaryota > Metazoa > Chordata > Amphibia > Anura > Leptodactylidae > Engystomops > Engystomops pustulosus. The sequence goes on from CM033649.1 coordinate 85,138,922, forward strand.
GCTGCAAGACAGTACAGAAGTTTCCCATAGCAGGTATAGAAGAGAAGTGATGTGAGCTGCAGACAGTACGAGAAGTGTCCCCATTTTACGACGAAAGAAGAACTGTAGACAGTACAGAGAATTGTCCCTTGTACAGGATAAATAGATGATGTGAGCTCACAGTACTGAGAAGTGTCCCCATGTAGGCAGGATCAGAAGAGAAGAGTGAGCTCACACAGTACTCAGAGAAGTGTTCCGGTGCAGGCTTAGAAGAAGGGAGTGGAGCTGCGACAGTACAAGAATTGTCCCTGAGTACAGGATGACCACACTGGTGTCTGAAGAGGATACTGCTAAGATCGCTAGGTGCAGGGTGTCACACACCGCTGGCTCTGCTGTGGGGGTCTTCTCATACGGGGTGCAAGAAGCATAAAATCTTGTAAAAGATCACTACCAAGCCCAAATCTAACATTTGCCTAAACTGCGCCTAAAGTAAAGTGTTTAATAAGAGGCAGAGACCTCAACTCAAGACAGGTTGTACATGTGATTAATCTAATACACATTGTGCTATAATGGCGCAACACAGACTTATCCGAACATTTGATAATCTGGCACATACTAGGTGGGGTGCCCATTCCCTTTTATATGCACGGTGGGGAATATCTTGCATCTGGACCCAGAATCTTTAGTTGTGTCTCTGCTTATGCAGATAGGGTTAGGGAGTTTGCATGGACACATACTTCCATGGGTCATCTTAGGTTTTTAGGTCTAGGATATCCTACTGCCGTCCCTGGTCCAGATGGTGGAGTAACCCTAGAAGCCACGGCTTATATCATCAAGTCTGCCTCTTCCTGTAGAACATGAGGCCACCCATTATTTTTTAGATATTCTATATTAAAACTTCTTCTGGACCACACCACATGTGGCATATGAGAGCCCCATGATGTCTCGCCAGTCTTTCCTCGTGCCTCTTTGTCACTTTTATTTGCCAAATTTCCTTTTTTAGACTCGTGTGAAGCAGATGGTGAAGTAAGGTGAAATAAAGTTATGTGGGAAGTCAGAAAGTTAGTGAGTTCTCCGCTCTCAGGGTGTTTCCTGGGCTTTGCAGCGAGCTCAAGCAGTCACCAGTCTCAGATGTCAAATCAATACCAGTAGAGCAGGAGGATAATTTGGCATCTTGTGCGCGGTCTTAGGGATTGCTGGCCCTCAGATGATGTCTCTCAATCCTTTCCTTGGGTCACTTCCAGGGCAGAGGAAGGAACTGCACCTTCCTCCAGTAAGTAGATATTCATGAGGCTACCACCTGCTGATAGGCCGAGAGCCCCGCCTCATACTGGGGTGCGGGAGAGAAGCAGAGAGATGCTTTAAGAGGATCACAGTAAGAGCCCAAATCTAACATTGTGCCAAACTGCGCCTAAATGTAAAGTGATTATAAAGGCAGGACCCAACTCAAGACAGGTGTAGCATGTGATTAATCTAATACAACATTGTGCTATAATGAAGGCGCAACAACAAGACTTATCGCAGAACATTGATACATCTGGCACATACTAGGTGGGGTGCCCATTCCCTTTTATATGCACGGTGGGAAATATCTTGCATCTGGACCCAGAATCTTTAGTTGTGTCTCTGCTTCTATCAGATAGGGTTAGGGAGTTTGCATGGACACATAACTTCCATGAGGTCATCTTAGGTTTTTTAGTCTAGGATATCCTGATGCCGTCCCTGGTCCAGATGGTGGTATACCCTAGAAGCCACGGCTTATATCATCAGTCTGCCTCTTCCTGTAACACATGAGGCCACCATTATATTTTAGATATTTCTATATTAAGACTTCTCTTGGACCACAACCACATGTAGATATGAGGAGCCACCATGAGTCTCGCCAGTCTTCTCCTCGTGGCCTCTTTGTCACTTTTATTTGCCAAATTTCCTTTTTTAGACTCGTGGAAGCAATGTGAAGTAAGGTAGAAATAAAGTTAGTGGGAAGTCAGAAAGTTAGTGAGTTCTCCGCTCTCAGTGTTTCCTGGGCTTTGCAGCGAGCTCAAGCAGTCACCATTCTCAGATGTCAAATCAATACCAGTAAGCAGGAGGATAATTTGGCATCTTGTCCGCTGTCTTAGGGGATTGCTGTGCCCCAGGATGTGTCTCTAATCCTTTCCTTGGGTCACGTCCAGGGCAGAGGAGGAACTGCACCTTCCTCCAGTAAGTAGATATTCATGAGGCTACCACCTGCTGATAGGCCGAGAGCCGCAGTCTTAAGACTTACTTCTAAGATGCCAAAACTCTCGGGATTTCTAATATTCGCTTTAGTTTTTAGTTTGGAGAGAAATTAAAGGGGTCTCAATTAAAGGGGTTTTATAACTAAGACATGTATCCACCTATCCATAGATAAGGAATGTCTATCATATGTTCTTGCATGTATCATCTGGGGGCTACAATTCCCCTATACAGTGTCGAACTGGGTTTCCTTAGCCCACCAGAGAATTGTACCCCAAAATATACTCTAGCAGCCCTCCAATTGGGTGTTTTCTGATGGACCTCTGGGGTTCTGTATTGGGTTAGCCAGGGCCCACCGCAGGATCCTCTGGTCCTCTGGTGGGCCAGTCCGACACTGCCCCTATATGAAGGAGTAGCATTATACATGCTGGGCTTCTGCTCCGTAAACTTCATATAACTGGTATTTCCCAAAATTCCATAGGCATAAATGATTTCTGGATAGGGAGGCCTCAAAATACTTGCAGGACCCATGTTCATGACATGACCAGGGGTCCTAGTGTTTGGACCCTCAGCAATCAGACACTTATCTCTCTTATCTTGTGTTTAGGTAAAAAAAGTACCTTTAATGGCAAAACCCCTTTAAAAAGGTCATTGCATCATCTCCTAAAATGTATGTAGAAATCAACAAGTACCGGTAGGTGTCATCTTGACAATATCTGGGACTGTCAACATTGATTGGACAGTATTAGGTCGTGTAACAACTGGCTACACCCAGTTGTCACTTTTGGTAAACTATTAGGAAGATAACAAGGACGGCATCATTACAGATACTGTACTAGATATGAAAGAGTTCATTGTCAAAGACACGAAGGAGCAGTTTCATTTTTTAATTTTGCAATCCTTATGTTTTTGTTCCTCACCATATTGATTTTTGCTTGCTGTCAGTGAATAACATCATTTAGTAGAAATACCTGTAAACCATTGTTTTAGTTTATGTTTGTTGCAGACTTGTAATGTACAATGTACACATATGAGGTTTCACTTACAGCAACAGAGATCTTAAAATAAGGAGGAATTGAAACAAAATCACAAAATCTATTTAAAATATTGGAACTTTTCTTTGATCTTTTGGGCTGCAGATTTTTTATTTGGGCTACAGAATTCTGAATTCCCTCGTTGAGTCTGGAAAAGTATCGTACCCCATCTCAGTGCACTCTATTTAGGGGGAATAAGAACACGGATTGGGAAGGGGCTCAGCCCCTGAGCTTTGCTTATTCTATAGGTTTATGGACCGTGTCATTGACTGGAATCCTGGGTAGACGTAAAATCCGGAAGCCAAAGTCCTGCCCTCCCGACCCTGACATGTACTTTATTTGGTTTAGACCCTGTTGTTAAGGTCACTCAGATTTGTCACATACCAGAAGTATCATGTCACGTCAGTCATCACCCATCCCTGTGCTTGTCATAGATGCCTCCAGATAGGGGGCAGCACCAAATGGGATGATATTATTGCACAAGCCATGGATCTGGTGTTATCAATATTAGTGGAATCATCACAGCAAGAAGACTAATGGTTTCCATAGAAGCATGGAATCAAGATCTGAGGAGATCCAAGGTCTGAGAGATCCAAGGTCTAGGAAATCCAAGGTCTGAGGAGATCCAAGTATGAGAGATCCAAGGTCTGAGGAGATCCAAGGTCTGAGGAGATCCAGGGTCTGAGGAGATCCAAGGTCTCAGGAGATCCAGGTCTGAGGATCAGTGGAGGAGATCCAAGGTCTGAGGAGATCCAAGGTCTGAGAGATCCAGGGTCTGAGGAGATCCAGGGTCTGAGGAGATCCAATGTCTGAGAGATCCAGGTCTGAGGAGATCCAAGTCTGAGGAATCCAAGGTCTGAGGAGATCCAAGGTCTGAGGGAGATCCAAGGTCTGAGGAGATCCATGGTCTGAGGAGATCCAGGGTCTGGGATCCAAGTCTCAGAGATCCAAGGTCTCAGGAGATCCAGGGTCTAGGAGAACCACTGAGGAGATCCAAGGTCTGAGGATCCAGGGTCTGAGGAGATCCAAGGTCTGAGGAGATCCAAGGTCTGAGGAGATCCAAGTCTGAGGAGATCCAGGGTCTGAGGAGATACAGCATGACTTTTGATCTCGTATCGGTCATACCTAAGTAAGTTCCTATTCCCGTTCATTGCCTGCCTCTGTCCTGGCCATTTCCACGTCCTCTCTGTTGGTTCCAGTTGGGATTTCTTTCCTACTGCACATGGTAAGGTGTTACCTGATCTTGGTCTATACACCAGTTATGATGGTCAATGAAGGCCTCAGTACATTCCTCCTATATATCGAACGCTTGAGACTCCATCCATTCTTCTGGGTACCCAATGTAGACTACATTTCCCATGATCCCAAGCTTTCCAGAGACAGAGGGGTGAAGGTCTATCATACTACACTTGAATCACCATCCTTTTGTATGGTATGGACACCTCATATAGACTACATTTCCCATGTTGCCTTTAGCCTTCCAGAACAGGAAATTGGAGGTAATCACTTCTCCATTGAGACATCATTTTTTTTTGTCTGATATCAATACCTCAATGAAGACTAAATTGCCCACGATATGCTTTCTAACGACAGAGGCTAGAGGTCCATCACATTGCCTCGAGACCACATCTATTTTTTTCTGGTTGAGAAATTTAATCTACATTTCCCATGATACTTTAAGAGTCAGAGGGGTATGGTCCATCACACAGCACTTTCTTTGAGCCATATCCAAGCCCGACCCATTCACTTAAGATATAAATTTTGACTGTAGGGGCAACAATGTTAGGGAGCACTTGCAGCTGTGTGTAGGCAATTCTGGCAGATTGCAACTGCCCCTGTTGCACTTGGAGGCAGATTTGCATATCCATAAAATGTTTATTTGCTTCATTGGTTTTGTGCCACAAGGTATCTTTCCGCTCCTATGAAATCACTATGTATACTATTATGGATTTGGGGGTCTATTTGACTTGACACCCCCTCATTGTGCCCTGTATGCATCTACTTCTTTCATGCCAGGTTTGTTTGTTGCATCCTCTTTACTTGGTACTTCCAGAAGGTAAACCTGGCTTAATACCAAGCCCTCCATATTGACCTACGAGACCTTCTTGGAGGTCGCCCCATAGCTTCCAGACACTGAGCATGTAATGATCTAAAGCAGACAATAGCGTCTAGCAGGTTTAATATATTTCTCCGTCACATGCCATTTCATTTGTGTCACTAAGCATATTCATCTAAATGAGTGGACATTCACAGGAGAATTAAGACAATTATTCGAAACTTCAAACTCCGCCGCTCTGTCAGATGTTGCCGTCATTAACTGTGTACATAGATGATCCCATCCCATAGCCCAGAGCCTAGTAAACATTTGTGTGTTAAGACATGAAAGCTCATTTGTCCGAGGCTTATTTACCACATGTGGAGGGGCTGACATCATACGCTTGGACACTTACTACAAAAAGAACCGTGGTTCTCCTCTCATGTCTTAGCATGTGGCAAATTCTACTTAATCCTCTCTTGAAGGAAAGCCTTGCACTTTCATTTGTCCCGTGATCTCCTCTGTTACAGGACTTTCCCTTTATTCTGAGGAGTAATCTCTTTGTGCCAAAAAGACCCCATCTGTATATATAGTGTTCACGAAACTCACCTGGAGAGGTCCAAACTGGTTTCCACTATAGTTTCTACTATTTGAGATGAAATCTATGATGGATTCTCCAGTTGACTTGAACACATTTCTCCCAATTAGGGAGAAAATCCATCCCGGCCCACATATTGGAATCAGAAAGGAATTTTCCCCTAATTTGGACCAATGGACATTGGCCTTGTAGTTGTTTAGTTAGCCATTCTCTATATCTAACAACATAAATTGTAGCTTGGACTTGATGGAATACTGTCTACCTTACTTACTATAAACTAATATACTATAATAGAGAGATAGCACCCTCCCCATCAGAATCCACATTAAAGCTACTATACTAAAAAAAACCTCTAAAACTCAACATATGCTGTGACAACAATAATCATGGCAGAGGAGGATGGTCCGTGTTTATGGTGATGGTAGAACTGCCTCTCCTCTAGATGTAGAGGATGTCCCATGTCTATGATGATCGTAGAACTGCCTCTCCTCTAGGTGTAGAGGATGCCCCCTGTCTATGGTGATGGTAGAACCTCCTCTCCTCTAGATGTAGAGGATGCCCCCTGTCTATGGCGATGGTAAAACAGCCTCTCTTCTATGTGTAGGTGATGTCCCCTGCCTATGTCCCCTGCCTATGCTCATGTAGGTGTAGAGGATGTCCATGTCTATGGTGATGGTAGAACCTCTTGTCCTCTAGGTGTAGATGATGCCCCTGTCTATGTATTCCACCTCTCCTCAAGGTCTAGAAGATGTCCATGTCTATACTGATGGTAGAACCACCTCTCCTCTAGGTGTAGAGGATGCCCCCTGCTATGGTGATGGTAGACTACTGCCTCTCCTCTAGGCCTGAGGATGCCCCTGTCTATGGTGATGGTATAACCCCCTCTCCTCTAGGTGTAGATTTTGCCCCCTGTCTATGATGGTAGAACCTCCTCTCCTCTAAGGTGTAGAGGATGTCCCTGTCTATGGTGATGGTAGAACCACTCTCCCTAGGTGTAGATGATGCCCCCTGTCTATGGTGATGGTAGAACCTCCTCTCCTCTAGGTGTAGAGGATGCCCCCTGTATATGGTGATGGTAGAGCCTCCTCTCCTCTGGGTGTAGAGGATGCCCCCTGTCTATACTGATGGTAGAACCACCTCTCCTCTAGGTCTAGAAGATGTCACTGTCTATGGTGATGTAGAACCACTCTCCTCTAGGTGTAGGATGTCCCCTGTCTATGGTGATGTGAACCTCCTCCCCTCCCCCTAGGTGTAGATGATGCCCCCAATCTACGGTAGAACCACCTCTCCTCTAGGTGAAGAGGATGTCCTTGTCTATGGTGATGGTAGAACTGCCTCCCTTCTTGATGTAGCGGATGCCCCCTGTCTAAAGTGATGGTAAAACCCCTTTTCTCTTTCTCTGTACCCATCCCAGTTCTCTTGGATACAGGATAGGGCAGTCATGGCGAACCTTTTAGTGACCGAGTGACCAAACTAAAACCAAGACCCCCTTATTTATCGCAAGCGCCACATAGAAATTTAATTGGTATACTCCCTGCTCAGTCACAGCTTTCATTCATCTCTGCACCCTGAGGACACCAATAAAGCAGTAAATAGAAGAAATTTGGATGATCATTGTAGATTTTCTCCAGGATCCCAAAACAGGAAGAACTGTCAGGGCCGGAGCAGGAGCTACAATGATAATCCAGATCTGTCCGCACCATCCAACTCCTCCAGTAGTCCCAGGTAGCGCTGCCACGTTAAAATAGCTCTGTGCACAGCAAGTCCTGGGCTGTCTGGGACTGCAGGAAGATACCTGGAGTCATCGCTGGTGATGGCCGAGTGCCCACAGAAAGGGCTCCGAGTGCCACCTCTGGCACCCGTGCCATAGGTTCGCCACCACTGGGATAGGGGATAACAATCTGGTCAGTGGACAAGTCACTACTGGGCCCCCCTCGATCATGGTAATGGAGATCCACCACCCACAAGAATCGATCGGGGCTCAATTGAAAATGGCCAAGCACAGCACAGCCTGTGTTCATGTAAGTACATCGCCAACGAAAACAGTGTAGACAAATTATGTAACAGAAGTAAAAGTAACAATATGCTCTAGTTGTAATTCAGCGCGGCTCCTCAAAACAACAGATAAAACAACGTTTAGCGAGAATCATTTATCTGTGTAATGGTTTGAAAAATCCCTTGTTACAGCACTACAGACTATTTTATTTTCGGTCATGTTTCAGGATTGGTAATTCAATTTAAAGGCAATTTAGTGCCAATAATGTGTCAAGTGACAGTAAACCAACATACAATACGCAAGAGAATGATGTAAAAAATAATCCAGGCGGAGGAAATCAGCTTTGTAGATATCACGCCCTGTCAGAGAGTGAGGATGTTTTTATGTGCAGTTTTACTATTGGATGGAACTAAATTATTAGCTTTACAAATATATTAATAATACTACAATTAAAGGGAATGCATCAGCAGTTTTGTCCATGCAGTATGCAGGCTGTGTAATCATACATTTGTAGGGAGCAGCAGTACTGTGGAAATCAGATTTCTACTCCAGATTTGTAGCTGGACATGGAGCACTGGGAGAATGTCCTCACACTGCTGTGCTCTTAGCTCTCTGCAATGAGCTGCTCCAAAGCCCTCCCCTCTGTTGATGGCTTCTTGTAGTATTCACAAGACGCCTGCTACAGATTTAACTCAAACTAAACAAAGGGGTTTGTGAGGCAGCTGAATGCAGAGAGCTAAGAGTACAGCATGGTGAGGATAGGTAAAAATTTGGGGTACAATTCTGATTATGAATCCATTTTTGCAGTCCTGTTACACATAGATGTATAATATACGGCTCTAAAGGCGCACCAGACCACACAGTGGGGCACATTTACTCGGGTTTTCGTGGTTTCTCGACTATTTCCGATTTGCTCCACATTTAAGTGGGGTTTTTGGCTGCAGCGCATCGGATTTGGTGCAATTGCGCCGACTTGCATGCAACACAAATCGGGGGCATGGCCGAAGGACAACTCGTCTGATTCGGACAAAACGCAGGATTTACAATTCAAATTTTGTCGCTAGACATGCACTCACATACACTGGGAAGAAGAAGGTGAACTCTGGCGGACCTGAGCGGGGAAATTGACACACGATCTTGAAGAATCATGCCCGACTTCATCCTCGTCAGGCAACGCACCGCGGGGATCGCGATAGGACCGGGTAAGTAAATCTGCCCCTATATGTGGTTTTGCAGATTCACACAGTGGCTTAGTGGTTCCATGTAAATACAGCCTTGCAGTGCGGTGGGTCTTGGGTTCAAGTCCCCCTAGGTCACATCAGCAAAGAATTTGTGTGGATTTCCTCCGGTCCTCCGGTTTTCCTCCTCACACTCCAAAACATACTTGTAAGGTTGATTCAATTGTAGCCCCATGGGACGGGAACGATTTGGCAAATGCTCTGTGGGCTATTTAAATAAATATAATTATTATTATTCACCAAATGTATTTATTTCACCAAAATACAACATTTTTACAATTATATTTTACTGTTTTGTGTATACACCCATCCTAAAATAGGTGTCTGTAAGCTCACAGAGCACAGCAAGTAACAAACATCTCTCCAGGGATCTTCAAGATAGACACCTGACTACTGTATCTGTTACCATGGAGACAGTGAACAGTGCACATAACAGGATAGATATGTATCAGTGATACTTGTTGTGTAGGTTTTTGGTGGGCGTGTACTGAGCGGCTGTGCAGTTTAGAGGCGATTATGAGGTGACCTCTATGTAATACGTATATTTTCTGCTCAATAACATTCTATCTAGAACTTGATTGGCCAATTTTTAATCAAGACGAACTCCCGCAGGAACATTGAAGATATTACATTTTTTCATGTCAATCAATATTTTTCATATACAGTACTGCGGCGTCTGAGCTGCCCATTGTTTTTCTTTATTGCTCTACATCTGTCAATTTTTATTTACCGCTGTCACTTCTTTGCAGTATTGTGTTCCTGTCTCATGTATGTGATCAATGTGGAAAGTAAGCATGCAAACCACAAATCATCTATCTTTTTATCCATCTCTCTTAGTTATTGATCTTACTTAAATAACATATGGGGGGGATTTATCATGTTCTGTATATATGTATATACTCACTGTCAGGGGGTCTTATTATTCTGGGGCCCAGTAGCTGCTGACCACATGGGGGATGTAGGAAGTGGAGATGAGAGGTTCTCAGTCCTGCCCTTCTAATCTCTTATGTGGTTTAGCTGTGTACTGTGGAAGATGTGCACTGTTATAAACATATTGGGGCAGATTTACTTACCCAGTCCTGTCGCGATCCCACGGTGCTTTGTCCGACGAGGATTCGGGTCCGGCGCGATTCTCTAAGGCCGTGCGCCCGAGTTCCTGCATCTGTCGCTTCTGCCCCAAGGTCCGCCGGAGTTTATCATCCTTTTCCTGGTGCATGTAAGTGCGTGTCTTGTGACACAATTTTAAATGTTAAATCATGCGCGTTGTCCGAATCCGTCGGGTTGTCTGACGGCCCACCCTTCCGCTTTCTGTCGCGTGCAAGCCGACGCCGATGCGCCAAAATCCGATCGTGTGCGTCAAAATCCCGGGGCAATTCGGCTCCACCTGGAAACGAGAACGGAAACCCGATGAAATGCGTCTGATGGACCCTTAGTAAGAGTCCCCAATATGCTTGATCAAGGTGCAGTATTATATGTATATAACAGTGCCTTCCTCCATTCTTTAGTGTGACAGGTCAGGTGGCGGGCCCCTTGTCACTGCGAGCCCCGTAGCAGCTGCTATGGCTGTTACAACCCTGGGTCTGGGGTAAATTTGCGCTATAGCCTACAGCAGTTCCTGGTAGAAGCTGTAGCTATGTCCCATCCCACTCATACCAACCACACACCCTTCCGCTCTTCATCATGCCTTTTCACGCCATGGGGTACATTTACTAAGGGTCCGCGATCGCAGTCGGTTTCCCGACTTTTTCCGTTTTGCGCTGCACTTACCTGGGGTTTTTGGTGCACGCAATCCGATTTTGGTGCAATCGCGCCGACTTTCATGTGACACAAATTGGGGGCGTGGCCATCGGACAACCCGATTGATTGGGACTAAGCGAGGGATTTAACATTCAAAATTGTATCGCAACGCATGCACTTACAATACAATACACCGGGAAGAAAGGTGAACTCTGGGCGGTCCTAGCTTAGTGAATCGCGGCAGCTCCTAATCCTCGTCGACAACGCCCCTCGGGGATCGTGACGGACGGGTAAGTAATGTGGCCCCATGTGTTATAAGGAGTGACTTGCACCCAGGAATCGTACCTATTTCAGACAACTGCTGCACAAACCCTGATAATCCCCCCAAAATTTTACACGGTTCCCATTTGGAGGGTCACAATTCGTGCCCACACATGCACATCTGCTATATTTATGATTGGGAAAGAGATTTCCCGGGGATGGTGGAGAGTGGGTCACAGCGAACCATGACTAGTGTTTTTGTGGACTCATTTGTCAGCAATTATTTTTAATCAAGACCTAAAGAATAGCTTCAAGTCCTGAACCTGTCCCCGCCACTTTAAAACTAATATTTAAAATGAGTGATCTGGGACATGTTTCTAGATCAAGCTGCGAGTTGGGAACTTAGAGTCCGCATTTGATGTAACACCCTAGAGGTATAACATTAAACACAGCTTATTAGGATTGGACCAGGCATGATGATCCGTCTCCTGCTCAAAGCCTATGCTATCATCCAAATAACAATGAAAACTAAATTATCAAAGCTCCAGATGCCGTAAGACTCGATGTTTTAGGGAACGACTGGTCAAAGTGACCTCAATAGGCATTGCACATTTGATATGGAACATCTTGGCTAGTTATAGGTAGAATACAGAGATTTTTAGAAAGCTTAAAAGGTATGTTCCAAGGGAACAATACACTGTCCACTGCCACAAGAGAGGAGAGAATACAAAATGTCTGTGCTATTTATAATTAGGAATGAGGAGTGTATGAAGTGTGGTTATCTATCTAATAATATATCATGTATCTAACATCTAAGATGTATCACTTGTTTTTTCTGTTGTTTTTGCGCCTTTTCATATTGTCGCACTGTTTTGGTGCCAGTTTTGCAACTAGCCGTGCAGCAAAAATAACCATGTTTCCCTTATTCATCCTACCAATCCAAAAAAAACTCCATCCTGAAGGTGGCGTAAACTGCGAAGCAACACTAAGCTCTTGTGCAGAGCAGCTTATCCCCAGCAGCAGAGCTCAGCAGACACTACAGACACTACCTGCAGCCTCTGTTTACAGTTCATGACCTTCTATTTACAAACAATTTGCAAAAGCAGCTCAGAGCAGGACAGAAGAGAAGTGAGTGGGAGCTGCAGACAGGACAAAGAAGTGTCCCCAGTGTAGCAGGGTAGAAGAGAAGGGAGTGGGAGCTGCAGACAGTACAGAGAAGTGTTCCCAGTGCAGCAGGGTAGAAGAGAAGTGAGTGGGAGCTGCAGACAGTACAGAGAAGTGTCCCCAGTGTAGCAGGACAGAAGAGAAGGGAGTGGGAGCTGTAGACAGTACAGAGAAGTGTCCCCAGTGTAGCAGGATAGAATAGAAGTGAGTGGGAGCTGCAGACAGTACTGAGAAGTGTCCCCAGTGTAGCAGGACAGAAGAGAAGTGAGTGGGAGCTGCACACAGTACAGAGAAGTGTTCCGTGTAGCAGGATAGAAGAGAAGGGAGTGGGAGCTGCAGACAGTACAGAGAAGTGTCCCTGAGTAGCAGGATGACCACACTGGTGTCTGAAGAGGATACTGCTGAGGAGATCGCTAGGTGCAGGGTGTCACACACCTGGGCTCTGCTGTGGGGGTCATTCTCATGGTAATTTCTAATATCGTTTAGTTTAGTTTGGAGAGAAATTAAGGGGTCTCAATTAAAGGGGTTTTATAACTAAAGAATGTATCCACCTATCCATAGGAATAGGAATGTCTATCATATGTTCTTGCATGTATCATCTGGGGGCTACAAGTCCCCTATACAGTGTCGAACTGGGTTTCCTTAAGGCCCCCAGAGAATGTACCCCAGAACATATACTCTAGCAGCCTCCAATTGGGTGTTTTCTGATGGACCTCTGGGGTTCTGTATTGGGTTGAGCCAGGGCCCACCGCAGATCTCTTGTCCTCTGGTGGGCCAGTCCGACACTGCCCCTATATGAAGGGTTAGCATTATACATGCTGGGCTTCTGCTCCGTAACTTCTATAACTGGTATTTCCACTTCCATAGGCATAAAATGATTTCTGGATAGGGAGGCTCAAAATACTGCAGGACCCATGTTCATGACATGACAGGGGTCCTAGTGGTTGGACCCCTCAGCAATCGACACTTATCTCCTTATCTTGTGTTTAGGTAAAAAGAGTACCTTTAATGGCAAACCCCTTTAAAAGGTCATTGCATCATCTCCTAGAAATGTATGTAGAAATCAACAAGTACCGGTAGTTGTCATCTTGACAATATCTGGGACTGTCAACATTGATTGGACAGTATAGGTCGTGTAACAACTGGCTACACCCAGTTGTCACTTTATGGTAAACATTTGAAGAGTAACAAGAACGGCATCATTTACAGATACTGTACTAGATATGAAAGAGTTCATTGTCAAAGACACGAGAGGAGCAGTTTCATTTTTTAATTTGCAACATCTTATGTTTTTGTTCCTCACCATATTGATTTTTGCTTGCTGTCAGTGAATACCATCATTTAGTAGAAATCCCTGTAAACCATTGTTTTAGTTTATTGTTTGGCAGACTTGATAATGTAGCAATGTAGCAATAGTGAGGTTTCACTTACAGCAACAGAGATCTTAAAATAGGGAGGAATTGAAACAAAATCACAAAATCTATTTAAAATATTGGAACTTTCTCTTGATCTTTTGGGCTGCAGATTTTTTATTTGGGCTACAGAATTCTGAATTCCCTCGTTGAGTCTGGAAAAGTAGTATCGTACCCCATCTCAGTGACAGTCTGTATTATGGGGAATAAGAACCACGGATTGGGAAGGGGCTCAGTCCCCTGAGCTTTGCTATTCTATAGGTTTATGGACCGTGTCATTGACTGGAATCCGGGTAGACGTTAAAATCCGGAAGCCAAAGTCCTCCCTCCCTCGACCCTGACATGTATTTACTTTGGTTTATGACCCTGTTGTTAAGGTCACTCAGAGTTGTCACATACCAGAAGTATCATGTCACTGTCAGTCATCACCCATCCCTGTGCTTGTCATAGATGCCTCCAGATAGGGGGCAGCACCAAATGGGATGTATTATTGTGCACAAGCCCATTGATCTGGTGTTATCAATATTAGTGGAATCATCACAGCAAGAAGACTAATGGTTTCCATAGAAGCATGGAATCCAAGATCTGAGGAAATCCAGGTCTGAGAAGATCCAAGGTCTGAGGAGATCCAAGGTCTGAGGAGATCCAAGGTATGAGGAGATCCAAGGTCTGAGGAGTATCCAAGTCGAGGATCAGTCGAGGGATCCAAGGTCTCAGAGATCCAAGGGTCTGAGAGATCCAGGTCTGAGAGATCCAAGGTCTGAGGAATCCAAGGCTGAGAGATCCAGGGTCTGAGGAGATCCAGGGTCCTGAGGAGATCCAATTCTGAGGAGATCCAAGGTCTGAGAGATCCAAGGTCTGAGAGATCCAAGGTCTGAGGAGATCCAAGGTATGAGGAGATCCAAGGTCTGAGGCCAAGGTCTGAGGAGATCCAGGGTCTGAGGATTCCAAGGTCTCAGGAGATCCAGTCTCTCAGGAGATCCAGGTCTGAGGAGATCCACAAGTCTGAGGAGATCCAAGGTCTGAGGAGATCCAGGGTCTGAGGAGATCAAGGTCTGAGGAGATCAAGTCTGAGGGATCCAGTCGAGGAGATCCAGGGTCTGAGAGATACAGCAGACTTTTGATCTCGTATCGTCATACCTAAGTAAGTTCCATTCCCGTTCATTGCCTGCTCTTGTCCTGGCCATTTCCACGTCCTCTCTGGTGGTTCCAGTTGGGATTTCTTTCCTACTGCACATGGTAAGTGTTACCTGACTTGGTCTATAACACCAGTTTTATGATGGTCAATGAAGCCTCAGTACTTTTCCTCCTATATATCGAAGCTTGAGACTCCATCCTTTCTTCTGGGTCTCCAATGTGACTACTTTCCCATGATCCCAAGCTTTCCAGAGACAGAGGGGTGAAGGTCTATCATACTACACTTGAACCCATCCTTTTGTATGGTATGCACACCTCAATATAGACTACATTTCCCATGTTGCCATTATCCTTCCAGAACAGGAAATTGGAGGTATCACTTCTCCTTGAGACATCAGTTTTTTTTTGTCTGATATCAATACCCTCAATGAAGACTAAATTGCCCACGATATTCTTCTTAACGACAGAGGCTAGAGGTCCATCACATTGCCTCGAGACCACATCTTTTTTCTGGTTGAGAAATTTAATCTACATTTCCCATGATCTTAAGATTCAAGGGGTATGGTCCATCACACAGCACTTTCTTTGAGCCTATCCAAGCCCGAACCCATTCACTTAAGATATAAGTTTGACTGTAGGGGCAACAATGTTAGGGAGCACTTGCAGCTTGTGTAGAGCATTCTGGCAGATTGCAACTGCCCCTGTTTCACTTGGAGGCAGATTTGCATATCCATAAAATGTTATATTGCTTCATTGGTTTGTGGCCACAAAGGTATCTTCCGCTTCCTATGAAATCACTATGTGATACTATTATGGATTTGGGGTCTATTTGGACTTGACACCCCCTCATTGTGCCCTGTATGCATCTACTTCTTTCCATGCCAGGTTTGTGTGTTGCATCCTCTTTACTTGTACTTCCAGAAGGTAACCTGGCTTAATACCAAGCCCCCATATTGACCTACGAGACCCTTCTTTGGAGTGACCCCATAGCTTCCAGACACTGAGCCATGTAATGATCTAAAGCAGACAATAGCGTCTAGCAGTTTAATATATTTCTCCGTCACATGCCATTTCATTTGTGTCAGCTAAGCATATTCCTCTAAATGAGTGGACATTCACAGGAGAATTAAACAATTATTCGGAAACTTCAAACTCCGCCGCTCTGTCAGATGTTGCCGTCATTAACTGTGTACATAGATGATCCCATCCCATAGCCACAGAGCCTAGTAAACATTGTGTGTTAAGACATGAAAGCTCATTTGTCCGAGGCTTATTTACACATGTGGGGGGCTGACATCATACGCTTGACACTTACTACAAAAGAAGCCGTGGTTCTCTCTCTCATGTCTTAGCATGTGGCAATTCTACTTAATCCTCTCTTGAAGGAAGCCTTGCACTTTCATGTGTCCCGATGATCTCCTCTGTTCAGGACGTTCCCTTTATTTGAGGGAGTAATCCTTTGTGCCAAAAAGACCCCATCTGTATATATAGTGTTCACGAAACTCACTGGAGAGGTCCAACTGGTTTCCACTATAGTTTCTACTATTTGCAGATGAAATCTATGATGGATTCTCCAGTTGACTTGACACATTTCTCCCAATTAGGGAGAAAATCCATCCCGGCCACATATTTGGAATCAGAAAGGAATTTTCCCCTAATTTGGACCAATGGACATTGGCCTTGTAGGTTGTTTAGCCATTCTCTATATCTACAACATAAAATTGTAGCTTGGACTTGATGGAATACTGTCTACCTTACTTACTATAATACTAATATACTATGATAGAGGATAGCACCCTCCCCATCAGAATCCACATTAAAGCTACTATAACTAAAAAACCTCTAAAACTCAAACATGCTGTGACAACATATATCATGGCAGAGGAGGATGGTCCTGTTTATGGTGATGTAGAACTGCCTCTCTCTAGATGTAGAGGATTTCCCCATGTCTTGATGATCGTAGAACTGCCTCTCCTCTAGGTGTAGAGGATGCCCCCTGTCTATGGTGATGGTAGAACCTCCTCTCCTCTAGATGTAGAGGATGCCCCCTGTCTATGGCGATGGTAAAACAGCCTCTCTTCTATGTGTAGTGATGTCCCCTGCCTATGTCCCCTGCCTATCTCATGTAGGTGTAGAGGATGTCCATGTCTATGGTGATGGTAGAACCTCTTGTCCTCTAGGTGTAGATGATGCCCCTGTCTATGGTATTACCACCTCTCCTCAAGGTCTAGAAGATGTCCATGTCTATACTGATGGTAGAACCACCTCTCCTCTAGGTGTAGAGGATGCCCCCTTCTATGGTGATGGTAGAACTGCCTCTCCTCTAGGCCTAGAGGATGCCCCCTGTCTATGGTGATGGTATAACCCCCTCTCCTCTAGGTGTAGATTTTGCCCCCTGTCTATGGATGGTAGAACCTCCTCTCCTCTAGGTGTAGAGGATGTCCCTGTCTATGGTGATGGGTAGAACCACCTCTCCCAGGTGTAGATGATGCCCCCTGTCTATGGTGATGGTAGACCTCCTCTCCTCTAGGTGTAGAGGAGCCCCTGTATATGGTGATGGTAGAGCCTCCTCTCCTCTGGGTGTAGAGGATGCCCCCTGTCTATACTGATGGTAGAACCACCTCTCCTCTAGGTCTAGAAGATGTCACTGTCTATGGTGATGGTAGAACCACCTCTCCTCTAGGTGTAGAGGATGTCCCCTGTCTATGGTGATGGTAGAACCTCCTCCCCTCTAGTGTAGATGATGCCCCCAATCTACGGTAGAACCACCTCTCCTCTAGGTGAAGAGGATGTCCTTGTCTATGGTGATGGTGACTGGCGCCTCCCTTCTTGATGTAGCGGATGCCCCCTGTCTAAAGTGATGGTAAAACCGCCTTTTCTCTGTACCCATCCCATTTCTCTTGGATACAGGTTAGGGCAGTCATGGCGAACCTTTTAGTGACCGAGTGACCAAACTAAAACCAGACCCCCTTATTTATCGCAAGCGCCAACATAGAAATTTAATTGGTATACTCCCCTGCTCAGTCACAGCTTTCATTCATCTCTGCACCCTGAGGCCACCAATAAAGCGTAATAGAAAAATTTGGATGATCATTGTAGATTTTCTCCAGGATCCCAAAACAGGAAGAACGTCAGGGCCGGAGCAGGAGCTACAATATAATCCAGATCTGTCCGCACCATCCAACTCCTCCAGTAGTCCCAGAGACGCTGCCACGTAAAATAGCTCTGTGCACAGCAGTCCTGGGCTGTCTGGACTGCAGGAAGATACCTGGAGTCATCGCTGGTGATGGCCGATGCCCACAGAAAGGGCTCCGAGTGCCACCATCTGGCACCCGTGCCATAGGTTCGCCACCACTGGGATGGGGATAACAATCTGGTCAGTGGACAAGTCACTACTGGGCCCCCCCCTCGATCATGGTAAATGGAGATCCACCACCCACAAGAAATCGATCGGGCTCAATTGAATAATGCCCACAGCAACACGCCTGTGTTCATGTAAGTACATTCGCCAACAAAACAGTGTAGAAAAATTATGTAAAGAAGTAAAAGTCAATAATGCTCTAGTTGTAAATCACGCGCGGCTCCTCAAAACAGCAGATAAAACCAAACGTTTAGCGAGAATCATTATCTGTTAATGGTTTGAAAAATCCCTTGTTACAGCACTACAGACTATTTTATTTTCGGATCATGTTTCAGGATTGGTAATTCAATTTAAAGGCAATTAGTGCCATAAATGTGTCAAAGTGGATCAGTAAAACCAACATAACATACTCAAGAGAATATGTAAAAAAAATAATCCAGGCGGAGGAAATCAGCTTTGTAGATATCACGCGCCTGTCAAGATTGAGGATGTTTTTATGTGCATTTTAACTATTGGATGGAACTAAATTATTAGCTTTACAATATTTATAATACTACTAACTACTTAAAGGCATGCTCAGCAGTTTTTGTCCATGCAGTATGCAGGCTGTGTAATCATACATTTGTAGGGAGCAGCAGTACTGTGGAAATCAGATTTCTTCTCCAGATTTGTGCTGGACATGGAGCACTGGGAGAATGTCCTCACACTGCTGTGCTCTTAGCTCTCTGCAATGAGCTGCTCCAAAGCCCTCCCCTCTGTTAGGATTGGCTTCTGTAGTATTCAACAAGACGCCTGCTACAGATTTAACTCAAACTAAACAAAGGGGTTTGTGAGGCAGCTGAATGCAGAGAGCTAAGAGTACAGCAGTGTGAGGATGGTAAAAATGTGGGTACAATTCTGGATTATGAATCCATTTTTTGCAGTCCCTGTTAACACATAGATGTATAATATACGGCTCTAAAGGGCGATCAGCCCAACACAGTGGGGCACATTTACTCGGGTTTTCGTTGGGTTTCTCGACTATTTCCGATTTGCTCCACATTTAAGTGGGGTTTTTGGCGCACGCGATCGGATTTTGGTGCAATTGCGCCGACTTGCATGCAACACAAATCGGGGGCATGGCCGAAGGACAACTCGTCTGATTCGGACAAAACGCAGGATTTACATCAATTTTTTTGTCGCTGACGGCACTCACATACACTGGGAAGAGAGAGTGAACTCTGGCGGACCTGAGTGAGAAATTGACACACGATCTGAAGAATCATGCCCGACTTCATCCTCGTCAGGCAACGCACCGCGGGATCGGCGATAGGACCGGGAAAGTAAATCTGCCCCTATATGTGGTTTTGCAGATTCACACAGTGGCTTAGTGGTTCGCATTACAGCCTTGCAGTGCTGGGGTCTTGGGTTCAAGTCCCACCTAGGTCAACATCAGCAAAGAATTTGTGTGGATTTCCTCCGGGTCCTCCGGTTTCCTCCCACACTCCAAAACATACTTGTAGGTTGATTCAATTGTGAGCCCCATTGGGGACAGGGAACGATTTGGCAAATGCTCTGTGGGCTATTTAAATAAAATAATAATTATTATTATTCACCAAATGTATTTAATTCACCAAATACAACCTTTTTACAATTATAGTTTACTGTTTTGTGTATACCCTCTCCTAAAATAGGTGTCTGTAAGCTCACAGAGCACAGCAAGTACAAACATCTTCTCCAGGGATCTTCAAGATAAACACCTGACTACTGTATTGTTTACCATGGAGACAGTGAACAGTGCACATAACAGGAAAGATATGTATCAGTGATACTTGTTGTTGTAGGTTTTGGTGGCGGTACTGAGCGCTCTGTGCAGTTGAGGCATTATGAGGTGACCTCATGTAATACGTATATTTTCTGCTCAATAACATTCTATCTAAACTTTAGATTGCCAATTTTTAATCAAGACGAGCTCCCCGCAGGAACATTGAAGATATGCTTTTTTTCATGTCAATCAATTTTTTCATATACAGTACTGCGCGGTCTGAGCGGCCCATTGTTTTCTTTATTGCTCTACAGTGTCAATTTTTATTTCCGCTGTCACTCTCTTTGCAGTATTGTGTTACTGTCTCATGTATGTGATCAATGTGGAAAGTAAGCACTGCAAAACACAATCATCAATCTTTTTATTTTATCCATCTCTCTAGTTATTGATCTTACTTAATAACAATGGGGGGGATTTATCATGTTCTGTATATATGTATATCTCCACTGTCGGGGGTCTTTTATTCTGGGGCCCAGTACTGCTGACCACATGGGGGATGTAGGAAGTGAGATAGAGGGCTCAGCTTCCTGCCCCTTTCTAATTCCCGAGAGCCGCAGTCTTAAGACTTACTTCTAAGATGCCAAAACTCTCGGGATTTTCTAATATTCGCTTTAGTTTTTAGTTTGGAGAGAAATTAAAGGGGGTCTCAATTAAAGGGGTTTTATAACTAAAGACATGTATCCACCTATCCATAGGATAAGGAATGTCTATCATATGTTCTTGCATGTATCATCTGGGGGCTACAAGTCCCCTATACAGTGTCGAACTGGGTTTCCTTAGGCCCACCAGAGAATTGTACCCCAGAAAATATACTCTAGCAGCCTCCAAATTGGGTGTTTTCTGATGGACCTCTGGGGTTCTGTATTGGGTTGAGCCAGGGCCCACCGCAGGATCCTCTGGTCCTCTGGTGGGCCAGTCCGACACTGCCCCTATATGAAGGGAGTAGCATTATACATGCTGGGCTTCTGCTCCGTAAACTTCATATAACTGGTATTTCCCAAAATTCCATAGGCATAAAATGATTTCTGGATAGGGAGGCCTCAAAATACTTGCAGGACCCATGTTCATGACATGACCAGGGGTCCTAGTGGTTGGACCCTCAGCAATCAGACACTTATCTCCTTATCTTGTGTTTAGGTAAAAAAAAGTACCTTTAATGGCAAAACCCCTTTAAAAAGGTCATTGCATCATCTCCTAGAAATGTATGTAGAAATCAACAAGTACCGGTAGGTGTCATCTTGACAATATCTGGGACTGTCAACATTGATTGGACAGTATTAGGTCGTGTAACAACTGGCTACACCCAGTTGTCACTTTATGGTAAACTATTAGGAAGAGTAACAGAGGAACGGCATCATTTACAGATACTGTACTAGATATGAAAGAGTTCATTGTCAAAGACACGAGAGGAGCAGTTTCATTTTTTAATTTTGCAACATCTTATGTTTTTGTTCCTCACCATATTGATTTTTGCTTGCTGTCAGTGAATAACATCATTTAGTAGAAATACCTGTAAACCATTGTTTTAGTTTATGTTTGTTGCAGACTTGATAAATGTAGCAATGTAGCAATATGAGGTTTCACTTACAGCAAACAGAGATCTTAAAATAAGGGAGGAATTGAAACAAAATCACAAAATCTATTTAAAATATTGGAACTTTTCTTGATCTTTTGGGCTGCAGATTTTTTATTTGGGCTACAGAATTCTGAATTCCCTCGTTGAGTCTGGAAAAGTATCGTACCCCATCTCAGTGACAGTCTGTATTATGGGGAATAAGAACACGGATTGGGAAGGGGCTCAGTCCCCTGAGCTTTGCTTATTCTATAGGTTTATGGACCGTGTCATTGACTGGAATCCTGGGTAGACGTAAAATCCGGAAGCCAAAGTCCTGCCCTCCCGACCCTGACATGTATTTACTTTGGTTTATGACCCTGTTGTTAAGGTCACTCAGAGTTGTCACATACCAGAAGTATCATGTCACTGTCAGTCATCACCCATCCCTGTGCTTGTCATAGATGCCTCCAGATAGGGGGCAGCACCAAATGGGATGATATTATTGTGCACAAGCCCATTGGATCTGGTGTTATCAATATTAGTGGAATCATCACAGCAGGAAGACCAATGATTTCCATAGAAGCATGGAGATCCAAGGTCTGAGGAGATCCAAGGTCTGAGGAGATCCAAGGTCTGAGGAGATCCAAGGTCTGAGGAGATCCAAGGTCTGAGGAGATCCAAGGTCTGAGGAGATCCAGGGTCTGAGGAGATCCAGGTCTGAGGAGATCCAAGGTCTGAGGAGATCCAAGGGTCTGAGGAGATCCAGGCTCTGAGGAGATCCAGGATCCTGAGAGATCCCAGGTCTAGGAGATCCAAGGTCTGCTGAGAGATCCAAGGTCTGAGGAGATCCAAGGTATGAGGAGATCCAAGGTCTGAGGAGATCCAAGGTCTGAGGAGATCCATCGGTATCAGGAGATCCAGGGTCTGCCAGGAGATCCAAGGTCTCAGGAGATCCAGGGTCTGAGGAGATTCCACGGTCTTGAGGCGTCCAAGGTCTGAGGAGATCCAGGGTCTGAGGAGATACAGCATGGACTTTTGATCTCGTATCGGTCATACCTAAGTAAGTTCCATTCCCGTTCATTGCCTGCTCTTGTCCTGGCCATTTCCACGTCCTCTCTGGTGGTTCCAGTTGGGATTTCTTTCCTACTGCACATGGTAAGGTGTTACCTGATCTTGGTCTATAACACCAGTTATGATGGTCAATGAAGGCCTCAGGTACATTTTCCTCCTATATATCGAAGCTTGAGACTCCATCCATTCTTCTGGGTATCCCAATGTAGACTACATTTCCCATGATCCCAAGCTTTCCAGAGACAGAGGGGTGAAGGTCTATCATACTACACTTGAATCACCATCCTTTTGTATGGTATGGACACCTCAATATAGACTACATTTCCCATGTTGCCTTTAGCCTTCCAGAAACAGGAAATTGGAGGTAATCACTTCTCCATTGAGACATCAGTTTTTTTTTGTCTGATATCAATACCTCAATGAAGACTAAATTGCCCACGATATGCTTCTAACGACAGAGGGCTAGAGGTCCATCACATTGCCTCGAGACCACATCTTTTTTTCTGGTTGAGAAATTTAATCTACATTTCCCATGATACTTTAAGAGTCAGAGGGGTAATGGTCCATCACACAGCACTTTCTTTGAGCCATATCCAAGCCCGAACCCAATTCACTTAAGAATATAAAGTTTGACTGTAGGGGCAACAATGTTAGGGAGCACTTGCAGCTGTGTGTAGGCAATTCTGGCAGATTGCAACTGCCCCTGTTGCACTTGGAGGCAGATTTGCATATCCATAAAAATGTTATATTGCTTCATTGGTTTGTGGCCACAAAGGTATCTTTCCGCTCCTATGAAAATCACTATGTGATACTATTATGGATTTGGGGGTCTATTTGGACTTGACACCCCCTCATTGTGCCCTGTATGCATCTACTTCTTTCCATGCCAGGTTTGTTGTTGCATCCTCTTTACTTGGTACTTCCAGAAGGTAAACCTGGCTTAATACCAAGCCCTCCATATTGACCTACGAGACCTTCTTGGAGGTGACCCCATAGCTTCCAGACACTGAGCATGTAATGATCTAAAGCAGACAATAGCGTCTAGCAGGTTTAATATATTTCTCCGTCACATGCCATTTCATTTGTGTCAGCTAAGCATATTCCATCTAAATGAGTGGACATTCACAGGAGAATTAAGACAATTATTCGGAAACTTCAAACTTCGCCGCTCTGTCAGAAGTTGCCGTCATTAACTGTGTACATAGATGATTCCCATCCCATAGCCCAGAGCCTAGTAAACATTGTGTGTTAAGACATGAAAGCTCATTTGTCCGAGGCTTATTTACCACATGTGGAGGGGCTGACATCATACGCTTGGACACTTACTACAAAAAGAAGCCGTGGTTCTCCTCTCATGTCTTAGCATGTGGCAAATTCTACTTAATCCTCCTTGAAGGAAAGCCTTGCACGTTCAATGTGTCCCGATGATCTCCTCTGTTACAGGACGTTCCCTTTATTCTGAGGCAGTAATCTCTTTGTGCCAAAAAGACCTCAACTGTATATATAGTCTTCACGAAGCTCACCAGGAGAAAGGTCCAAACCGGTTTCCACTATAGTCTCTACTATTTGAGATGAAATCTGTGATGGAGTCTCCAGTTGACTTGAACACATTGATAATGGTCAAATCAGGGAGAAAATCCATCCTGGCCACATATTTGGAATCAGAAAGGAAATTTCCCCTAATTTGGACCAATGGACATCAGCCTTTTAGGGTATTCTCTATATCTACAACATAAAATTGTAGCTTGGACATGATGGAATACTGTCTATCTTACCTACTATACTTTACTAATATACTATGATAGAGGATAGCACCCTCCCCATCAGAATCCACCATAAAACTACTATACTAAAAAAACTATAAAAGTCAAACATGCTGTGACAACAATAATCATGGCAGAGGAGGATGCCTCTTGTCTATGGTGATGGTAGAACCACCTCTCCTCTAGGTGTAGAGGATGCCCCCTGTCTATGGTGATGGTAGAACTGCCTCTCCTCTAGGTGTAGGGGATGCCCCCTGTCTATGGTGATGGTAGAACCTCCTCTCCTCTAGGTGTAGAGGATGCCCCCTGTCTATGGTGATGGTAGCACTGCCTCTACTCTAGGTGTAGAGGATACTCCCTGTCTATAGTGAAGGTAGAACCTCCTCTCCTCTAGGTGTAGAGGATGCCCCCTGTCTATGCTGATGGTAAAACAGCCTCTCTTCTATGTGTAGGTGATGTCCCCTGCCTATGGTAGAACCACCTCTCATGTAGGTGTAGAGGATGTCCATGTCTATGGTGATGGTAGAACCTCTTGTCCTCTAGTTGTAGAGGATGCCCCCTATCTGTGGTATAACCACCTCTCCTCAAGGTCTAGAAGATGTCCCTGTCTATGGTGATGGTAGAACCACCTCTCCTCTAGGTCTAGAAGATGTCCCTGTCTATACTGATGGTAGAACCTCCTCTCCTCTAGGTCTAGAAGATGTCCCTGTCTATGGTGATGGTAGAACAACCTCTCCTCTAGGTGTAGAGGATGCCCCTGTCTATGGTGATGGTAGAACCGCCTCTCCTCTAGGTGTAGAGGATGCCCCCTGTCTATGGTGATGGTATTACTGCCTCTCCTCTAGGTGTAGAGGATGCCCCCTGTCTATGGTGATGGTAGAATCTCCTCTCCTCTAGGTGTAGAGGATGTCCCCTGTCTATGGTGATGATAGAACCTCCTCTCCTCTAGGTGTAGAGGATGCCCCTGTCTATGGTGATAGTAGAACCGCCTCTCCTCTAGGTGTAGAGGATGCCCCCTGTCTATGGTGATGGTAGAGCCGCCTCTCCTCTAGGTGTAGAGGATACCCCCTGTCTATGGTGATGGTAGAACCTCCTCTCCTCGAGGTGTAGGGGATGCCCCCTGTCTATGGTGATGGTAGAACCACCTCCCCTCTAGGTGTAGAGGATCCCCCTCTGTCTATGGTGATGGTAGAACCTCCTCTCCTCTAGGTGTAGATGATGCCCCCAATCTACGGTAGAACCACCTCTCCTCTAGGTGAAGAGGATGTCCTTGTCTATGGTGATGGTAGAACTGCCTCCCTTCTTGATGTAGCAGATGCCCCCTGTCTAAAGTGATGGTAAAACCGCCTTTTCTCTGTACCCATCCCAGTTCTCTTGGATACAGGATAGGGCAGTGATGGCGAACCTTTTAGTGACCGAGTGCCCAAACTAAAACCAAGACCCACTTATTTATCGCAAAGTACCAACACAGAAATTTAATTTGTGATTTATACTACCTTCTCTTTCACAGCTTTCATTCATCTCTGCACCCTGAGGACACCAATAAAGCAGAAAATAGAAGAAATTTGGATGATCATTGTAGCTTCCCTCCAGGGTCCCATAAACAGGAAGAATTGTCAGGGCCGGAGCAGGAGCTACAATGATAATCCAGATCTGTCCGCACCTTCCCACTCCTCCTGTATTCCCAGGTAGAGCTGCCACGTTAAAATAGCTCTGTGCACAGCAAGTCCTTGGCTGTCTGGGACTGCAGGAAGATACCTGGAGTCATCTCTGGTGATAGCCTGGGTGCCCACAGAAAGGGCTCCGAGTGCCACCTCTGGCACCCGTGCCATAGGTTCGCCACCACTGGGATAGGGGATAACAATCTGGTCAGTGGACAACTGACTACTGGGCAACCCCCCAAACGATCATGGTAATGGAGATCCACCACCCACAAGAATCGATCAGGGCTCAATTGAAAATGGCCAAGCACAGCACAGCTTGTGTTCATGTAAGTACATCGCCAACGGAAAACAGTGTAGAAAAAATTATGTAAAAGAAGTAAAAGTACAATAATGCTCTAGTTGTAAATTCAGCGCGGCTCCTCAAAACAGCAGATAAAAAAACGTTTAGCGAGAATCATTTATCTGGTTAATGGTTTGAAAAATCCCTTGTTACAGCACTACAGACTATTTTATTTTCGGTCATGTTTCAGGATTGGTAATTCAATTTAAAGGCAATTTAGTGCCATAAAAGTGTCAAAGTGAGCAGTAAAACCAAACAATAACAATACTCAAGAGAATATGATGTAAAAAAATAATCCAGGCGGAGGAAATCAGCTTTGTAGATATCACGCGCCTGTCAGAGAGTGAGGATGTTATTTATGAGCAGTTTTAACTATTGGATGGAACTAAATTATTAGCTTTACAAAGATACTAATAATACTACAATTAAAGGGAATGCATCAGCAGTTTTGCAGGCTGTGCAATCAGACCTTTGTAGGGAGCAGCAGTATTGTGGAAATCAGATTTCTATTCCAGATTTGTAGCTGGACATGGAGCACTGGGAGAATGTCCTCACACTGCTGTGCTCTTAGCTCTCTGCAATAAGTGGCTCCAGAGCCCTCCCCTCTGCTAGGATTGGCTTCTGTAGTTAGTATTCAACAAGACGCCTGCTACAGATTTAACTCAAACTAAACAAAGGGGTCTTTGAGGCAGCTGAATGCAGAGAGCTAAGAGTACAGCAGTGTGAGGATAGGTAAAAATTTGGGGTACAATTCTGGATTATGAATCCATTTTTTGCAGTCCTGTTAACACATAGATGTATAATATACGGCTCTCAAGGGCACACTCAGACCAACACAGTGGGGCACATTTACTAAGGGTCCGCATGGCGCATTTTCGTTGGGTTTCCCGACTATTTCCGATTTGCGCCACATTTAAGTGGGGTTTTTGGCGCACGCGAGCAGATTTTGGTGCAATCGCACTGACTTGCATGCGACACAAATCGGGGGCATGGTCGACGGACAACTTGACTGATTCGGACAAAACACGGGATTTACAATTCAAATTGTGTCGCAAGACATGCACTCACATACACCGGGAAGAAGAAGGTGAACTCCGGCGGACCAGAGCGGGGAAATGGACACACGGGGGCAGATTTACTTACCCGGTCCGTTCGCGATCCAGCGGCGTGTTCTCTGTGCTGGATTCGGGTCCGGCCGGGATTCATCAAAGTAGTTCCTCCGACGTCCACCAGGTGGCGCTGCTGCGCTGAAGTCCGCTGGAATGCCTCGAAATACACCGGCCTATCCAGGATGAAGGTGAGTGAAATTTTCGCGACACAATTTTTTTTTAAATGCAGCGGTTTTTCCGAATCCGTCGGGATTTCGTTCGACCACGCCCCCCGATTTCCGTCGCGCGCATGCCGGCGCCGATGCGCCACAATCCGATCGCGTGCGCCAAAAACCCGGGGCAATTCAGGTACAATCGGCGCAAATATTCGGGTAACACGTCGGAAAACGCGAATCGGGCCCTTAGTAAATGACCCACGCGATCTTGAAGAATCACGCCCGACTTCATCCTCATTAGGCAGCACTCGGGGATCGCGACAGGACCGGGTAAGTAAATCTGCCCCTATATGTGGTTTTGCAGATTCACACGGTGGCTTAGTGATTAGCATTGCAGCCTTGCAGTGTTGGGGTCTTGGGTTCAAGTCCCATCCAGGTCAACATCTGCAAAGAGTTTGCAAGGGTTTCCTCCGGGTCCTCTGGTTTCCTCCCATGCTCCAAAACAAACGCTCTGATTCAATTGTGAGCCCCATGGGGACAGGGACTGATTTGGCAAACGCTCTGTGGGCTATTTAAATAAATAATTATTATTATTCACCAAATGTATTTAATTCACCAAAATACAACATTTTTACAATTATATTTACTGTTTTGTGTATACCCTCTCCTAAAAATAGGTGTCTGTAAGCTCACAGAGCACAGCAAAGTAACAAACATATTCTCCAGGGATCTTCAAGATAAGACACCTGACTACTGTAGTCTGTTACCATGGAGACAGTGAACAGTGCACATAACAGGAATAGATATGTAATCAGTGATACTTGTTGTGTAGGTTTTGGTGCGGTACTGAGCGGCTGTGCAGTTAGAGGCAGATCTATGAGGTGACCTTCTATGTAATACGTATATTTTCTGCTCAATAACATTCTATCTAGAACTTTAGATTGCCAATTTTTAATCAAGACGAAGCTCCCAGCAGGAAACATTGAAGATATGACATTTTTTTCATGTCAATCAATATTTTTCATATACAGTACTAGGTGACTATTGTTTTTCTTTATTGCTCTACATCTGTCAATTTTTATTTTACCGCTGTCACTTCTTTGCAGTATTGTGTTATGTATGTGATCAATGTGGAAAGTAAGCAATGCAAAACACAAATCAATCTATCTTTTATCCATCTCTCTAGTTATTGATCTTACCTTTAATAACATAATGGGGGGATTTATCATGTTCTGTATATACAGTATGTATATACTCACTGTCAGGGAGTCTTGTTATTCTGGGGCCCAGTAGCTGCTGACCACATGGGGGACGTGCAAGCCGACGCCGATGCGCCAAAATCCGATCGTGTGCGTCAAAATCCCGGGGCAATTCGGCGCACACCGGAAATCGACGGGAAACCCGATGAAAATGCGTCTGATGGACCCTTAGTAAATGAGCCCCAATATGCTGAGCAAGGTGCAGTATTATATGTATATAACAGTGCACTTCCTCCATTCTTTAGTGTGACAGGTCAGGTGGCGGGCCCCTTGTCACTGCGAGCCCCGTAGCAGCTGCTATGGCTGTTACAACCCTGGGTCTGGGGTAAATTTGCGCTATAGCCTACAGCAGTTCCTGGTAGAAGCTGTAGCTAGTGTCCCATCCCACTCTACCACCAAACACTCCGCTCTTCATGCCTTTTCACGCCATGGGGTACTTTTACTAAGGGTCCGCGGATCGCAGTCGGTTTCCCGACTTTTTCCGTTTTGTGCCGCATTTACCCGGGGTTTTTGGCGCACGCAATCGGATTTTGGTGCAATTGCGCCAACTTTCATGTGACACAAATTGGGGCCGTGGCCATCGGACAACCCGATTGATTGGGACTAAGCGAGGGATTTAACATTCAAAATTGTATCGCAAGCAATGCACTTACATACACGGGGAAGAAGAAGGTGAACTCTGGCGGACCTGAGCGGATCTTAGTGAATCGCGGCAGCTCCTAATCCTCGTCAGACAACGCACCTCGGGGATCGTGGCGGGACGGGTAAGTAAATGTGTCCCCATGTGTTATAAGGAGTGACTTGCACGCCAGGAATCGTACCTATTTCAGAAAACTGCTGCACAAACCCTGATAAATCCCCCCAAAATTTACACGGTTCCCATTTGGAGGGTCACTATTCTTGCCACATGCACAGTCTGCTATATTTATGATTTGGAAAGAGATTTCCCGGGGATGGTGAGAGGTGGGTCACAGGCGAACCATGACTAAGTGTTGTTGTGGACTCATTTGTCAGCAAGTTTATTTTAATCCAAGACCTAAAGAATAGCTTCAAAGTCTGAACCTGTCCCCGGCCATTTTAAAACTAATATTTAAGAATGAGTGATCCTGGGACATGTTTCTAGATCAGAGCTGCGAGTTGGGAAACGTAGAGTCCGGCATTTGATGTAACAGCCTAGAGGTATAAACATTAAACACAGCTGTATTAGGATTGGACCAGGCATTGATCCGTCTCCTAGCTCAAAGCCTATGCTACATCCAAATAACATGAAAACTAAATATACAAAGCTCCAGATGCCGAAAGACTCGATGTTTTAGGGAAACGACTGGTCAAAGTGACCTCAATAGGCGTTGCAATGTGATATGGAACATCTTGGCTAGTTATAGGTAGATACAGAGAGATTTTTAGAAAGCTTAAAGGGTATGTCCATTTTCTTTTTGCTCCCTTTGATGTCTTGTGCCGTGGGATAACCATAATAATAGGCTTCTTTGGCTCTCAGCTGCAGGATTAGGGCCTTTGTCTGGTGAGCCCCTTGTCTACCTTCTAGAACTTATACTCATGTATGAAATTTTATTCTTCCCAAGGCGCATGCATGTTACCATAGTAACAGACTACAGGCAAATTGTTAGTGTAGTCTGACATCTACAGTAAGTATAACATTAGTTTTAGGCTTACATTAATTTTTAAGAAACAGTGGCACTCATGCCCATAGGTAGTGTCTACCTATTCCTTTTGCATGGAAGTTTTTCAGTAAGAGGCAGAACCCATGGGTGCTGTTTCAAGGGGAAAAAGTTAACCTTGTAATCCTGGATAACATATTTTCTGTAGTCAGTCCAACACTTCACATCATCAATTGAAATTAGAGGACAAATAGAAAATATAAGGACTTCAGATTCAGACTACAATGTATTGGTTTGTAGTCTGTTACCATGGAGACACAATCGGGCATATTAACTTACCCGTCCCGTTGACGCTGCCGATCTGTAATGTCCAACAAGGATTCGGAGCTGCCGCGATTCACTAAGATCATGCGTCCAATTTCCTGCATCGGTCGCTTCCCCGCTGAGGTCCCCTGGAGTTCACCTTCTTCTTCCCGGTGCATGTGAGTGCTGATCTTGCGACACAATTTGTTTTTTAAATTCCGCGGTTTGTCTGAATCAGTCAGGTTGTTCGACATCCACGCCCCCATGATTTGTGTCACATGCAAGCCGGCGCCGATTCGCCACAATCCGATCGCGTGTGCCAAAAACCCGAGGCAATTCAGGGCAAATCGGAAAAAATCATGAAAACCGACGGAAATGCGTCCGAATAACCCTTAGTAAATGTGCCCCATTGTATGCATAGACACAAATGTAGTTCTCACTGAGGGTTACACTATTGGGGCGTTGAGGTTGTACCCACCCCCAGGTGGCTGCAAAGGTCCATCTCACTTACAAATAAGGAGACTAGTCCTGCATATGACATGGTGTTTTGGAGCCTCATGTTACGCTTCTGCTCTGGTAAAATCTTGAAACCTAGTGTATAGGTAGCAATCTATAACAAGTAATTTACAGTAATGTGTGCAGTTATACAGACATTACATAACTCTGTTTAAGAGAGAAGACTTATGCAACTACAAAAGCCGCCTTAGGCTTTGGAATGAAGAAGACCACCCTTGACATTACCCTAGTGGGTCTGAACCTCTCTGTTGGAATACAAAGGACTTGGAAACTCTTCAGCTTTTGAGCAGCCTGTACTAACAAGTGACAAGAGGAACGAAACGTTTGATTGATCAAGAACGCAACGTAACCAGCAGGACGGGGTTTTAGTCAATGACACGGACACATCCCCCTCAGAGGTATGTGTGTGGGTGACCCCTCTCGCTGTAGTAGCTGTAACATGCTCTACCTTCCATGTTGGCAGCTTTATTTTCCATGTTTGTCGTGTTCCTGGCAGAGACACATGGGTCGGAATTTCTCTCTAGAATACATCACAGACTATCTAGTGGCTTGCCAGCACATGAAAAGGCAGGAAATTTCACAATGTGAACACTTGTGTTGTAAATTTGGCAACCAAATCTCAGGAATTCCATGAGGATAGGTGCTAAAATAAGTGTGACAAAAGTTCTACCACATACATCAAGACTAAACATCAGCTGATCTATTCACATATGGGATATTTTGTTACAGAGTGTTTGGTTTGACATATGGGGTCAGGGGTCCAGGGTTCCTTGGATCCATTCCAACCATAGTCAATATCTACATGAAGTTTTGTACGTTCACCACCTGATACTGAATGCTGTGAAGTGACTACTTTATGAAGGACACCTAGACATGATGTGGGGACTCCCCATTCAGTTGGCGTCATCTAAACCCATTACTCACTTAAAGAGGACCTTTCACCACCCCACACCTACTATAGGAGCTGCTACACACATTCAAGAGCACTTTGAATTTTCCTTCTAGCCCCCATGGTTGCAGAGTTATTAGACTCCAATTCTGACCATTATAATCTGTGTTTGGTCAGAGAGGAGGAGCTGGGGGCATGTCTTATGCTAATCTTTTCTCATACTGTGAGTATTGAGCTCTAATTTCTCTATGTGTATCTAAAGGCTATGTTCACACACATTCCGCTAGTGTTCTGTTGACACTGCGTTTATACTGAGATGCAAAGTGTAAACGTGAGCACAGCGTAAATGCACATGCAATGTAAACATGATACAAGTGTAATATAAACACAAGGTAAACGCCATGTAAATGCAAACACAGTGTAAACACCATGTAAACATAAGGGCAAACGCCATGTAAATGCAAACGCCACACAGACGTGAACGAAAATGCCACATAAATGCTAATGTAACGTGAACACAAAGTATAGGCCACAAATACAACGTAAATGCGAATGTGACATAAATGCGAGACAAATTCCATGTAAACGCAAATGCGATGCAGATGCCACTTAAAGAGAACCCGTCATGCAAAATAACCCCCCTAAACTAAATATATTTTCATAAACTGCCATTAGAGAGCATTGCCTCTATCCCTTCATTGTCCCTCTATATGCCTGTAAACCTAAGCAATGAGGTCCTAAAGCTGTATGCAAATGACCTGTGAAATGTCCAATGAAGCATTAGCATATTCAGCAGTCCAGCTTATTCATGAGTGGGAGGCACAGCCACACCCCCAGTGCTTGACTGACAGCCTGTATATTGATGTCAGGCTGCATAATGATGTGCTTCCTGGTACTGGTGGCCACGCCCCCTGCAGCCTGTGTGTGCATGTGTGTATATAGGAGAGGTACAACAGCTTCAGGCAGCCATGTTACAGCAGAACATGTCAGATTCATGTGTAGTTGATGTCTGTGTCTCTCACCTGTATATTAGGAGGATGCAGCATGTCAGCAGATGCAGCACACACACTAGCCATGCTTTACTATACATGATGTGGGGACTCCCCATTCAGTTGGCGTCATCTAAACCCATTACTACTTACGTTCCTACCCCGCTCTAAGCGGGCCCCCCAATAAGACAACCGGACACCAATTGACAGTGGAATGTGGCGGCCACAGCAGCCTAATTTTAATAACAAATATTTTAGGTACAAGAATATAAATAACATAAATAACATGTCATAACAATATAAAACATTGCAAAAATTGCCAGTAGAAGAGGTCTATGAGGGCCGGTGAAATAAGAGTGTCCGCAGGGGTTTTATTACCCCCCCCCCACGCCGCACCGCTCCGGCTCGTGGGGGTGACAAATTGTCACGGACACCCGAAACCATATATTCCCTGGTCCACCCGTGGGGTGTGACCAACCTCACTTTATTCCAACCACCATTGACCACTTGTTAATGCTGCACTTCCCACCGGCCCTCCTAGACCCCGCCACAGGCTGCGTGACAGTAAATACATTTACCCTGCTCACCAAAAGGGAGGGCGGGCGGGCGTTCGGTCCCTGATGTCGCGGCAAGAGGAAGAGGAGGAGGAGCCCACATCCTTTTAAACCCGGCGGGGGAGCGACGCTCGCGCGAGACTCAACCACCCCCCCGCGAGCGCCCTCCCTCCGCCGCCCTAGCTTAACCCCGGAACTTCCGGGTCACCCCCATCACGGCGGGCCTGCGCTACAGGCTCCGCCGGACCCTGCGCTCCGGCCCTAACTTTACACACAGACATGAGCAGGGGGAGGAGTAACATCACTGACCATAATAATAATAATAATAATTCTTTATTTATATAGCGCACACAGATTACGCAGCGCTGCACAAAGCATGTCAAATTGGTCCCTGTCCCCATGGGGCTCACAATCTAAACAACCTAACAGTATGTTTTTTTGAAGTGTGGGAGGAAACCGGAGTACCCGGAGGAAACCCACGCAAACACGGAGAGAACATACAAACTCTTTGCAGATGTTGACCTGGGTGGGATTCGAACCCAGGACCCCAGTGCTGCAAGGCAGATGTGCTACTCACTCAGCCACCGTGCCGCCCTACTGACCAGCCTCATTTACATGATAAAGAATAGATGATTTTACAATGATTAATGTATGAAATGACTAGATAAAGGCTGGGATGGATCCTTGTGAGCTGCTCCAACAGGTAGTAGTGACAGGACAAGTGACACAGACCTGATGACAGGTGTCCTTTAAATGTAAATGGCATGCAAATGAGACACAAATAAAATGCAAAAACGGAGCAAACGACATTAATGCAAACAACATGTAAATATTTGAGTAAACATGACAAACACAAATGCCACATAAACGTAAGTATGAATGTAACGTAAATGTAATGTAAATGCAAACAGGATGGCAGGTAAGTGTAAATGCCATGTAAGCGCCGTATAAGCATAAACATGAGGCAAACTTGTCACAAACGCAAAAGCTGCGTAAGCATAAACGTGACGCACGCACCACGGAAGCGTAAACGAGACACAAAGGAAAACCCCACATAAGCGCAAACATGACTCAAACGGCACTTAAGCGTAATCATGACTCAAACAACGCAAATGGCGCATAGACATGACTCGAACGTCACATAAGTGGAAGCATAAACGCAACACAAACGCGACCCAAATGCAATGCAAGCATAAACACAATGTAAACACAAACACTGCACATGCGTAAACGCGATACAAACACAAATGCCGCATAAGCGTAATTGGGTTGCAAATGATGCATAAGCATGACGCAAATGCCACTTTGGCGTAAATGCTACGCAAACACCAAGTATAACTAAACGCAAAAAACGTGTAAGCGTAAACATGGCACAAAACATGGCACGTGTAAGTGTAAACATGGCACAAAAGCACGTAATTGCAACATAAACACTTAAGCGGAAACGCAACGCAAATGCCATGTAAGCCGGAAAGCCGCGTAAGCATAAATGCAAAGCAAACACTGTGTAAACACGTCATAAATGCAATGCAAATGCTATTTGAGCATAAACACAACGCAAACGCTGCATAAGTTTTAATGCACCGTAAACGTGGTGAAAATGTTACAATAGTGGAAGACGCAAACGCAAAGTAAATGCAAACACCATGTAAACCTTAGTGTAAAGACAATGCAAACATGTAAACACAGCCGCCAGCGAAATGCCACGCCATGTCAACGAAAATACCATGTACCCACAAATGTAAGGCAAACATAAATGGCATGTTAGCACAAACGTCATTTAACGCCATTTTGTAGCTTAAGACTAAGCTTGATTTTTTAGATTCTGACCTGCGTCTCTTTATATGGTTATAACTTTTGAACTCTGTTACTTATCAAAGCGATTCTGAGATTGTTTTTTCCCCACATGTTGTACTTCATTTTAGTGGTAAATTTTGGCTGATAAGTTTTGCGTTTATTTACAAAAAAAAGAAAATATGATGAATTTTTTGAAAAATTTGCCATTTTCGAAATTCGAAATCATTGCGTTTTCAGGCAGATCGATTTACCACCTAAATAACTTGCCGAATAACATTTCCCATTTGTCTACTTTACATTTTCATAATTTTTGAAATGTCTGGATAATTTATGTTGCATAGGCTGGCACTGTGTCAGTAACAGACGCCATCCTACCGGCAGTTCTCTGGACCCCAGAGATGCTATAGCAACAATCGGCACCACCTGAAAAAGGTTGGGGGGGGGCGATCGGGGGGAAAGACCTCAAACTCCTTGTTAGATGCCACGGTCGCGCTGACCGCAGCATTTAACGGGTTGAGCAACTCCAATCGCAGGTGTTACACTGGGGTGCCGGCTATCAGTCACAGCCGGCACCCCGTGTTTCCCGATGCCGGTTCGGCTCAGATCTTGAGCTGAACTGGCATCAGCTAAGGCACTGAGCTCACTGGTGCACTGAGCTCAGCGTCCGATATATTGGCCGCTGAGCATTAAGCGGTTAAACATCATGTTATAAAGTTTGCATTTACATTGTGTTTGTGGTAACATCGAATTTGATTTCACAACTTGTTCGCAACTTAAACGGAATGTAAACACGCAATGCAACCGCAATTCCGTAACATCGTGATTATATAAACGCAATGGACACACAGAGGCAGATTTACTTACCCGGTCCATTCGCGATCCAGTGGCGCGTTCTCTGCGGTGGTGCTCACCAAAAGGGAGGGCGGGCGGGCGTTCGGTCCCTGATGTCGCGGCAAGAGGAAGAGGAGGAGGAGCCCACATCCTTTTAAACCCGGCGGGGGAGCGACGCTCGCGCAAGACTCACCCACCCCCCCGCGAGCGCCCTCCCTCCACCGCACTAGCTTAACCCCGGAACTTCCGGGTCACCCCCATCACGGCGGGCCTGCGCTACAGGCTCCGCCGGACCCTGCGCTCCGGCCCTAACTTTACTGAGGTCTGTGCACCTTCATATTGGTTTGGTTTTAATCCCGCATCACGTCATTAGGCTTCCAGAAGGTCATGCTTGATGTCAAGGGAACTGCCTTACAAGATAGCTAGAAGAGATGTGGTTTTCGTTATCCCATCCTGGAAAACTGCATATTTTCCCACCTTCATATTCAGTAGATGAGTATGTGCTATCGAGTCTTGGGTTCGTCAAGACTTATGGATGGGTGGACATATTCTGAGGCCTGTAAATGTGTCTTACTGACAGATATTGTCCAAGCTGTCAGGCCACCACAATGATCACAAAAAGACTTCACTTCAGGTTTACTTCACTTACTGGAAACCGAAGGGTCTAACGAGTATGTGACAGGTCATCAAAGATAAAATAAATCTGTTATGGGACAACTGTACAAAAAAGGGATCAGTCAGCAAAGGCGATACCTGGTTGATGGAAGATGAAAGCAGTTTTTACTACAGATTTATTTTTTAGTGATACAACATAAAAATGCCATACACTAACCCATGTCCCTTGTTTTACATATCCACACTTAATAAAAGTACAAATGAAAGTCCTAAGATTATATAACCTTCAAACTGACAAAAAATTGGAAGAAGTGTGTGAAAATTAAGTAGACCCCTACTGTTTACATTGGCATTGAGGGTAAGTAGTAGCATAATGATTCATTGATCATCAGAAAGTGTGACCACGTATATAAATGCAGAAGTTTGGACAGTTTGCTTATTTGGAGTCATAATGAAAATGGTTCTGTGATCTAATGATGGGTTGAACTTTGTTTGTTGAACTTTAATGTTACCACTTTGGCTTTTTCATTTTCTCAAATAAATTTTAACACAGTGGGAAGAAAGTATCATGCGCTAGCGCTTGATGGGGGACATTAATCATAGTGGGGGTCATTTACTAAGGGCCCGATTCGCAGTTTCCCGACGTGTTACCCGAGTATTTCCGATTTGCGCCGATTTTTCCTTAATTGCACCGGGTTTTTGGCGCACGCGATCGGATTGTGGCGCATCGGCGCCGGCATGCACGCGATGGAAATCGGGGGGCGTGGCCGAACGAAAACCCGACGGATTCGGAAAAACCGGCGCATTTAAAAAAAGGGAAGCGCTTACCTTCACCAAGTATAGGAAATAGGCGGGCCTCGGCGGACTTCAGTGCAGCGGCGACACCTGGTGGACGTCGGAGGAACTGCCTTAGTGAATCGCCGGAAGACCCGAATCCACCGGAGAGAACACGCCGCTGGATCGTGAATGGACCGGGTAAGTAAATCTGCCCCAGTGGGTCTCAGGTTCGCCTATTTTTGCTCCTGGTTTGTTCTTTTCTTTGGCTTGTGATTTATGATGGATCTAGTTTTGCCTTAGTAAATGCGTTTTGGAATTGTCTCATGTCCGATTCATTAGCGCCTAATTTGTCTCAAATTATTCCCCTACAAAGTAGATCTCAATGTGACCAATAATGAAACAAGATTGAAAAAATGTGACAGAACATTCAGGGCTTCATTTTTGCACAAAAAGTCTCAGCTTGTACAATGTCCGGACTAAATTATGATCTAAATGCAGGGACTAAAAGTTACAGATATGTAAAAAAAATAAATAAATTTATTTCTCAAAGGAGTTTTTGCCTTTTTTGTTATAATGTACAGGAAATGGAGACTGATAACATTTACAGATTTGTACAATAAGACAATAATCACTCATTATTTGTAATGGTTACCAAAAGGTAACAGACCACACAATATGGGTTAATATACTTTCACAAGTGTACGCTGTGTATTGTGACCCGCATAATTTTTGGCACACGTAATATACCTTTTGGATATTGATAATTAACAGCACCCTCCTATACTCATAGCGGAACGTAGACAAGTTATTTCCCATAGATTGCTATTGTCATAGTTTGTGGGCAAGTAGGTATTTTGGCCAAATGAACTAAATCCCAAACCAAGATGGCGTACTCAGATACCTAGCCTGCCTACACGCATGCGCTACATACGAGTTATAGGATTGATTTTCCATTATATGCTACGGAGGTACACCTTTTTCCAAGATGGCGGGTGTAGTGGTCTTAGGAGGTTTTGCGCATGCGTCACATGCGCACTAGAGGATCTGCTGTCCATTACATTTCACGCGCAGTAGCGCTAAGGAGACGCGCATGTTTGTTTGAACCTGGGAAGGAGGAGTTTCCCCTACAGGTGAATTCTGACACTAATTTATATTGAAATAGAATTTTCTGATTGTTTGATCACATGTTTATATTTATTTCACAAAATGATATGTTAATGTACTATCTTTGGATCGAATATACATCTTTAATAATAATGAATAATAATTCTTTTATTTATATAGCACACACAGATTATGCAGTGCTGCACAAAGCTTGTCAAATCGGTGGATACATCTTTGGATATTATATACACGTTTATGATGTTCACCTTATGTATGATGTTACTACACTGCGACTATATATATTCCCCATATATGTTCCCCACATTGCTTGACAAAGGCTGGGAACACAGCTGAAACGTTGCTAGAGGTGGAATAAACACCAAGTTTGTTTTCCCTATATTGGAGAGCTGCCGTTTTCTTTATTTGGATATCTATTGTGCTTCTGTTTTTCTACTTTTTATCTATTTATCTATCTATCTCATATCTATCTATCTATCTATCTATCTATCTAATATCTATCTATCTCATATCTACTTGTAGAAAGTTCAAGCAGCACACAAACGAAGGTGCAGGTGGGTGCAAGCTCGCTGAGACCAGGCTCCAGGTCCTTCAAATGTAATACACGAGAATTAAGCAGCACTCCAGGGCGTCAATGGTTAGATGAAGAAAGTGAAAATGCTTTATTCCATGTTCAGAAGTACAACGAGGTACAGCAGCAACGTTTCGGCTCCAAGGAGCCTTTTTCAAGCCAAGTGACATAGGTGAACAGGATACATATATACCACATGATCACATGATCAAAATGAACCCCACCCCCTGAATTAACATATCGTGTCAGGATGTCAAAACATAATCCCCCTTACATTGCATAAAAGATTATATAAAAAGTGCTAGTGCATACATATACAGTGCTAGTGCATACATATATAAATTATTTTTGTAAACTTGTAAACTTTGTAAACTTGTAAAGCACCTACTGTGCAAAGTGCAAATAAAGTGACAAGTGCAACAAGTATAATTGCAAGCAGTGTACAAAAAGAAAGGGTTAAAAACACATGTCTCGGGTATCTCACCACCTCTCAGCCGCGATAGTGCACAAAAGGGCAATGTAGACGCCCAGCGCACGCTGACCAAAAACGAATGAGGAACGCAGGTGGAATGCTTGAAAAAGGCTCTTTGGAGCCGAAACGTTGCTGCTGTACCTTGTTGTACTTCTGAACATGGAATAAAGCATTTTCACCTAACTATTGACGCCCTGGAGTGCTGCTTAATTCTCGTGTATCTCATATCTATCTATCTATCTATCTATCTATCTATCTATCTCATGTCAACCACTACCTATCATGCACGGCTCGAGAGTAGTTACAATTCTACCCACAATCTGGAGACTAAATAACCATATTTCTAATAGTAACCAAAAGGGTGGTGAGATCAATGGGGGTGGTGAGATCATATGGGGTGGTGAGATAATATTGAATGGTGAAATATGAAGTGATGAGATCAAATAGGATGGTAAAATGTTATGGGATGGTGAGATGATATGGGGTAGTGAGATGTTATGGGATGGTGAGATGGTATAGGGGGTGAGATCTTATGGGATGGTGAGATGATATGGGGTGGTGAGATGATATGGAGAGGTGAGATCATATGGGGTGGTGAGATAATATTGAATGGTGAAATATGAGGTGGTGAGATGATATGGGGTGGTGAGATTTTATGGGATGGTGAGATGATGTGAGGTGGTGAGATGATATGAGGTGGTGAGATGATATGGGGTGGTGAGATGATATGGGGTGGTGAGACGATATGGGGTGGTGAGATCTTATGGTATGGTGAGATGATATGATATGGGGAGGTGAGATGGGGAGGTGAGATTATATGGGGAGGTGAGATTATATGAGACAAAGTAAATTAGGGATGTTTTTCTTTCAATCTTGAAGGTCTCTAAATTTTAAAATCATTATAACCAGGTGCAGACAAAAGACTGTCCATAACATTCAGTGAAATATAAATGCATTCAGAAGTCCCTGTAATACTTCTGTTCCAAGACACAATTATGCTGGGAACATTTTAATGTTGAAGCTGAGATCTATAGAATGAGACTAAATAAAAGACACAATTATCACAAAAATACTGTACACTTTACATCATAGTGGAAGGAATACTGGCAACATCTGTGGAACACAAAGGGTTATGGATATCTTGTAACATATAAATATACATATAACATAATATAAAATGATATGTAACATATAAATATACATATGTAATATAAATGTAATATACATTTACATGTAACATGTAACATATAAATATACATAAAACATATATATATATATATATATTATATAAATACTTCAATAGCTACAAGAGTATACTATGTACTGTTACATATCCATTATGGAGCCATAATTATTTGCTTTTACTCATTTCCATAGATAAATGATTTGAAAGGATAATGGATAGGCCCATAGTATTTTCATTAAGAAAATTGATTGTGACTTGGGGAGATCCACTAGAAGCTGGTCATGTTTACTTCTCCTTCATTCTGGGCGGTCAGGAAAGAAGTAATGAGGACAACTGTGTATTCTTTTCTAACATTCCCGG
Organism: Engystomops pustulosus; assembly: GCA_019512145.1. Lineage (NCBI taxonomy): Eukaryota > Metazoa > Chordata > Amphibia > Anura > Leptodactylidae > Engystomops > Engystomops pustulosus. The sequence continues at coordinate 85,180,412 of CM033649.1, forward strand.
AATGCAGCATTTCTTGTGAGTGCAGGTAGTTACCCAGAACATATGGTGCATGGCTTTGTATACAGTATATCACAACTTAATATCCAGCAGGAGAAACAAACAGGGTATGAAGAAAGATATCACTATAAAATGGATATGTCATTTGGGAATATGTAATTTTAGCTGGACAACTGCATTCAAAAATAACATCTACCACCCACCAAATATTCTTTCCATTTTTATTTGCCTATTTTGTATTTATTTTCAATAAGGGTTCCTTCACTTTTATTGCTCTGGCTCTGGTTAGAAGGTAAGATAATTTTTACCCACGAAACCACCCTCAAACTTTAAAAAGGGGCTAATCACATGTGGACCACAAGATGCTTTAAATTTTCCTGCCGTCTGCAAGTAGGATGATAAGGGAAGTCACATTTTCCTGTGGTGTTTAGAAAAAAAAAAGCTGCTAAAGCTCTAAGTATAAATACAGGTCAAAATGCTGTTGGGAATGACAATTCTTTTGCTTACTTCCAGGAAATGCAATAGATTTTTGAATAGCAAAGATCTGACAGTGTAAGGGTACATTCACACGGCCACCATGCTGGGCGTGATCTGGTTGCGAACAGATCACGGCCCCCGTAGATTGCAATGGCTTTTAGTCATGGCACGGTGGTGGTCAGCACACAATGCACTTCTGCCTGTGGATATGGGGGGGGGGGGGGGGGGTTAGTCGGGGTGAGCACACGGTCGTGTGAAGGAGGCCTTAGGTTTCCTGCACATAAAGGCGTGCATTTATCAAAATGGGCACAGGGTAGCACAAGAAGCGTGCTATAATTTTCAGTGAGATGTAAATTTGTGGCTCAAGGAATTAATGGATTGGCGCACAAACAAAGAGGTATAGAACTATTTTCCCATTCAAAAGCTTAAAATAGAACTCCCTATACCACTTTTCATCTAAAATGGTCTAATTGTGCTCCAAAAATTGAGCCAAAAAACTAATTGGAAAATTAGATGCGTCAGATTCAAAAGCGGAGGCACAATTTTGCACCTCAAAAAAAAGAAATTGTGAGTCTTGGAAAAGCACCAATATTGTGGTGCCGACACTTCATAAATAGGGCGCCACAGGCGCAGCAAGGGGAACAAGAAGTGTCCACCAGTTTTCCGACTGAAAGTCAATAATAAATGCCCCCCAAGTTTGCAATTCCTCAGGCCTCAAACAAGGTTCCAGTGGATTGTTGTTTAAAGCCCGACTGTCATTGGCTGGTGAGCACCGCTCATGTACTGAGGACAATAGAAAAAAAGCTGCTTATCTTTCACACATTTTATCAAAGTTTAAGAATACATAAGATTATCACTCAACGGGCACATCAACTTACATTTACAGAATACACAAAATCTGTAAATAGGCAAAATTCCTACAGTAAATCAGAAATGTCCTTTTGCTCACTAAGATTATAGACACAATTGTCTAGACAGAGCAGAGGGCAAAAGAACCAGAGCAGCGAAATCCAGCAGCAGCTGTCTCAATATTTTGACCGGAGACTGACCAACCAGATCAGAATACAACTCCCTTCTGACGTTGCATCTTTTGTTGTTACAGAGCTGAAACATAATAATTACTCACGAAAATCAGAACATGTGTTCACTTCCTGCCCCAATCTAATATGACACATTACCTTAAGGTAATACGTTTTAAGACACTCCATCACACACAAGCCTAACACTGTTGTAAGGCAGCTGGGATTGTGCACAGCTGTTCCTATGACTGGCTGCACCTGCCACATATGTGCCAACAGATAAAGAAAATAATTCATCGGAGGTTAGCACCTTCCTTTTTAAGAGGTTCTACACTGCATTTGTCACATTTCACTCATCACGATATCCGCTTTCATAATATGACCTGCAACAGTTGTCTCGGTAATACAATGGGTCTACACATGAAAGGTGAATGTACTCGCCGCTCCTGCTATATAACAGATTTATTTCTTATTAAATACATTAAGAAATAAACACTAAGCCTTGTATGTTATTTTACAGAGGATATGGAAGGATATTATACACAAGTATGTGCTATGCACAGAGCTGGCACTGCAGCACATGCTGTCCTTTTGTTTCTTTATGGTGCTTTTGTGCATTATTGTGCCCTAGGAGAAACACCTGTTGATGGAAAATGTTATATTTTCATTCTCACAGTTTCCCCTATCAGGGTGCGTCCACACATTGCTGTGAAAACTGCATTGTTAGCAGTTTTGTTAATTTAATAGGTGAAAGACATGAGATGTAAAGGTGAATATAATTATGAAGGGGAAACTTGTTCAACAAATGGGATTCACCTGTTCAGTTGTTGTCTTGTTAAAACGTGTGTGTTTTTGTATGCTTACCATGCGTTTAGCTGTTTTGAATCCGTTTTCATTCATTGTTAGCGGCTGTGGAAATGTAATGGAACCATGTGGCTGCGCTAAAATACCAAACTGTACCTAAAACCACCTGAAAACTGCTAACAATGCAGTTTTAAAGGACATCTACCACCAGGATGAAAGACCGTATGCAAGTGAGCCTGAGCGGCTCCAGGCTCCATTAACACTTATGGAGCCTAGAACCCATCAGGCTCATTTGTAAACAGTCCCTTTAACTGCAAGATGTGGATGCGCCCTCAGCATTCATGAGAAAAAAGCTCAGTGGGTCGCAATGTCCAGCATCCAATCGGCCAGAAAACCTAGTACAATTTTTTTGCGGGCCCCATCGATTTCTATGGGATTGTCTGAAGTACAAACACAGGTTGAACAGGACATGAGTTTTTCCTCACAGCACAGGGTTCATTTAAGGTGCGGAGCAGTGTGCAGGAACCCATAGAAATACATGGAGGCATGAGACAGGCAGCGATGGACTCGCGTAAGCACCTGGGAAAAAAACACTGCCTCATATTTATTAAAGTGTTTGTGCCAGTTTTCTGTCTGACTTGCACTGAAAAGAACATGCAATTTGCTTGTACTTGTATTTATAAAGTGTCTGCACCAGATTTGGGTCGCGGCTGGACTGTGTCCTCTGCGTCTTAAAATTCTGCACCTAAATGGGCAATCCTGTGCCGATACGGACCGAAATCAACAAAATTGTGTCACACATTCTATGTTAAAGGTGAACCAAAAAAAAGTTGGTGCATACTTCCCAAGCAGAGCAGGGTGCACCATATTAATGAAGATCGTGCCCCAGTATTCAATAAACTGGCGCACTCTGCACATCAATGAGCCAACTGCACAAAGGGGGTCCTCCGTGGATTCATTGCCCTTCTCTTTCCAGATTCGGATGGACACTGGGTACAGAATTTCCTTACAGTCTATATAACTGTGCCATTTTTACAATCCAGTAAGGTTACAGAGCGGCAGCTGGCGCGGTGCAGGATGTGTAATCCACATATCATAAATACACACATCATTTCTTGCTTCAGTAAGGATGATTAGGTCAGAAGTTAAATGATGTGCATATGTCAGTCCTGTGCCTGTGGCTCTGCTTACGTTTCTGTGTCACTTGATTAGATGAGTTCTGCTTTTGCATTTCTCTTATTCCTCACATACTGTAATCCTGTTATTTGATCAGAAAAATGTAAAATGTTCATTGTACGGAAGAAAGCGTCAGCCATAACGAAGTTTACTTGACTGTCATTCAGCAGCCATCTTTATGGTGACCTTTAGTGGTATAAGGAGCTGCATTGTGACTCAGGGATTAATGGAAGGGTTCAGGCTGCTCCTGTCATTTATTCTCTCTTCTGCATTTTTTGGGGAATTCTTGGAAAACCAGGACTAGTTAATGTGGATGACCTATTCTAGTCATGTGCGAGCCATCTTTTTAGGTTGGTATACAGCAATTAATCAGAGCCTTAAGTCAATTTTCCACGCTTCAGACAGTTCCATTGTTTGTAATAACTAAAATCACACCTCCGTTGGCTGCCCACTGCTTTGTCATGCTAGAACAACAATCTGATTGAGCGCTGCAGTACGTAGTCCATTCCTCATTGTAATTAGCCATAATCATAGCCTTCCTGAGTGCATGAGAATGTTCTGGCCACTCATTCACAACCCTAACCTATTTGAATATGAATCTTCCCAGTAAGTAGCAATAAAATAGTGGAAACAAAGCCGTTTCTCTAGGGAATTTTGTAAAGCATTCTTACTAATTCTTCCTCTTCAACATGTTCCTCTTTCACTATCTGGGATTTGTTTGCTAAAACAAGGGTTGCTTAATGAATACAATGGTTTATTATTTCCCTTAAGTGACACAGCAGGGCCCAAGTAATACAGACCCGGCTCTTTCAGAGCGCGCCAAGAACATAAGAAACAAAGGAGCAGTAGTTCCATACAACAAATAGACCTCTCGGCTTGGTCTCCGGTTTGAACAGTCCACAGAGCAAGACCTCAGCTCTGCTATTCTAGATTTCCTAGCCTGTATTTTCCCCTCTGTTTTATTCTTCTCAATGACTCACACACAGGGCTGAGACTGTGCTGTCATGGAAAAGCACATAGCAACAGCAGAATGATGGCTGGAGGAGGGGCGGCTCGACTTTCTCTCATGTGCATTCATAGTGAGCCACCTAATGGTGACAGCGTTCTCTCTGCCTGCTATGTAACCGGCAATGCTTTTCAGCTAATTTCCTTATGGTACACTGAGGTATTCTGATGCCAGACAAAATATAGCTAACAGAAGCTGACAGGTTGTAATACAAAGCAATGCAGAGCAATCATTGTCAGGGCGGAATTTTATCTGATTGCAATATACTTTGTTCATTGATTAATTATAAGATGTAACTGATATGTGACGTCTATTGAATCTAACCTAAGCTTTATGAAATGTACAAGTAACCCACCGACAAAAACACTTCCATTTTTGCCTTTTAGCTGCAAAATTTAGTTATTTATATTGTTTCCTATATATTTACATGATCGAAATATAAGTTATTTATATTGTTTCCCACATCTTTACATCAGGCATTTATGAAGTTCATTACATTTATAGTGTAGTCACTTCTAATAATAAAAATTTCACAATGCACTTGCTTATGGGCACAACTAGAAATAATACAGAACATGTTGCTATGTTTATCAGTCCTTCCCTGGTGTAGTGCAGCAGCAAGACAAATGATGTCTCTGTATGGAACTGGAATAGATATTTTCATGCTTTTGGCAACATATGACACTAAAATAAACACATAAATAGATGTCATCATCCAAATTTTAGTTTTTCTAATAGGTAAATAGGTGAGATTTCACAAACAAAAGAGAATGATGAAAAGGATATTTCATACTCTATCTTAGGGGCTTCTAGTGATGTATAAGTTGATGATAGTGTCCCTTAATGGATTTAAATACTAAAAATGCATTTTAGTACTTCTATAAAGGTGCATGGTGGTCATAAAGTTATCAGGGGTAAAGTAACAGTACTGTCATAGTATTCTTTTTTAATGGTAATCATGAAACAATCTAACATGATAAACTAACAGGGGCACTAACTCATAGATACAGGCACTGTGACTGTGGTAATATTTCTATATTTTTTATCCATGCCTCCTTCCTTTTAAAATCAACTTTACAATTATGCTTATGAACCAGGAGGGCTATTTGGGTTGTATCGGAGCCCTTCCGTGATGCAGCTTCACTGTGGAGAAGCACTTCCCAACTCCCACTGATACTTTCACTACTTCAGTGAGATTACATTGGGCAGACGGAAAGGGGGCAAGTAAAACAGCCTGTGAAGATGCAGTACAGAAGGGCTCTGATAACACCCCCAGAACCCTTCTGGTTCATTAGCATAGTGTATAAATTGATTTCAGAAGGAAGGAGGCCATAGATAACAAATATAAGAAGATCACTACAGTTACGGTGCCTGGATCTATGAGTAAGTGCCCCTGGTTTATCATGATAGATTTTGATGGTAGATTCCCTTTAAGTAAAAAAGGAGCCTAATGAAGTATGGGATGTCCCTCTTAGGAAGCCCTTCTACTGTTCCAAACAAAACCAGGTCATAGCAGAGATACCAAATGTGCATAGGACCTCGGGTCATAGCTGTATGGTAGTAAACACATTTTAATTACGTTTACAAAAATACAACACAGCATTGTTTTAGTGTAGATTTCTAAACACCTATAACTACAGTTTCATGCACTTCACAACAATTTATGTGTTCAATAAAGGAAATGCTGTCACATATGAGAAATTACCATTTCAATTTCTGATCCCCAACAGAACGGTGAAATGTTTTCCTCCATTTAATAATATATATTAAAAATACGTACATAAAATATGACACTATTTTCAGGGAAATGGGGTTATATACGGCACATGTAAATATGTTCTAGTGCACTCTCAAATTATTTCATTATATTAATGGTTCTTTTTTTTATAGCACTTACGAGAAAGCCAGGATTTTATTTTAATACATTAGCAAGATGAAGAGCATACATTAGCTTCAAAGTTTGCACTGTTAAGCAAAGTTATGACAAAGGCATGCCGAATGTGAACTTGTGTCCTGCTAAAAAACTTTCTTTCATTCACAAAAAGTTTCTTTTTTAGTGTCACAGCTGAATACCGGCTTACATACAGGTGATTCCTATTTATTGAAATTATATGGCATCAGAGTAATCTAGAACATAAAAATCTATTCATGTAGTATTTTTGGTAGCAAATATGCCTCAAAGTATAATGTAGCTTTCATTTCAGGTTTCATTTCAGGTTTAGCACCATTGGTTAAAAAGATGAATTAAGTACAGGCAGTTCTTAAGTTGAATTTGTATGTAAGTCAAAACTGTATATTTTATAATTGTAGTTCCAGACAAAAAAAAATTACATAGTGAATGTTGGACCTTCAAATCTTTTTGCTGTACTGGGACCAAGGATTATCAATAAAGCTTCAGTACATACACCTTACAGCTGATCATTGCCATCTTGGACTATAGTAAAGAGCTAGTAAAGATCCAGAGAGCTTCAACAAAGGTCACAGTGGGCAGAGGGGTCCGTCTGTAACTAGGGGTCGTCTGAAATTCGGGTGTCCTTAATAGGGGACCGCCTGTAGTTTGTTTCTTATAGAATAAATCTATATACAGCTACATGTACACTTTAACCTCCTCTAGAGCATTCCTTGCTGGCTTAAAAAAAAAAGGTTAAATTGTATAGAATTCTCATCCTTCTTCAAAGAGTCATAAGCCTATTGTTACAATACATTGACGCAACGAGTAATAAAAGTGTGGAAAACACCATATAGGATTTAGAAATAAAGCAGTCTATTATTCCCAGGGGGATTAAAATACGGTAGTAGACTTCAAGTTAACAAAAATTGCATTAAATCTAATTTTTCTTGTACCAACCATTTCAAGATAATTTATAGAGCAATAAAGATGTGGACTCCCTAAGAGGTAATATATAGGTAACCAATGACTTCAAAATTCCCATGCTATAAACATAAAAGACACATATCACGATGAATAGCTTATGTGGTGAATGGCAGGGCAAACAAAAGCTTCTCTTGGGTATTTCGTTTATGGCCAGGCCAAATATACCATGGCGGAGAAAATAAATAGAGCACTTCTAATGAGGCCAGCGAAACAGGCCAATGATCCAGGCCTGAATGGCTGCAGCAGTCAACCAATAATGCATCTATCAATCAGCTTTTATGGTGATATTTATAAAGGTCAATAGTGCAGTAAAACTGATCTACAATCCAATGCAAGGAAATGTTAAGAGCTTTTTTCTTCCTACTGACCACTACATCACCATTGTTGCTGTAGACATTTCAATAATTATATTCTACAGGAATCAGGCTCATAGTAGTAACAACAACCAAAAGTAATTATTTATCAAGGACACCTGTTAAGGCATAAACAAATGATCTATCCATATTAAGAGTCTTCAAATGGAAGTTGGACCTCTGTGAATGAACCACATATCATTGTGCTTAAATAAGTGGAGATGGATTATTCTGCTCCCTGAAGTGTCACAACCCCTTTATTCTACTGTACACTGGAGAGGGTTACCCTGTAGATATTGGAAACATCATGGAGACCTCTTTAAGTAATGTGTAGAACTATACATATATCATAAAATAATTTAGTCTATTAATCTGGTGGGCACAGAAAAGAATAAAAAAATAACTTCGTATTTCACCGCAGTCTTACTGATATCCCACTGACTCTATAAAGCCCACTAGGGTTGATGGGTTATCAGTATTACTTATTACTACCGCAATTCATATGAAATAAGAAGGACATAGTAGAGTCACTGATTGTTATACAGGTAGATATGAGATAGATAGATAGATAGATAGATAGATAGATAGATAGATAGATAGATATCCAGCAACGTTTCGGCTGTTAACTCAGCCTTTGTCAAGCAATGTGTGTCAAGTTTTGTACAGATATATATAGTCGCAGTGCAGTGACATCATACATACAAGTAAACAAAAACGCATGATGCATATAGTACAATGTTACAGTGATCCAATAATCAACAATCAATGATTGGTGCATACATAAAATAGCATTTCATGAAAATCTATATTTGTGATCAAGTGATCATTTATATACAAAGTTATACATAACATTATATTGTTACAAATAAGTGTGTCGTTCACCTGTTGTGGGGCCTCCTCCTGGCTGTGGATTGAAGCAAATCGGACGCTGTCCACGTCTCGTGGTCATCATTGCGCATGTCAAAAAAATGTAAACAAATCAGACGCTACATGCGTCCCGAAAATGTAATTGCGCATGTCAGAGAATGTAATGGAGAGCAGATCACCAACTGCGCATGTCGCGCATGCGCATAATCGATTATGACTACGTCAGGCGCCATCTTGAGTAAGGATTCCCTTACATCTCCTTTGTTAAGGGAAACTAGCTCTGGCTGGCGTGCGCCCAATCTATGTATCTAGAGAGTGCCATATTTAGTAAGGGAATAAGTATTCCTGGCAAAGGTCTATACGGGATATATCGGAAGATGTCAAAATGTAGGCTATCATAGGTAAAAAGAATAGGTCTTATGTATATATTTATAACATTGACAGGTATAGTGCCACAGTGTAATGGAACTTGTAATTCCAAAAGTACGGTACCGCAAGGATACCCAAATATGGTACCATAGAGGATACCTGAATGTAACACACTCACCACAAATTGTGGCCTATTAATGAAAAAGGTCCCAAAATATGTGGGTAACACTGCACGGTGTACACTGGTGTGTGTACATGATAGAAAGCACATTGGTCCGTAGTGGAAATGGTATCATCTCCGACCGCAGATCCTGCATTTCCCCACTAGAGGACTCACTGGAAAGTTTTGCCCTAATGGTGAGTGTGTACTGTAAGGGCAAGTAATGGTATCTGTCAAAAGATAGACTATGTCACAAGGACCAACATAGATGTCGACCACCTCCTGTCATAAAGGGCTCAAGAGTGGCTCTAATTATAGCCAAAATTAGAAGACTAGATCAACATATCACTGATTGTAGCCTAAAAGAGACTAGAGACCCGTATATCCTAAGGTTTGATGAGAACTGATTAAAGGGTTATAGATCTGCTACTCCAGTACATTAAATGAAGGAAAAAAAGTTAAGGAGAAAAAATTAAAGTGAGTGAATAATTTTATTGATCCCACAAAAGACAGATATATGTGGTCACAAAAGACATTTGGAAGCCACAGGAGGGGTCCACAGACGGTGTACACTTTAGTGTGACAGTGAATAAGTGCACTGGGTGATCTATAAAAAAAGAAGAAAAATAAGATTAATATCATATGGTACAAACACCATAACCTACACAGAAGATTATGATCCGCAAGAATCAGAGCAATACAGTAAGGCAAGTCAGCTTTCAGAAAATTCCACTAGTTTTGAAATTCGACATTTAACCCATTGGGCTTCAGGGTATTTAATTTGTAGATCCATTCTAGTTCGCGTCTTTTGAGTAATTTTGTCCTATCTCCTCCCCTTCTAAGGGGTGGGATTCTTTCAATAATACAGAATCTGAGCTGTCCCTCTCTGTGTTTGTGATCACGGAAATGTTTAGGGACTGGGAGGTCCTTCCTCCCAGCCCTAATAGTGTAATATCTCAACCCCCCCTGTCACAACATGAGGTCAGAAGATGACTCTTACCTTATATACAGAGTCTAAATTATTTGCTTTATTATCCAATCTAATTTGGAGATGTGGAGAAATGAACTAATAGATTATATGTTTGTGTAGTTATTTTAAATTTACTGCCTAAGTTACCTATTTTTAAATATTGCTTTTACAAGGAATAAGAAGTTTCTATATCTTGATATGTTACCATATATTGATATGCTACTAGGTATTGGAGAGCCTAAAATTGAACTTTAAATGATCTTAGCAACCTCTATCTGATCCCTTATTTACTAGAACGTCATCAGAAAGGAGTGATGTGCTCTGCATCCACTGTCAGGCTAAAATACTGCTATCAAGTAGCTTCTCTGGGGCCAGTGCATTATTACATAGACAACCACTTTATTCCAATGGCCACACAGAATCCTACATTTCTTGTGGATTCCCAAGCAAAATCATTTGTTTACCATGTATTTTGGGTGTCTCCAGGTCGGATGTTCAAGGATCTGAGCTGATTAAACAACACCAGTTATACCACTTTCAGAATAAATGTAGCATAGAACATGAGCAGTAACAATAGTTCCAATTTGGTGTAATTGATCTTAATTAGCTATAATTACCATGTCTTGTTAAGGTCACAGCACAATCCTGATTCATCTGCTCAGACAAAATTTTATTTTTTGGTATTCAGAAATAACAGCTCAAGAAGCTACGGACAGGCAAAAAATAAATAGATTAAAACATCTTGTTTTTAAGACATTAAAGTCGCAAATGACCAGTCTATTTCCAGCTTTTCCGAGTAGATGGTGTCGGCTAATAATTGTCCTTGACCTTCATTATGCACCTGTGCTTTTTATGTCCAGACATAACTTAAGTCACAGGCAATTATCTCCCAATAAAGTCCTCAACCATTGCAGCTATTAAACCCTGTCTGACCATTAATATGTTCTTTCTCAGTAACTTGTGTGTCACAAAAGCTTATTTATAAAACTAGCTTATTGCATTACCTCATCAGCTATTTCTAATCATGGCAGGTTGTGTCTGTCCACAGCATACTTCAAATATTGGAGCAGCAGCTTGTGCTCTGATGTGTTGTAGACTAATGAAACAGATGTCTGCGGTATTCTTTACCACAAAACAAATGCAAATAGTCTTTGCCATTCGTCGCAGTTGTCCCATGCAAAGGTGTATCCATCAAAACAAGAAGGACAAAATGTCCAGGTAATAAGGCGCTTTCAGTGATCATCTTAGGGGACAATGTTGATTGAGCTATTGCTTAAGTGCCCATCCCAGCCATGGTTTAAAGGAGGAACCTCTCTTATTTCTTTGTTCACAAGGTACAATATGTTTTATTGTTTTATCAGGATGGCAAACAGCTAGAAAATACACTTTCTATTGGTTGAGCTGGTTGTGAAAACAAAGACTATACTAATAAAAAAAAAAACTCCCATGTGTCCTCCCAGGGTTTACTGCATCAGTATAGTCCGTAAGCATTACTGCATGCATATCCACTTTAAAGGGAACCTGTCACCACATTTTCACAAATACAGCTGGTGACAGGTTCCGATAAAGTCCTATGAACTAACCAACACCCTTCTTTTAGCTAAAAATTGTTTACCTTACATCCCAATACCAATTTTGTTATATTCCCTGGCATCAGAGGGGGCTTGTCCTGCTCATCAGTCCCCTCCAAACTACTCCTCCCCTTGTTCCATGCCTCTTCTCATCCATGGCATGTGTCCAGGGTAACATCATCTAAGGTTTTGTTACATTTGCAACCCCATGTATGTATCTGATCACATGAAATCACAGCAGCCTCTTTGGACTTCTACTCCTGCCTATCCTCCATAGAAATCATGCTGTGATTTCATGTGATCAGATACATACATATATGGGGTAGACGTTGCATATGTAACAGCACCTTGGAAAATGTCACCTCAGTTACTTGACTTTAAGTGCCCAATGATGTAACAGAGCTTTCTCTCAATGTTTCAAACAGCAGTTATCATGGCCTATACTCTACTGCCTATATTATTTTTTACAAGCGACTGGTGATAACTGTGCGCAGTTCATAGGATCTGACAAGTACATGGGAAAGTTTCCACGGAGCAAGCACATTCATGTACAGCGAGCCTATTACATATCTTTACTGATCAAAGACACTAAAATTTATCATGATATTTGTAATTATCAAAGAGCAAGCCAGTGTGTATGGGCTAGATCGTCTATATTTGGTCATAACAGTTTAAATGTAAAAGGTTATCTATATTTTCTGATGGCAAATCTAATATGGTAAATGTAGTCAAACGGGTTTATCATGGCTTGCATGTATGTATCTTTGTGGTATGTATGTATCTTTGTGGTGCAGAAGACCTGAAATAATCCGAATTCCTGGCAGCTCATGATATATCTTGTGAACAGGAGGGGCAGGGAGAAACATGTGCCAGCGCATAATAAATGACCTCATAGGGTTTGACCAATTACTTTGCATTGATACTATCAACATTGTGAGATCCAGGCCTGGCTATTCATAAAGCATTTCCCAAGACTAGCCATTTAGCATGGCAACCAGAAAGTACAGTAGTTTATAAGTGCCTTTCAGTACTTTCTGTTTAATTCTTTTAATTTCCTCTATGCATACAGAGGTTGGAAGCAGTGACGTAATCAAATGCTATATTAGAATGCATCAAGTTGTCAATCTGGGAAGATTAAAACATTTTCCAATCTTTTTTTTTTTGGTACAAAACCGAATGCTTTCTCACTGCGATTACATTGTCTATCTAAGTAAAGTAAATACCATTGCTACTTATTCATAGAGTGAGAGTTGATAATGCAGTGTGTGGAGAGGCAACTGCTTGGCTGTACGTGACTCTGGTAGATAATGCTAATATTTACTGCTATGGGAGAGGAAGAGGCAGCTGCTTCATTTATTGCTGGTACACACAGGGGTTATGCAGCCAATCACTAGAAAATAAGTGTAAATGTAAAATCGGACAGTGATCTAGATATATATAATTTGCAAGGATTTGTATTATATTATGCGACAGCTTTAGTGTTTAAAATGCCTTAAGGTTTCTCCACTTATCGAGTATAAAAAACAACTGCAGTTAAAAAGAAAAAAAATCACAATTTTGATGAATTGCCATTTCAGTATTTTATTGGAATCTGACTGCTCTGAGATTAATACCATTACCCCACATCAGTATTTATTAGACACTTACACGACTTACTTGATAATCAATAATAAATCTTAAGCAAGGCTATTCCCGTGGCTTTTACAAATCTCAACAATGAAAGCCACATATTATTGAAAGGAAATCTGAACAGAAACTTTTCAGTCTTGTCACTAAGCAAGGAATAGGCAACAGACTTAGAAAAATAGCCAAAAGACATTCTGTAAATTACAGTGCTTGATTTTTGCTTTCGTGACTGTGTTTCTGAGGATTGGGCCTTGAGGACTAGCCCATGGCGTCAAACTGAGCTTAATGTTTCAAATACAGATTGTTCGAAAAGACCTGAAAATAGTTTTAGAACATGCTGTAGCTATGATTTGTTCATGTTATACTGCTTCCTTGCTGTAGAAGTTTGACACAGATTAATATAAGAACATTTACAGATGTCAACAGAAATTTTTCATACTTAAATGGGCCACTTAGAGACCTTCAGCTATGCATTAGCCTCTGCTACACAAAGGCCTTCCACAGCGGTCCTAACACAGAACACAGGCAATTTATTTTTAACTCTAGAGAATTTAAATCTTTATTTTAAATCTAGAGAATTAAAGGAAATAGCTCCGACTTTCTAAATGTACAGTTTTGTTGTATGAAAGAAGGCTAAGACACATATTTTATATTATACCAAATATAAAATAATTATCTACATTGGCTGAACTGTTGAGTGCTGTGCAGCTATGAAGCTTGAATCTTTTTTATGTTTCATATCACAGATTAACATTATATCTTTGTACTATAACTGGAGCTAACATTTTTTATATAAACCAACGTTAAAGGTTTTTATACATGCCCCCACAAAGTATGTTTCCAACATAATAAACTGGACTCACATTAAAGGGAACTTGTCATCAGTTATTGTCCGTTTCCTGTCCAAGCCTGGTGGTATCATCCAGAAAATTAACTTTGAAGTGAGATGTAAATTGGTTGTGTAAAGTCAAGGAGGAGGAGAATTTAACAGTGAAGTCAAGGTGGGGAGCACTGAAAAGCCCCAGAGACAGGTCATGGATGAAAAAGTACAACCTGACCAATACAAAACATGACCCAAACATATAAAAAATTATGACTCATTGAATACAAATACACATTCCTGCTTCTAAACTATGTTGTATGTTAGGCTCTCAATATGCTGTGACAATTTAAAGGGGTTATCCAGGTATAAAAAGTTGCCGCAGCGCGGGACATCAGCGGCGCTAGTGGAGGTAAGTACACGTTTGTTATTTTTAAATAGCCCTCCCCAGCCCGGCCCTAAGTAAATTTTTATACCAGATAACCCCTTTAAAGCAAGAATCAATATAGATGAAAGATTCTTGTAATGTTAATGGTATGAGGGATCACAACTATTACATCAGTTCAAGGAGGAGTTTGGAGGATTTTGTTCCATACTGTGATGATACCAAGATTAGCAGGCATTGCACAAATGTCACAATACCTCAGAACTTTTGCACTGGAAATAACCTTGCTGCGCCAAAGGGGTTGTCCGGGAGGGGGCTGCATAAAAAATTAACATTAACTTTAACTTACTTTTCCGTGATCCGCTTGTTTACAGGGGCACAGAAGCCAAGTTCGGCTTCGGGCCGGCCACACCCATCCCTATTCCCAGCGCTTTATCATACGCTGAGTGGGTGGGTGGGTTTGGCCGGCCACATCAGCCAGCCAAAAACCAAACTCAGCAGATCTTTTGTGTCCCTGTAAACAAACAGGGCTACGGACCAGATAGATGGCAGTGCAGGACGCCGGGGAGGACCACGGATGTAAGTAAATGTTTATTTTTTATGCAGCCCACTCCTGGCAACATATGATTTTTTTATTACGTCTCGGACAACCGCTTTAACTTGAAAGGGAAATTGTATTCCAAAAACTCAGTTACCCAGTTAAGTCTAACATTATAGAATAAAAATTTAAAACATAAATAAAAAGTATGTTATGCACAGCCTATTCATTACTTCCTAAACTATAAAAAGGAAGTAAATTTTATGGCATGTGTCACTATGTTAATATATTTAATGCAATGCAATGTTGGATGAAGTTCTTTCTATGATTCTTAATACCCTCTTGAGGACAAAGGAGTAGACAAGCTCCAGGGAATGACATGTGCAAACCAACATTACAGTTGTATGAATATCAATGTTGTATATAATAAAAAATACAGATACTACATTAGAATGGGAAGATGCTTGGCTCCCTTGCACTTTCTACATTTTATAAAGAAATGCATTTTTTAAGATTCTGTATCATTTATACTTTCATGGATTGACATAGCGGTTTTCTATTGTTATTATTATTGTTCTATTGTTAACTATTATATAGGTTTATATAGGTATAAAACTAGGTATAGCAATTTGTCTTTTTTTTTCCTTATCACTTGGCTCTCTTTAATGTGACAGTGAATAAGTGCACTGGGTGATCTAAAAAGAAAGAAGAAAAATAAGATTAATATCATATGGTACAAACACCATAACCTTCATAGGAGATTATGATCAACAAGAATCAGAGCAGTACAGTAAGGCAAGTCAGTTTTCAGAAAATTCCACTAGTTTTAAAATCAACATTTAACCCATTGGGCTTAAGGGTATTTAATTTGTAGATCCACTCCAGTTCACGTCTTTTGAGTAATTTCGTTCTGTCACCTCCCCTTCTTAGGGGTGGGATTCTGTCAATAATTCGGAATCTGAGCTGTCCCTCTCTATGTTTGTGTTCATGAAAATGTTTAGGGACTGGGAGGTCCTTCCTCCCAGCCCTAATAGTATAACGATGTTGGTTCAGACGAGTTTTCAAATCAAGGGTGGTCTCCCCTATGTACCACAAGTCACATGGACATTGTAGTAAATAGATGACATGGTCGGAATCGCAGGTAAGGTAGTGTTTTATTTCAAATGTGGCATTAGTTACCGGATGTGTAAACTTGTTCCCTTTTAACATCATCGTACAGTTCACGCAACGTCTACAGGGGAAACTGCCATTTTTTTGTGGGGCCAGAAGGGTCTGTCTCTCTTTCTTTTTAGGACCCACATCAGCCTTCACCAATTTATCTCTGAGGCTAGGTGTACGACGATATGACATAAGGGGTGGGATATTAAATTCCGGTATCGTGGGAAAAACATCAGAGAGAATATGCCAATTTTTTGTAATAATTTTCCCTATATCACTACTCACCTCCGTGTATGTAGATATAAAGGGTATGCGTTTCATTTCCGTTCTTTTAGTTTTAGGTTGTAGGAGATCTTGTCTCTGTAAATTGCAGACTCTTTCCCTATGTTCATCTATAAGGGATTTCGGGTACCCTCGATCTCTAAATTTAGTAGTGAGTGTGTCAAAAATTTTTTGTAGACATGTCTCCTGGGAGACAATACGACGTACCCTTAAGAACTGGCTGTATGGTAGTGACTTTGTCATCTTTTTGGGGTGGTTGCTGTTAAAGTAAAGCAAATTGTTTTTATCAGTCGGTTTAACAAACAGGTCTGTCTGGATGGCCCCATTGTTAAGTAAAACCTGTACATCCAAAAATTGTATGGATTCCCTTGACCATACCAGGGTGTACTGGACATTCTCATCCACCCCATTCAGAAAGTTTTGAAATAAGTGGAGTTCATCCAATGTACCTTTCCATAAGAGGAATATGTCGTCAATGTATCTCCACCACTTCAGTACATTACTGAAGTGGTGGGACACATAGACCGACCCCTCCTCAAAATCGCACATAAAAATATTAGCATATGTGGGGGCTACATTGGCCCCCATAGCAGTACCCCTTAATTGCACATAAAATGTGTCCTGAAAAAGAAAATAGTTACAGGTGAGTACAATTTCAAGCAGATCCATGACTAGAGTAATAATAGCATTACTGTAGTCCGAACTACACAATTTCCTCCTAACCGCAGCTAGGCCTCTTTCATGACAAATGGACGTATAAAGGCTCACCACATCAAAGGAGGCCAGGATTATGTTATCATCCATTGTTATGTCAATTTTTTCCAATTTTTGTAGAAAGTCAGATGTATCCCTAATGTATGATGAGGTGTTAACAGCAAAAGGTCTTAGTATTTTATCCAAGAAAATGGCAATTGTGTTCAAAATGGAGTCCATACCTGCCACTATTGGTCTCCCTGGTGGGTTTGACACACATTTGTGGATTTTGGGCAAAACATACAACACCGGTGTTACCGGATGATCAACTTTTAAGAAAGTATATAGTGCCTCATCAATGAGGTTACTCTCTCGTGCTCCATCGAGGACACCCTTGATCCTCTTAGAGAATTCAAACTTAGGGTCACTGTTCACTTTTTTATACACTGAAACATCTGCAAGTTGTCTCTCTATTTCACCTATGTACATCTTAGTATCCATGACGACGACCGCACCCCCTATATCAGCGGGTTTGATTGTGAGGTCGCCGTCATGGATAAGGTCTTGTAAGGCCCGCCATTCCTGGCTGGTAATATTGGGATTTTTAAACAGACCACAAGCATTATTTTCTTTCAATTTTTTGATACCCACACTAACTCCTTGTATAAAGGAGTCTACCGCCATATTGGAAACACTTGGGGTAAAGTTGCTTTTAACATGCAAATTAAAATCTTTCAATTTAAGTATAGAGGATGTACTCACACTTGTGGAAATGGGTCTGTCAGCAAACCATGTCTTCAATTTGATAGATCTAAAGAAATTTTGTAGGTCCACCTCTACACTAAACCAATCTATGGGAGCCGCAGGACAGAATGATAGTCCTCTGTTGAGAAGTGTGGTTTGTTCAGGAGTCAATATCTTGGAAGAGATATTCACAACTAATGTCTCTCCTTTCTCCTTGTTGAAACCTTGGTGGATGCTGGCTTTTCTCTCTGGTTCTTTGGTTTTTCTACGTCGCCAGTGTCGGGTTCCCCCTCTCCTTGTAGGTTTGTCCTTTGGGGCTGGGAACTTGCCCCTGCCCCTAAAAAAGAATCAGAAGCTGTAGGTATATCCGCTTGTTCCCTCGGTGTGGTGTGTCTCGTCTTGGTACGGCGTGTCTGGTCCCTTTGTCTCGTTGGACCCTGATTATATGGGTCACTCTGCCATGAGTAGATGGTCCCCTTCTGATAATCCTCAGCGTCCCGGTTCCATTTTTGTCTTTTGGTGCCCTCGAGTTCAGCCTGTAGTTTAGACAGATAGTTGGAAACTTTATCCTTAAAATTTGAGAATTCTTCCTCTGTTAGTGTGTTTTTCAGCTCGCTTTCAGTCTCCTGAATTTTGACTGTAGTTTCCCTCAGTTCAATTTGCAAAAATTCCAAGTAGATTGTGGCTAGAATTGTAACTACTCTCGAGCCGTGCATGATAGGTAGTGGTTGACATTTTTGGTGACATAGTTTATTCTTGGACAGATACTACTTTTACTCCCACAGTGCACACTCTCCACTAGGGCAAAACTTAATAGGCAGTCCTCTAGTGGGGAAATGCATGGTCCGTGGTTGGGGACGATTACATTTCCACTACGGACCAATATGCTTTCTGTAACATGGACGGAGCGCACTATATCAGTGTACACCGTGCAGTGTTACCCACATATTTTGGGACTTTTTCAATAATAGCCCATAATTTGTGTAGAGTGTGTTACATTGAGGACTCTTTCGTGATACCGTATTTAGGTACTCTTGTGGTACCATATGGTTGGAATTATAAGTTCCTTTTCTTTGGGATTTTATATCTGTCTATGTCATGACTTTATACCATTTGTCTTATATACATAAGACCCACTCCTTAAACCTATGAGAATGCATACTTTGATATGTTCCGATATATCCTATCTCTTTTTGCTAGGAACACTTATTCCCTTACTTAATATGACTCTTACTGGATACGTAGATTGGGTGCACGCGTGCGCCAAAAATACGTAGATTTGGCGCACATGCGCCAAAATATTATGCGCATGCGCGACATGCGCTGTTAGTGATCTGCTCTCCACCACATTTTTTGACATGCGCATTGACGTTTTTTGTGTCGCGGCTGCGCCTGATCTGTCGCACTTTTGCTGACATGCGCAGTGAGGACCATGAGACGCTGATAGCGTCCGATCTGTTTCAGTTTACAGCCAGGAGGAGGCCCCACACAGGTGAATGATACACTTATCCACAACAAAAGTATATACTGTTTATGTTCACTTGATCACAAATGTAGATGCTATTATATGTATGTATCATTTATTGATTGATAACTATTTGATCACTGTTACATTGTACTATATGCACCATGTGCTTTTGTTTACTTTTATGTATGATGTCACTGCACTGCGACTATATATATTTGTACAAAACTTTACACACATTGCTTGACAAAGGCTGAGCTAACAGCCGAAACGTTGCTGGAGGTGGAATAAACACGCTTGTTTGTTCACAACATTGGAGTGCTGCCGTTTTTCTTTGCTTTGGATATCTTACCCACTCAGACTGGTGTGAGTGGAAGGATAGCACCCGCTATATTTCATTACTAAGGACTGTGCTGCTGTTTTTTTGCTTTTTTAGATAGATAGATAGATAGATAGATAGATAGATAGATAGATAGATAGATATGAGATAGTTAGATATGAGATAGATAGATAGATAGATAGATAGATATGAGATAGTTAGATATGAGATAGATAGATATGAGATAGATAGATAGATAGATAGATAGATAGATAGATAGATATGAGATAGATATATGTATAAAGTAAAGAAAATAGATAGATAGATAGATAGATAGATAGATAGATAGATAGATAGATAGATAGATAGATAGATAGATATCCAAAGCAAAGAAAAACGGCAGCACTCCAATGTTGTGAACAAACAAGCGTGTTTATTCCACCTCCA
Source organism: Engystomops pustulosus (assembly GCA_019512145.1). NCBI lineage: Eukaryota > Metazoa > Chordata > Amphibia > Anura > Leptodactylidae > Engystomops > Engystomops pustulosus. The sequence continues at coordinate 85,200,533 of CM033649.1, forward strand.
GCAACGTTTCGGCTGTTAGCTCAGCCTTGTCAAGCAATGTGTGTAAAGTTTTGTACAAATATATATAGTCGCAGTGCAGTGACACATACATAAAAGTAACAAAAGCACATGGTGCATATAGTACAATGTAACAGTGATCAAATAGTTATCAATCAATAAATGATACATACATATAATAGCATCTACATTTGTGATCAAGTGAACATAAACAGTATTATTATTTGTGTGGATAAGTGTATCATTCACCTGTGTGGGGCCTCCTCTGGCTGTAAACTGAAACAGATCGGACGCTATCAGCGTCTCATGGTCCTCACTGCGCATGTCAGCAAAGTGCGACAGATCAAGCGCAGCCGCGACACAAAAAAACGTCAATGCGCATGTCAAAAAATGTGGTGGAGAGCAGATCACTAACAGCGCATGTCGCGCATGCGCATAATATTTTGGCGCATGTGCGCCAAATCTACGTATTTTTGGCGCACGCGTGCACCCAATCTACGTATCCAGTAAGAGTCATATTAAGTAAGGGAATAAGTGTTCCTAGCAAAAAAGAGATAGGATATATCGGAACATATCAAAGTATGCATTCTCATAGGTTTAAGGAGGGGTCTTATGTATATAAGACAAATGGTATAAAGTCATGACATAGACAGATATAAAATCCCAAAGAAAAGGAACTTATAATTCCAACCATATGGTACCACAAGAGTACCTAAATACGGTATCACGAAAGAGTCCTCAATGTAACACACTCTACACAAATTATGGGCATTTTGAAAAAGTCCCAAAATATGTGGGTAACACTGCACGGTGTACACTGATATAGTGCGCTCCGTCCCTGTTACAGAAAGCATATTGGTCCGTAGTGGAAATGTAATCGTCCCCAACCACGGACCATGCATTTCCCACTAGAGGATGCCTATAAGTTTTGCCCTAGTGGAGAGTGTGCACTGTGGGAGTAAAAGTAGTATCTGTCCAAGAATAAACTATGTCACCAAAAATGTCAACCACTACCTATCATGCACGGCTCGAGAGTAGTTACAATTCTAGCCACAATCTACTGGAATTTTTGCAATTGAACTGAGGGAAACTACAGTCAAAATTCAGGAGACTGAAAGCGAGCTGAAAAACACACTAACAGAGGAAGAATTCTCAAATTTAAGGATAAAGTTTCCAACTATTGTCTAAACTACAGGCTGAACTCGAGGGCACCAAAAGACAAAAATGGAAACGGGACGCTGAGGATTATCAGAGGGGACCATCTACCATGGCAGAGTGACCCATATAATCAGGGTCCAACGAGACAAAGGGACCAGACACGCCGTACCAAGACGAGACACACCACACCGAGGGAACAAGCGGATATACTACAGCTTCTGATTCTTTTTTAGGGGCAGGGGCAAGTTCCAGCCCCAAAGGACAAACCTACAAGGAGAGGGGGAACCCGACACTGGCGACGTAGAAAAACCAAAGAACCAGAGAGAAAAGCCAGCATCCACCAAGGTCTCAACAAGGAGAAAGGAGAGACATTAGTGGTGAATATCTCTCCAAGATATTGACTCCTGAACAAAAACACACTTCTCAACAGAGGACTATCATTCTGTCCTGCGGCTCCATAGATTGGTTTAGGTAGAGGTGGACCTACAAAATTTCTTTAGACTATCAAATTGAAGACATGTTTGCTGACAGACCCATTTCCACAGTGTGAGTACATCCTCTATACTTAAATTGAAAGATTTTAATTTGTATGTTAAAAGCAACTTTACCCCAAGTGTTTCCAATATGGCGGTAGACTCCTTTATACAAGGAGTTAGTGTGGGTATCAAAAAATTGAAAGAAAATAATGCTTGTGGTCTGTTTAAAAATCCCAATATTACCAGCCAGGAATGGCGGGCCTTACAAGACCTTATCCATGACGGCGACCTCACAATCAAACCCGCTGAATAGGGGGTGCGGTCGTCGTCATGGATACTAAGATGTATAGGTGAAATAGAGAGACAACTTGCAGATGTTCAGGGTATAAAAAAGTGAACAGTGACCCTAAGTTTGAATTCTCTAAGAGGATCAAGGGTGTCCTCGATGGAGCACGAGAGAGTAACCTCATTGATGAGGCACTATATACTTTCTTAAAAGTTGATCATCCGGTAACACGGTGTTGTATGGTTTGCCCAAAATCCAAAAAGTGTGTCAAACCCACCAGGGAGACCAATAGTGGCAGGTATGGACTCCATTTTGAACACAATGCCATTTTCTTGGATAAATACTAAGACCTTTTGCTGTTAACACCTCATCATACATTAGGGATACATCTGACTTTCTACAAAAATTGGAAAAAAATTGACATAACAATGGATGATAACATAATCCTGGCCTCCTTTGATGTGGTGAGCCTTTATACGTCCATTTGTCATGAAAGAGGCCTAGCTGCGGTTAGGAGGAATTGTGTAGTTCGGACTACAGTAATGCTATTATTACTCTAGTCATGGATCTGCTTGAAATTGTACTCACTGTAACTATTTCTTTTTCAGGACACATTTTATGTGCAATTAAGGGGTACTGCTATGGGGCCAATGTAGCCCCCCACATATGCTAATATTTTTATGGGCGATTTGAGGAGGGGTCGGTCTATGTGTCCCACCACTTCAGTAATGTACTGAAGTGGTGGAGATACATTGACGACATATTCCTCTTATGAAAGGTACATTGGATGAACTCCACTTATTTCAAAACTTTCTGAATGGGGTGGATGAGAATGTCCAGTACACCCTGGTATGGTCAAGGGAATCCATACAATTTTGGATGTACAGGTTTTACTTAACAATGGGGCCATCCCGACAGACCTGTTTGTTAAACCGACTGATAAAAACAATTTGCTTTACTTTAACAGCAACCACCCCAAAAAGATGACAAAGTCACTACCATACAGCCAGTTCTTAAGGGTACGTCGTATTGTCTCCCAGGGACATGTCTACAAAAAATTTTGACACACTCACTACTAAATTTAGAGATCGAGGGTACCGAAATCCCTTATAGATGAACATAGGGAAAGAGTCTGCAATTACAGAGACAAGATCTCCTACAACCTAAAACTAAAAGAACGGAAATGAAACGCACTCCTTTATATCTACATACACGGAGGTGAGTAGTGATATAGGGAAAATTATTACAAAAAATTGGCATATTCTCTCTGTTGTTTTCCCACGATACCGGAATTTAATATCCCACCCCTTATGTCATATCGTCGTACACCTAGCTCAGAGATAAATTGGTGAAGGCTGATGTGGGTCCTAAAAAGAAAGAGAGACAGACCCTTCTGGCCCCACAAAAAAATGGCAGTTTCCCCGTAGACGTTGCGTGAACTGTACGATGATGTTAAAAGGGAACAAGTTACAAATCCGGTAACTAATGCCACATTTGAAATAAACCATACCTTACCTGCGATTCCGACCACGTCATCTATTTACTACAATGTCCATGTGACTGTGGTACATAGGGGAGACCACCATTGATTTGAAAACCCGTCTGAACCAACATCGTTATACTATTAGGGCTGGGAGGAAGGACCTCCCAGTCCCTAAACATTTTCATGAACACAAACATAGAGAGGGACAGCTCAGATTCCGAATCATTGACAGAATCCACACCTGAGAAGGGGAGGTGACAGAACGAAATTACTAAAAAGACGTGAACTGGAGTGGATCTACAAATTAAATACCCTTAAGCCCAATGGGTTAAAGTTGATTTTAAAACTAGTGGAATTTTCTGAAAACTGACTTGCCTTACTGTACTGCTCTGATTCTTGTTGATCATAATCATCTATGAAGGTTATGGTGTTTGTACATATGATATAATTTATTTTTTTCTTTCTTTAGATCACCCAGTGCACTTATTCACTGTCACATTAAAGTGGACACCGCTGTGGACCCCTCCTGTGGCTTCTAAATATTTTTTTGACCACACACACTGTATTTGTGGGATCAATAAAAAAATGTTTCACTTATTTCAAAAAATTTTTCTTCATTGAATGTATGGAGTAGCAGATCTGTAGCCTTACGAGTAGCTCCTATCTAACTTTAGGATATATGGATCTTGAGCTCCTTTTGGTTACTATTAGAAATATGGTTATTTAGTCTCCAGATTGTGGCTAGAATTGTAACTACTCTCGAGCCGTGCATGATAGGTAGTGGTGACATTTTTGGTGACATAGTTTATTCTTGGACAGATACTACTTTTACTCCCACAGTGACACTCTCCACTAGGGCAAAACTTAATAGGCAGTCCTTAGTGGGGAAATGCATGGTCCGTGGTTGGGGACGATTACATTTCACTACGGACCAATATGCTTTCTGTAACATGGACGGAGCGCACTATATCAGTGTACACGTGCAGTGTTACCCACATATTTTGGGACTTTTTCAATAATAGCCCATAATTTGTGTAGAGTGTGTTACATGAGGACTCTTTCGTGATACCGTATTTAGGTACTTGTTGGTACCATATGGTTGGAATTATAAGTTCCTTTCTTTGGGATTTTTATCTGTCTATGTCATGACTTTATACATTTGTCTTATACATAAGACCCCTCCTAAACCTATGAGAATGCATACTTTGATATGTTCCGATATATCCTATCTCTTTTTGCTAGGAACACTTATTCCCTTACTTAATATGACTCTTACTGGATACGTAGATTGGGTGCACGCGTGCGCCAAAAATACGTAGATTTGGCGCACATGCGCCAAAATATTATGCGCATGCGCGAACTGCGTGTTAGTGATCTGCTCTCCACCACATTTTTGACATGCGCATTGACGTTTTTTGTGTCGCGGCTGCGCCTGATCTGTCGCACTTTTGCTGACATGCGCAGTGAGGACCATGAGACGCTGATAGCGTCCGATCTGTTCAGTTTACAGCCAGGAGAGGCCCACACAGGTGAATGATACACTTATCCACAACAGTATATACTGTTTATGTTCACTTGATCACAAATGTAGATGCTTTATATGTATGTATCATTTATTGATGATAACTATTTGATCACTGTTACATTGTACTATATGCACATGTGCTTTTGTTTACTTTTATGTATGATGTCACTGCACTGCGACTATATATATTTGTACAAAACTTTACACACATTGCTGACAAAGGCTGAGCTAACAGCCGAAACGTTGCTGGAGGTGGAATAAACAAGCTTGTTTGTTCACAACATTGGAGTGCTGCGTTTTTCTTTGCTTTGGATATCTTACCCACTCAGACTGGTGTGAGTGGAAGGATAGCACCCGCTATATTTCATTACTAAGGACTGTGCTGCTGTTTTTTGCTTTTTAGATAGATAGATAGATAGATAGATAGATAGATAGATAGATAGATAGATATGAGATAGTTAGATTGAGATAGATCAGATAGATAGATAGATAGATATGAGATAGTAGATATGAGATAGATAGATATGAGATAGATAGATAGATAGATATAGATAGAGATGAGATAGTCTCGTATGAGATGTCGATAGTATGGATAGAGTGATGATAGATCTGAGATAGTATGAGTATTAGATATGATGATAGATAGATATAGGAGATAGTATGAGATAGATAGATTGAGATAGGATATGATAGATGATAAGAGAGATTATGAGAAGATGATTAGAGTTTAGGATAGTAGTAGATATGAGATAGAAGATGATAGATAGATAGATAGATAGATATAGATAAGCGAGAATTAAGCAGCACTCCAGGGCTCATATGTTAGGTGAAATGCTTATTCCATGTTCAGAAGTACAACAAGGTACAGCAGCAACGTTTCGGCTCCAAAGAGCCTTTTTCAAGCATTCCACCTGCGTTCCTCATTCGTTTTTGGTCAGCGTGCGCTGGGCGGCTACATTGCCCTTTGTGGCACTATCGCGGTGAGAGGTGGTGAGATACCACGAGACATGTGTTTTTAACCCTTTCTTTTTGTACACTGCTTGCAATTATACTTGTTGCACTTGTCACTTTATTTGCACTTTGCACAGTAGGTGCTTACAAGTTTACAAGTTTACAAGTTTACAAAAATAATTTATATATGTATGCACTAGCACTGTATATGTAGCACTAGCACTTTTTATATAATCTTTATGCAATGTAAGGGGGATATGTTTTGACATCCTGACACGATTGTTATCAGGGGGTTGGGGTTCATTTTGATCATGATCATGTGGTAATATGTATCTGTTCACCTATGTCACTTGGCTTGAAAAAAGGCTCCTTGGAGCCGAAACGTTGCTGCGTACCTCTGTCTTCTGAACATGGAATAAAGCATTTTCACTTTCTTCATCTAACCATTGACGCCCTGGGATGTGCTGCTTAATTCCTCTGTATTACATTTGAAGGACCTGGAGCTGGTCTCAGCGAGCTTGCACCCACCTGCACCTTCGTTTGTGTGCTGCTGAACTTTTACAAGTAGTATGAGATAGATAGATATTAGATAGATAGATAGATAGATAGTACGATATGAGATAGTAGTAATATAGATAAAAAGATAAGAAAAACAGAAGCACAATAGATATCCCAAATAAAGAAAACGGCAGCTCTCCAATATAGGGAAAACAAACTTGGTGTTTATCCACCTCTAGCAACGTTCAGCTGTGTCCCAGCCTTGTCAAGCAATGTGGGGAACATATATGGGGATATATAAGTCGCAGTGTAGTAACATCATACATAAGGTGAACATCATAAAACGTGTATGTATAATATCCAGATAGAGTATCCACCGATTTGTACAAGCTTTGTGCAGCACTGCATATATGTGTGTGCTATAAATAAAAGAATTATTATTCTATTATATTAAAGATGTATATTCGATCCAAGATAGGTACATTAACATATCATTTTGTGAAATAAATATAAACATGTGATCAAACAATCAGAAAATTCATTTCAATATAAATTAGTGTACGAATTCACCTGTAGGGGAAACTCCTCCTCCCAGGTTCAAACAACATGCGCGTCTCCTTAGCGCTACTGCGCGTGAAATGTAATGGACAGCAGATCCTCTAGTGCGCATGTGACGCATGCGCAAACCTCCTAAGACCACTACACCCGCCATCTTGGAAAAAGGTGTACCTCCGTGCATATAATGGAAAATCAATCTATAACTCGTATGTAGCGCATGGTGTAGGCAGGCTAGGTATCTGAGTACGCCATCTTGGTTGGGATTTAGTTCATTTGGCCCCAAATACCTACTTGCCCACAAACTATGACAATAGCGATCTATGGGAAAATACATGTTAACTTGTCTATGTTCCGCTATGAGTATAGGAGGGTGCTGTTAATTATCAATATCCAAAGGTATATTACGTGTGCCAAAAATTATGCGGGTCACAATACACAGCGTACACTTGTGAAAGTATATTAACCCATATGTGTGGTCTGTTACCTTTTGGTAACCATACAAATAATGAGTGATTTGTCTTATTGTACAATTCTGTAAATGTTATCAGTCTCCATTTCCTGTACATTATAACAAAAAAGGCAAAAACTCCTTGAGAAATAAATTATTTATTTTTTTACATATCTGTAACTTTTAGTCCCTGCATTTAGATCTATAATTTAGTCGGACATTGTACAAGCTGAGACTTTTTGTGCAAAAATGAAGCCCTGAATGTTCTGTCACATTTTTTCATCTTGTCATTATTGGTCACATTGAGATCTACTTTGTAGGGGAATAATTGAGACAAATTAGGCGCTAAGAATCGGACATGAGACAATTCCAAAACGCATTTACTAAGGCAAAACTAGATCCATCATAAATCACAAGCCAAGAAAGAACAAACCAGGAGCAAAAATAGGAGAACCTGAGACCCACTGGGGCAGATTATTACCCGGTCCATTCACGATCCAGCGGCGGTTCTCTCCGGTGGATTCGGGTTTCCGGCGATTCACTAAGGCAGTTTCTCCGACGTCCCCAGGTGTCGCCGCTGCACTGAAGTCCCGAGCCCCAGTTTCCTGGAGGTCCCTGGCTGATAGGTAGCCTCCCTTTTTCGGTGATATCTGGGTTGTGTGTCAGTAGGCAGGCGTCCGCCTAAACCGTGCTTTGCCGAACGATGAATGCGGCCGAGACGCACAATCGATCGGTGCGCCACGGATAAATACCTGCAATAAGGAAATAATCGGCGGACAAATAACGGAAACTGTACGTGGAACAACACGGTCGGGAAACGCAGACCGCGAATCGGGCCCGTAGTAAATGACCCCACTATGATTAATGTCCCCCATCAAGCGCATGCGCATGATACTTCTTCCCACTGTGTGTAAAATATTATTTGAGAAAATGGAAAAAAGCCAAAGTGGTAACATAAAGTTCAACAAACAAAGTTCAACCCAACATTAGATACAGAACCATTTTCATTATGACTCCAGATAAGCAAACTGTCCAAACTTCTGCATTTATATACGTGGTCACACTTTCTGAGATCAATGAATCATTATGCTACTGCTTACCCTCAATGCCAATGTAAAACGTAAGGGTCTACTATTTTCACACACTTCTTCCAATTTTTGTGTTTGAAGGTTATATAATCTTAGGACTTTCATTGCACTTTTATTTTAAGTGTGGATATGTAAAAACAAGGGACATGGGTTAGTGTATGGCATTTTTATGTTGTATCACTGAAAAATAAATCTGTAAGAGTAAAAAACTGCTTTCATCTTCCATCAACCAGGTATCGCCTTTGCTGACTGATCCCTTTTTGTACAGTGTCCCATAACAAATTTTTATCTTTGATGACCTGTCACTTACTCGTGAGACCCTTCGGTTTCCAGTAAGTGAAGTAAACCTGGAGTGAAGTCTTTTTGTGATCATTGTGGTGGCCTGACAGCTTGGACAATATCTGTCGTAAGACACATTTACAGGCCTCAGAATATGTCCCACCCATCCATAAGTCTTGACGAACCCAAGACTCGATAGCACATACTATCTACTGAATATGAAGGTGGGAAAATATGCAGTTTTCCAGGAGGGATAACGAAAACCACATCTCTTCTAGCTATCTTGTAAGGCAGTTCCCTTGACATCAAGCATGACCTTTGGAAGCCTAATGACGTGATGCGGATTAAAACCAAACCAATATGAAGGTGCACAGACCTCAGTAAAGTTAGGGCGGAGCGCAGGGTCCGGCGGAGCCGTAGCGCAGGCCCGCCGTGATGGGGGTGACCCGGAAGTTCCGGGGTTAAAGCTAGTCGGTGGAGGGAGGGCGGCGGGGGGGGTGGGTGAGTCTTGCGCGAGCGTGCTCCCCGCCGGGTTTTAAAAGGATGTGGGCTCCTCCTCTTCCTTTGCCGCGCACATCAGGGACCGAACGCCCGCCCCCGCCCTCCCTTTGGTGAGCAGGGTAAATGTATTTACTGTCACGCAGCCTGTGGCGGGGTCTAGGAGGGCCGGTGGGAAGTGCGCATTAACAAGTGGTCAGTGGTGGTTGGAATAAAGTGAGGTTGGTCACACCCCACGGTGGACCAGGGAATATATGGTTTCGGGTGTCCGTGACAATTGTGTCACCCCCACGAGCCGGGAGCGGTGCGGCGTGGGGGGGGTAATAAAACCCCTGCGGACACTCTTATTTCACCGGCCCTCATAGACTCTTCTACTGGCAATTTTTGCAATGTTGTATATTGTATATGTTATGACATGTTATTTATGTTATTTATATTCTGTACCTAAATATTTGTTATAAAAATTAGGCTGCTGTGGCCGCCACATTCCACTGTTCATTGGTGGTTTCGGTGTCTTATTGGGGGGCCCGCTTAGAGCGGTAGGGTAGGAAAGTAAGTAGTAAGGGTTTAGATGACGCCAACTGAATGGGAGTCCCCACATATGTCTAGGGTGGTTCATAAGTAGTCACTTCACAGCATTCAGTATCAGGTGGTGAACGTACAAAACTCATGGGATATTGACTATGGTTGGAATTGATCCAAGGAAACCCTGGACCCCTGACCCCATATGTCAAACCCAAACAATCTGTAACAAAAATATCCCATATGTGAATAGATCAGCTGATGTTTAGTCTTGAGTATGTGGTAGAACAATTTTGTCACACTTAGTTTAGACACCTATCTCATGGAATTCCTGAGATTTGGTTGCCAAATTTACAAACACAAGTGTTCACATTGTGAAATCCTGCCTTTTCATGTGCTGCAAAGCCACTAGATAGTCTGTGGATGTATTCTAGAGAGAAATTCCGACCCATGTGTCTCTGCACAGGAACACGACAAAACATGGAAAAAAAGCTGCCAACATGGAGGGTAAGAGCATGTTACAGCTACTACAGCGGAGAGGGGTCACCCACAACATACTTGAGGGGATGTGTCCGTGTCATTGACTAAAACCCGTCCTGCTGGTTACGTTTGTCGTCTTTGATCAATCAAAACGTTTTCGTTCCTCTTGTCACTTGTTAGTACAGGCTGCTCAAAAGCTGGAGAGTTTCCAAGTCCTTTGTATTCCAACGAGACCCACTAGGGTAATGTCAAGGGTGGTCTTCTTCATTCCAAAGCCTAAGGCGGCTTTGTAGTGCATAAGTCTTCTCTCTAAACAGAGTTATGTAATGCTGGTATAACTGCACATTACTGTTAATAATTACTGTTATAGATGGTGTACCTATACGATAGATAGATAGATAGATAGAACATGGTAAACTAGCCCATGTAAACTTTTTTTCGTTCTTAGCACTGACGATGTTATTGTACAATGTATATTTTTATGATTAGCGATTTATGGTCTCGTGCCATGTTTGTAGTGTTTTGATATGATTAGTGTCTTTCACTTTGCTGGCGCTCTCACATGACATTCCCAAATATGGTCTCTCACTACGCGGCTGCTCTTGTTGCTTGCAGTGACATAACAGCAAAGGAATTATAACAATATAAATAGAAGCAGTTTGCACTGTGAAACATTAAGATGCTCTAAAAAAGCACAGACATAATAAAATGTATAAAAAACTCCAATATTTATAGCAGATCAGTAGAGGAGATGACCAGGGCTGGTCAACAGTCACACGCTGCATACATTCCCTCAGTACCTCAGACGAGAACTTGGATGATGTGATAACCGTCACATAGGGGAGGGAACATGAAATTCAATGTTAGTTTGTATCTATGAGATGGAGTAATGTGAACAGCGGCATAACATCTTGAGGAGCTATAAATACATTAATAGTCACGCGTTATATCAGACATGCCTGCACAAACAACAACAGTACAAAACCACATCTGCAAGAGTTGTTATTGTTCCTTGTGTTGTGTGGGTTCTCGGGTCTCCGGTTTCCCTACCCAACTCCAAAAAATACTGGTAGGTGATTAATTTGTGAGCCATGGTGGGGACATGGCTATTTGGCAGGATTGGGCAGCCGCTGCGTAATCTGTGTGCGCTATTACATAAAGGAATTATAGTATCTTTATTTATGTAAAAAGAAGTAGTTGGATACAGGAGGTAATGACACCCATAACATTGACCTATATAATATGTGGGGTAAAATCTAGAGTGATAGGTTTGCACCTGTAGTGACCATGGTCAGATTTCGTCCATGGATTAGATACAGTGTCAAACATAGAATGTTTCTATAGGCGACAGAAAGAGATGATCTAGAACAAGGTGAAGTACAGAAGTATATTAGAGAACTATATAACTTTTTCATATATGCAAAATAAATAACAGTAAGGTGGCTGCCGCCGCGAAATTAGAAAACCCCTTTAACTAATGCAGCTACAACAAAGTCTATGGACAAGTAAAAATCAGTGTAAAATTCACAAACAAACCTCATATTGATGCAGATTTATTCCAGAAATTATAAAAAAAAGGGGTTTGAAATCTGCAAAAAAATTAATGTGCATCAAAACTTCTATACAAATACAGGTGGTCCCCTACTTAAGAACACCTGACTTACATACGACCCCTAGTTACAAACAGACCTCTGGATGTTGGTAATTTCATGTGACTTTAGCCCTAGCACAATGTCTAGCTAGGAGTTACTAGAGGTGTTCTGTAATGAGCTTTTTTTGCTAATCCTGGTCTTATGACAATCCAACATTTTAAAATCCAATGTCACAGAGCCAAAAAAATAGTTTGTGTGTGGTTACAAAAAAAAATGTAGTTCAGAATTACTACCTTAATTCAGTTTCTTAAGAACCACACCTACAGAACGATTTGATGATTAACCCGGGAATGCCTGTTCAGGAAATCTACATGGAATGTTCACAACATTTGTTTTAACTGTGCATGTGGATACCATCTGTGGCCGCCATCACGGCAATGCCGTCTAAGTTTTATGTGGTTTTGACACATTTAAAAGGCTCAGCCTTGATCATCTAGCATTTAGCAAAATACAGAGGAAACACAATGGGGCTCATTTACTAAGTGTCCGAATCGCGCATTTTCGTCTGGTTTCCCGAATATTTCCGTATTGCACCAAATTGGCGCATGCGATCGGATTGTGGCGCATCGGTGCTGGCTTTCACGCGACAGAAATCGTGGGGCGTGGCCGTCGGAAAACCCGACGGATTCGGAAAAAAAAAAAACCACAAATTTTTTACAAAAAATGGTGCTGGCAAGAATAGCTCCGTGCGACTACGCGCTAGCAGCGACACATAGTGGAATCGGGCGCACAACCGTTAGTGAATCCCTGGGCATGTACTCGATATCAATTGTGGGACACGAGCCGGGGATCGTCGATGGGATCCGGGTAAAGTAATGATGCCTCCCAATGCAGAACTCAGATGGATACAGGCGAAGCGTTTGCATTTGTAAAAAACAGCAAACAAAAAAAGTCTGATTGGCGAACGCATTGCTCTCCTCACTGGACACAGTAGCAAAATCTTTTGGCTATCAAGATTATGTTATCGGAGTACGATTGTTACAACTAGAAGGACTCTGGGATATTTCAGCTTTGGACATTATACAAAACTGAAACTCTCATAATTCATGGCGTTACTCATAGATCCAGACACCCTGACTGTGGTCCAAACTCTATTATATTTTTATCAGGTCTTCCTATCTTGTAAGAAAAACCTTTTTAATATAGCTAAGATCCTGAAGGGCTCTGTGGTTGTGTACCCGGTCCTTCATGCTATTAGCTCAAAAGGTTGTTACACGTGTACAGGATCACTTCCCCTACCACTGGTTGTGCTGAAACTTCTCTGATGCAGTGATATGACATCAGGCAGACGTAGGGGAAAATGAGCGGGGAGACGCAAGAACGAGAGGGAAGGAGGAAGGAGAGAGACAGTGTTACAGCCCTGTGAAGTGTGCAGAAGGGACGGGGTTTGGAAAATGCGCGTTGATTTTGAAAGGAAGGAGGCCAGTGGATTAACATATAAAGAATATACACACAGTCACGGCGCCGGCATTCTGAGAATATCCTGGTTATCATGTGGATTGTGAGGTGTGGTAGATTCCTTAAGATCAGGATGAATAAATTTAAAATAAGTTACAAAGTTGTTGTTGCATAGAAAGGTAAAACTTTTGAAAAAGAATATCCGAAGTTTGCTAACCTAAACCTGACCTCTTTTTTGATGCACTGGATGGGTCTCATGTCGATTGCCAGTCGATATACATTAAGGCCCCATAAATTATCACTAAACATTATAATTACAGGGGGAAATCAACTATGCCTGAAGATGAAGTGCATTTCTGGCGAGCGACGAGGGAGGACTCACTGTCCATAGCATGATGATTCAGTGTTCAATATAGTGGATGAAGTACATCGCAATGTGGAAATTGTTAATGAGGGGTTAATACGGTAAGAACACAGGAGGCAAATTACTAAAATTACAGAACTTAATCTGGGGGCAGGAGGTTCAGGTTCCATGAACACTAATGTTTCTGTGTCATGTAGAAATCTATTTAGAGCAGGTATATCCATCGTCTTCCTACAGGGTCCGTCTTCACGTAGTTCTAAATCTCTATGCATTACTTTAAAGGGAAATGTCATCAGAAATGGCCCAAATAAAACACTAGCAGTATGTGTGAAGCAGTTGAACAGACTTCTAGATGATGTTTCTTTTCATGACCCAGTGTGGTGGCACAATCCAGAAAATCAACTTTGAAGTGAGTGTATAAAGTAGGGAGCGGAGAGTTTAACACTGAAGTCATCTCTTTGCTGCGACAGAAACACATCCTCATGTGATTAGACATCCTGCACGCGGAATTCAGGAGATCTGATCAATGTGTCCATGGATGAAGGACCATCAGTTACAGTTTTGAAGCGGGAAAAGATTGACTTCAGTGGTAAAGTCTCCACCTCCTTGACCGCCAATTACATCCATATTCAAATGTTGATTTTCGAATGATGCCCACCACACCAGGCACCATGAGAGAAAACTATCCCGAGGAAAGAGCTGCCTCCAGCTGTTTTGACAGCAACGCAAAGCTGGTTTTTTTATTTATGATTGATGATAGGTTTCCCTTGAATCAATGAACAGGAGAATTGTCAGAAGACTGTCACCTTCTCCTGACTTTGTATGTTTGACAATGTTTTGAACTGTCCCCGATTATAATGTTTTTAGAGCCAAGAGTGTGGTTGTACTATTCTTTTACTTCCCCAATAGAAATATATTATAATAATTTTACCTAACTGGCATTAATAGTTTGGGGTGAGACATGGACATATTTGTTTTTAAAGCACAACTGATTTCTATATTTGAGTTTATAAGAATTCAGGTGTGAGGTGGAGACCCCTTTCTACTCCCCCCCTCCATCCATTAAATTGTCGCAACTCCTCCACAAGTGCTCCTTGACTTTTTGGTGGTGTTTTTTGAGGGCAGTTGTCTGGATTCACCTTATTAACCTGACGGTGGAAGCTTTAATTCTTTAAAGGAATACTAACATCCAAGTGGATCTACCTAATAAGGTTTAGATTCCTCGATGGCTAGGTTTCCTTCCAACTTATGAACTCAAGCACCTACGCTTTTTTGTACTTAATCTTTACTGTGCACTAGAACTCACTTTTTAAAAAAACTTTTATGTCTGGATATATATGTAGACACACTGCTGGGCAGAACTATGGTAATTGTGGTCTGAATCGTCCCAGTAGCCGATTTTCATCTCTCATAATTCTAGGTTGGCATCGTCTGATGACGTCAGAGTATTCTCTTCAGCAGGGACTAAAAGTCGGTTCTGTGCATTGCGCCGAGGGATTGGGATGCTGCGCACTTATTGTGAGGAAGTCGGAGTTCTGTGAATTTGTGGCGGAGCTGTTTGCGCACATAGATGCTGGGGTAGAAGAAATTAGATATTTATGTAGAAGAAGAAGAAACTATATGGGGATTGGAGTAGCCACGATTGCGGAAGCCACAGCCACTATTGGCAGCTATGGGTTGCTTCCTTCCCCCTAGAACTGATCTAATAATAAAATCATTAGACATTGTTAAGTATCACCCATCCCAAAAGTTCCCAATCTATTAATAATATTTAAATAAGGGTTATTTCCTTGGCGGTGAGAAAATTAGCATCTTATATAATGCCACATATTTTTGCTAATGCAATATTGAAAATTTGGAATTAATAGTGATGAATATGTTTGTGCAGTCCAAAAAAATGGTTAGAAAAGTGAAAACAGCATCTCCCTTGCAGAAAATGTCACCGTACATCATGACCTTACATTTTTAAGTATGAAAAGTATGATGCGCTCAGTAATTGGTTGAAAATGAAGACGTTTTTTTTTCAAAAGTAATCCACATTAAAAAACATTTATAAACATAAAATCCCTTTGAATAGTAATTGGATGCACAGATATAAAGGGGGAGGGGGTCGCTTGGCGCGCGTACACAAGCTAAAAGTCATAAACGAACAGCGAGCCACAAGAAATTGGCTTAAGTGCAATTTTTTTAATTATTTCATTGCATTTGAGCTTTTTCTCCGCTTCTCCAGTACAAACGTAGTGTCATTACTGTCATACTTGGATAGTATAATTCTGTGATGCAGACAAACAAGCCTCATACAGCTCTTGTTTATATCAGAAAAAAGGTCTCAATTTTTAATATATGTGGGATTTGTGGATTTTCCTAGAAAAAATGGAGACGCAAAAATAATCGATGCCGACGTCCTTAATTTATATGACATTGGTAAAGGTCACACAGTACGTGCACTGTACACCTGGGTCTGGACTCCTCAATCCCCACCCTTTCCATTATCCGGACGTTACTTTCGGGGAAAAGATAGGAGCTATGCTCTAAACATTTTTCCCCGATGACTGATTACAGTCGGTTGACACTACGGTTTTTTTTTGGGAGTGTTGCATCCGTTACCGCGGCTTGTACGCGACGACACATCGGTGTCATCCATACTGTTTAGCGTCATTGGGCCGCAAATTGTGCAGTAGTTATAATGTCAAACAGTACTTAGTTCACTCCCAGGAGGAGATAATAGATGATACATTTGGGGGATAATTTAGCCTATTGTTATGGTGAATATGAAATAACCATAAAAAAAACATAATCTGCAATAAATTATTTACTATTTATTTTTACTATACTAGAAGTTTTTGGCGCTCCATCTCTATGGGACTGATGGTGCTGTAGGACGCAGTTAGTGTTGAGTCATTAATACGTTTCCAAGGTCATTGGGCCTCAATTTGATAATCCTTGCCATGAGTATTCCTCTTAAATGATGTTCATGTGTTAGTGTTCAGTGTCAGGGTGTTATCATGGTAGATTAGGAACCGCATGCCTGTAAAATTCGTCACATTTATTATTTTTTTAAATTCCTTCCGGTACAACAAACTGTTTCTCATGTTTGGTGATTTCGTTTTTTCCAGATACAGTGCAATAAAAATGCAGTTTACCCATTCTTGATTTTTTCAGGTTTAACTGCATGGTCACCACTAGACTCCTTGCCATTTATTTCTTGGGTCTAGTACCATCAGAATATCGGTCTCCTGGGTAAAAGAGATGGAAGAAAAAGATTTAACCCTTGAAGAATAATAGGATTGGGTTCCGAGCTGAGATACGCTGGTTGATGTGTATGAAAATAATGGAAAAAAAACATGAGTCCCGGTTTCTGCTGCCCTTAGGATTGGGGTAATTGTTTAGGGATGGGGCTTGTACAATTTTCCAATGTTCATCATCACCAGGCCTTCCTAATATAGCAGGAAGGCAATGTTTTTATTTTTGTGACCTTTCTAACTTATTCCATTCCTTAGTCAACAGCAAATCATCATTGATATTAGTATAACATCTGCACAACATGTAAAAATATTAAAACCAAAGTTACTGGGGTAAAAACATAACGGTTAAAAGAAACAAAAGATATAAAGGAGCTGAAAGGTGAAAACGAAAACGATATCACAAGAAATTGAAAGGCTGTCCATTAGTTGGGCAATTTTCGATTGTACGGCCAGTATTAGTATTGGTTTTTTGAGGGAAGACAAATCGACTTCCATTTTGCAAGGATTTTCACCTGATAAACTGAAAAGTAGTATTATTAACAGTATTTAAGTGAACAGCATAGATCTGCCTTAGCTTTCTTTTCCATGGTGTCTGTAAATAAATTGGAGCCTTGTGGATAGTCTTACTCAGGGTTTTTATTAATCCATGTCTGTGCCATTTTTCAATTGTGTGCCATTTATTTATCCTGCTGAATGAGTATATCCAGTGGCATTTTAAATGATTGTTAACGTCTGCGTAGATGGCGACCCGGACCTGCCACATTTATGTGCGAAATTGAATTTGTTATCAGCATCACAGAATGGTGAGGTGTTATGTTTTGGTTTTGAAAGAGCAGGTGTTTTGGAATTGCAATTGATTGAATACCTGGATATTGGTAATTTTCTTTTGAGTTAATTTATAAGATATATAAAAATAACATTATTTATAAGGATAGATAAACCCATGGGGAAACTTATAGATCCAGGCACTGCTACTTGTGCTATTCTTCCTTTATATCTGTTAGCCATTTATGCGACATTAATCGCCTTTTAAAATGTTATGTCTAATGAGGCCACAAGGTGGCACGGTGGCATTATTACCAGACATCTCTGTGATGTTAGCTTCACAGGCTTTTTGTTATCATTGGTAGAGCACTTCCCCTCCCATATGTGCTGTAAAATCTTCCTTGCTTGTGGTGAGGACTACATCGGCAAAAAGAGTGGTAAAGTGAGTTAGGGAAGGTGGGGAGACTTTGGGCTGGTTTGGTAGGGTATGCTCCTCACCACAATTCAGCATAATTTTGAAAGTTGATTTTGTAGCAGTGAAGGAAGCCAAGGATAACACATAGGGGGTCTTATGCCTATATCAGGTGAGAACAATGGTAACAACATACTGTCGCTAATATTTTACTGGCCAACTGTAGGCTCTCTGAGGCTCAAAGCTGATAATGGAGGTCTGATCCGTGCCCCCAAATGATGTGGCAACAATATCACAGCAGGTGCCACCATGCTTGGGCTCTGGGTGCCCTCTCCATGCGTATGATTCTTACCAACAACACCACGGACTCTGTATGTCTGGGTGAGTTGAAATACGGTCACAGCCTTTGTCTAGCAGCACTCTAGGATGGTATGCTCCACGATCTGGTTATATTTTTTTATGGGAGTGTAACTTATAGAAGTAGAATATTCGGCAGGTGCACAGTGATAGGAAAACACGCAGTACTGAGAAATATATGGATCCTCGAAAAGATTCTGAAGAATATAGATTAAGCATGGGTAGAGGTTCCAGAGCTGAGATGAGCAGATATGTATAAAATCATATAAAAAAAATACAAAAAAAACGTCATCTCATTTCTGCATCCTCTAGCATTAGGATGAGGGTGTACAAAACTAATGATCGTTTACAAACGGTCTAAGGGATATTTTCTTCTCTACACTCAATGAATCGAGAACACCATGTTTCATGTTTTATTGACCTTTCTACTATCTATTCCTATGGGTGTGAGCAGCAAATCCTAAGGTCCAGTAAACAATAGCACACATACATAAAATTATTAAAAGCACAAAATATGTCGGAAAAATGTAAATGAAAAAAAGAAATAAATAGTATACCAAAAATTGAGAAATATGAATCACAGAAAGGAGTCGTTAAGCGCCACCCAGTGCAGTTTTGGTTTTTTTGTACGACAGTGATTGGATGAATTTCTATGTCGCATCATCTTCAACACTGGTATATAGTAATGTACTATGAATCCTGGCTCCACTTGATATTATGGAATTATTGTGCTTGATACCTTGGATAAAGGATAGTTTCATCGTATACTGTCTTCGGCTCGGATATAATTGTTCTTGTGCCACATTAAAGGAGTTTTTGGTTAGTTGAATAGGGCGGATAGTGGAGCCTAGGTCCTCTGGCATCACTAGGTTGCGTTTGCACGTCAGGTGCAATGCGTGAATATACTGACTGTTTTTGGCCGATGCGTTTTGTTCCTTTTTTCTTGGAGTACATTTGGCGTTTTTTTTTTTGGCGGTTTCGGTCGCATTTTGACGCGTCGGTTCAATTGGGAGACTCTGAAGCATTTTTCAAAGGGACCATGGTTTGATTAAAATGTGTTATTTAATTTGAAATATATAATTGTATTGTCTTTCTGATAATTTGCTAGAAACATCTGCGATCTATTCTTCACTGGTCCGTCGCGTATAATATCTCTCCTGTGACCAATTTTAGTCAGTGATGTGAAAGAACTAGTTGTAAGATATTGAATAAAAACATGTGTTGGTTGAACACAGTGAACCAGTGAACACATGGACATTTTAAGATATTATAAACACAGTGCACGACAACATCCCCAGTGCCAGAATTAGATTACAGATGTTCGGCAAATCGCTACTGCGTGTAGATAGCGCGGACCGCGCGAACATAAATAGCAGTGAAGAATACAATATATATGTGTGTGAAGAAATTTTCATTTTGAGATGTAAATTACATCTGCATGGTTCTTCACAATATTATTGTTCTTCACATGCTATTGATGTTCGCGCCGTTCCGCGCGTATCTTTCATCGACAGTACGAGAGGTGACCGAAATCTTGTGAATCTATATGCACTGTTGTTTCTGCTACTGTGTTTTTATCGTAATATGAGCCTGTGTAACTGTGTTCACTGGTGGTATTCTTATTCTTATATGTTTCTTAACTGGGTGTTTAATTAAAGTATCGTTCGCGGAGCGAGGTGGATAAAGGGGAAGTGTGAAGCAGGGTGGAAAAATGTTTGTACATTCTTGTTTCATCTAGCGTAAGTAAAACAGCCGTTAACGTTTAAAACGATTGGTCAACTCGCTATTGCACTTGACAATGATTGCGATGTGTTCGCCAATGCGTTCTTTTGTGCACTAAGACCATAGACCTTGAATGGGGCGATGAAAACTTTGGCTTGTGACATCCGGCAAAACAATAAAACATAGAGCGGGGGGGGCACGCAATGCTGCCGATTATATTTATGACGCCGACGTGCCAATAAGGGAACGACCGCACGCTTAACTGCCTGCGTCAAAACTATACGCTAATGGAGAAAAGACCCAATAGAATAACAAGTGGGACAGAGTGGAATGCGGAGGATTCGTGAGCGTTCAATTTGCGATAGCGCATAAGAACTCTTGTCGACGTGGTTTGACAAAACGCCAGTGGAGAAGGGGGCCGGAAGAGTCTTATAGTTAAAGGTAAATTGGATAATTGCACAGGTTGACCGAGTCCCATTCAATCCAATGTGTCTCTGGTTTCAGCAGTTTTTAACTATGGGATCAGAGCCGACATTGTGCTATCCTGTCACCATCCACATCCGTGACCATTGCTGTCCAGTCCCTTCCAGAATCTGTCACTTCTATGGCCTCAGAGTATTTCAGCAAAGTATTAGTAGCTGTGTGACCCATTAGTGGACCTTTAATATGCATATGTTACGGTAAGTGTAAGGAACTGAGGGTGAAGTAGGGAAAATATGGATAGAGTAATAATCATGGTAAAGGTAATCTCATTATACAAGTGGGATGGGATCACCCTTCAGCTGGTGTTAATTAATGATATGGGAGGAATTCATTAATGGCTGCGTTGAATGTTAGTCTAAAGGAGAAAACTTTTTGCCCTAACTCTGCACTAAGCAAAAACAAAGCAATTCTCTAATTTACTATAATAGAATATCTACAGCGTTTAGTAAGCTAGCATGAGGTTGTTGTACCTTTACGGTCAGGAGATAATCTCCATTGACTGCCCACTTGGTTGCCATGGGAAACCGTGATAGCACAGTAGAGATCTGACAGAGGCTAGGTTGGACGAGTGGCTGTGTGGATCCTGTAGTGCTAACAAGCAGGGATATCACATGTTTCTATGGGTCTCCAATACAAACATGCTTTGTCCTGTTCGGGCTTATTGTCCATGAGCTGATTTTAAAACCTGGAGTGGTTCCAACCCACATCAAGGGGAACTAGCTAATTTACTATGTCTAAGATAATATACCTGGAATAGAATCCTGTGCAAATGGTAACAGACCGAGAGGAATGTAGAGGAGAGGCGGAGGAGATTAGATAGGATACGGGGGCAGTAGTAGTAAAGTAGAGAGAAGAATTGAGGAGGTACAGGGTGGTATGAGCCGGTGCAGCGAGATGAGATGCAGAAAGGAGAAATTGAGGAGATGAGATGGATTTAGCCAGGCAACAGAGTTTGGGATAGATGGAGAGGTGTGTAAAAAGGTCACATGGGAGACCAGCCAGTAGAAGAAGTTGCCGTAGTCTAGAGTGAGAGATTGAGAGGGGCATGGATAGTCATTTGGGTAGACTTATGGGATTGAGGAAGGTAAAGCGAGTGAGAGTCTTGGAGATGGAGGAAACATGATTGTAGTATATGGTGCCCCGGGAGGCTTTTTTAAAAGGATAAGGCCCCCACAAGTCAAAGGTGGCTCAAGGCAAGCGCACTTATTTAGGGACGGGGAGAGCCTGGAGCCCTGAGTATTATGTGTGAAGATGGTTGCGACCTGTCACAGGCTGGAGGATGAGTTAAGTGGGCAGGAAAGATATTTGGAGTTCTGTTTTGTCCAACGTTCGATTTTTAGAAAACCGGAAAAGAAAAAGGAGCGATATGGCGAACAGACATACTCATGAGATTTTCCTGGCTAGAGAAACTAGGCGATTAAGTTCAGTGGCAATGGGATGGATAAAGGAGATTGGATCTTATTTTAGGATGGGTGTGGTCGACAGTGCATGCCTTTATAGTAGTGACTGGAAATGGGAACGTACCGTGGGAACACAGAGGAAAGGAGAGTACTGTAGAAACAGTTTTTTTGTGTTTATCCAGATAGATGATTAATAGTTGGCTAGGAATGTCAAAACAATTTATTGCCCCCCCCCCCCCCTCATCCTTACTTACTCCCCTTATTTACCTCATTTCTGCAGTCAGCGCTTTCACCTTGCTATAGCCCTACTTTAGATACCTTCGTGCTGCAATGGTTGCTGAGTCCCTCTCCACTGTGTCCTGATCACTAAGCCCTGGAGCATCTGTCCAGGAGAGAAAGATGAGAAAAAAAAAGCCAGATTGAGCCCCCCCCCCCCCTTAGAGGAGGGGAAGATTTAAACATGAACTGCGGATTTTCATGGAATGTGTGTGTTGAGGGGATAAGAGTACGGCATGTTTGTGCAGTTGATAGCGAATGGGGTTAATCCCCATTTTCTACCATAATATACTAAACGATTAAAAAATTATTGTGCTTTTTGTATTGGCAGGTTCACCACAAAAAAAAGTGAGTCCAGGTTGTATGCATCTGGTACAATGAGACCATACCCCAACGTATCCCAACGACCTAACATACTCATGATTAGGGGCCCCCCCCACCCTCCCTCCTACTAAACGCCTCGAGGCGCTCAAATCCCCCCACAACTGACGGTAGAAGTCAGGTTCACCCTACACTCATGTAGAGACCTAGTCAAAGGGTGAAACACGTTAACAAATTACAAATAATAACCAAATCAGAAAAGAAGGGAGAGTCTAATATAGAAATAAGGGAAGGTGAGGGCGTTTGTTGGAGGTTACAACACAAGCAAAAATTATGACGTTCGTTGCGAGTGACGCCTGGAACACCACCCCAATAGAAGAGTAATACGCTAGAATCTGGTTGCAGAAGTAGCACATGTGCCCCCATCCCGGGGAAAGAATTAGATCCTATAACAACACAACATTTTTCTACCATCTCCTCCAAAAGTACTTCAGAAACCTCGACCTAGTCAATACACCAAAGGGCTAGAGTAACGAGCCACTTTACCACAAACCCCTAGAGATGAGTTCGAGGGTGTGCTGATTTAATTATCAGAAAATTACAAGAGAGCCTAGGTATCACACCCACAGCATGACGCTATCGCAGGTTCCTATCCTCTGCACCAGCTATGAAGGATGTCATAGTTAGCAAAAACTGGAGAGACTTCATAGGAAACTCAGCACTGACACAGGTTCAGGGTAGAGGTAAAGCGAAGTGTAAGCAATTTACAGATCAACAGTGTTAACTCTTGCAAGAAAGGACTCAGTAAGGGGGAGTGGAAGACATTCATGTAAAACAACATAGGACTAGTTCACACGGCTGACAAGGAACTCTCATATCTATCTATCTATCTATCTATCTATCTATCTATCTATCTATCTATCTATCTATCTATCTCCTATCTATCTCATATCTATCTCCTATCTATCTATCTATCTACTATCTATCTATCTATCTCATATCTATCTATCTATCTATCTATCTATCTCATATCTACTATCTATCTTCTATCTACTATCTATCTTCTATCTCCTATCTATCTATCTATCTATCTATCTATCTATCTATCTATATATCTATCTATCTATCTATCTATCTATCTATCTATCTCATATCTACTATCTATCTTCTATCTCCTATCTATCTATCTATCTATCTATCTATCTATCTCATATCTACTATCTATCTTCTATCTATCTATCTATCTATCTTCTATCTACTATCTATCTTCTATCTATCTATCTATCTATCTATCTATCTCATATCTATCTATCTATCTATCTATCTCCTATCTATCTCTCATATCTATCTATCTATCTATCTATCTATCTCCTATCTATCTCATATCTATCTCCTATCTATCTATCTATCTATCTACTATCTATCTATCTATCTATCTCATATCTATCTATCTATCTCAAATCTACTATCTATCTTCTATCTACTATCTATCTTCTATCTCCTATCTATCTATCTATCTATCTATCTATCTATCTATCTATCTATCTATCTCATATCTACTATCTATCTATCTATCTATCTATCTATCTATCTATCTATCTATCTATCTATCTATCTATCTTCTATCTACTATCTATCTTCTATCTATCTATCTATCTATCTATCTATCTACGACCTACTAACACATTTACACAGTTTTACCAAAACAATATTTTTTTTACTAATAATGTCATCTCTAGACCCTGTGCACAGTGCTGCCTTATAAAACGCCGCCTCCTGCAGCCACCACTAGGGGGAGCCCATTTAAATTACTAAAAAAAAATCTCAAAGAAGAATGTGAGGAACATGACTGTAATAGGGTGGAGCGGCGCGGTGGAGACATTGTATGTTTGTGTCCCGGGCTGAGAGAGTAAATGAGGCGCAAAGCGACCAGAAATTACCGACACCTGATCCCATCCTATAGATTCTATAAGACACGTGTCAGCATCTGGGGAGGGGACCCAAATCCTGAGCGGGCGTAAGAGGCCGGAGGAAGGGGCACCGTGCCCTCATTTCCACTGTACTGACATCATTTACTATGTACTGGGATCAGGGTCGGAGGTTTTCCATATGATTTGTGATGTATGTACACAGATGCCATGCACCAGCAGCAGAATAGGTGAGTGCAGCTCTGGGATAATGATGTAACTCAGGATCAGTACAGGATAAGTAATGTAAGTTGTACAAAGTGACGGCATTCAGCAGCAGAATAGGGAGTGCAGCTCTGGGTATACTACTGGAGTAACTCAGGATCAGTACAGGATAATATTGTCATGTAGTACACAGTGACTGCACCAGCAGCAGAATAGTGAGTGGCTCTGGGGGTATAATAAAGGATGTAACTCAGGATCGTACAGGATAAGTAATGTCATGTTGTACACGTGACTTCACAGCAGAGAATGTGAGTGCAGCCTGGATAGAATACAGGAGTGTAACATCAGGATCGTACAGGATAGTAAGTCCGTAGTAAACAGGAATGCACAGCCAGCAGAATAGTGAGAGCAGCTCTGGAGGCGGTTACTCGTAGAGCGAGGGTGTGGCTGTGTGTGTGAAGATGCTTGTGCTTGTGCGCCTGAGCTCCTGGAGGATCCATCTACCGTACACGGGCCTGCGCTCTACTCTCACAGGGAGGGGGGGTAGTTCTGCGGGATGAGCGAGGAGCCCGAATCCCAGGCTCCTGCTTCCGGGCCAGGCCGGCGGGGGCAGGAGGGGGCAGGAGAGAGAGGACAGCAACCGGCCCAGCGCTATGGAGGACTCAGGGGTGGAGACGTTCCACCAGGAGTGTAGTAATACAGCAATAACCTGCCCAACTTTTGTGGAGGAGAAGAGGGACAAAATGGCGGCGCGCGAAAGCGCGCCGCGCGATTTTTTTACCCACAAGAAGCCACACCCTAGCCAGCCCCCTAACACAAACCCCCTGGCCACGCCAATGCTCATCCCTCACCGCATTCCACTGGCACCCATGTCTATTTATGTATATAATTGGGGGCATATTCCACTCCCCCTAGAAAACGACATGCCTCCTAGAAAACGAGCATGTCCTCCCTAGAAAAGAGCATGCCCCCCCAAGACAACGAGCATGTCCTCCCCAGACAACGAGAATGTCCCCCCATAGACACAGAGCATGTCCCCCCAGACAACGGGCATTTCCGCCCCCAGACAACAGCATGCCCACCCTAGACAACGAGGCATGTCCACCCAGACAACGAGGCCAGTCCCCCCCAGACAACGGGCAGTCCGCCCCCCGACAACGAGCTGCCCCCCCTAGACAACGAGCAGTCCCCCCCAGACAACGAGCATGCCCCCTAGACAACAAGCATGCCCCCCCTAGAAACGAGGCAGTCCCTTAGAAAAACGAGCATGCCCCCCCTAGACAACGAGCATGTAACCCCCCCTAGACAACGAGCATGTACCCCCAAAAGACAACGAGAATGTACCCCCACCTAGACAAGACCATGTCCCCCCCTAGACAACGGCATGTCCCCCCCCTAGACAACGAGCATGTCCCCCACCTAGACAACGAGCCTGTCCCACCTGTGGCTGAGTGCCTTTTTTGTGTGTTTGTGTTATTTTGTATTCCAGGACCGTGCCTGCTGTGGACTGCTTCCGATCGAAGGATTACATCGAGGACCGACAGTTCAACAAATAAAAGGTCAAAGAGGGTGTGTCGCGTTTTTGTTCAATTAAAATTTCTGAAAACGGTGTTGATTATTTATTTTTTTGCGACACTCTTCATAAGTTGCAGTAGTAGTGTGCGGCTAGATGACGGTGCTCTTACAAGGGCTGGCCTTAGTGTTTGCCTAATTTTTTTGGCAAATTCACACTAAACGCCCATTACCATTACCCGGGACCACCGCCACCAGGGGTTGCCGAGGAAGGAGCGGGTAAAAAACAGTACCTGACCGTCTATAGATGGTCAGGTAGGGGGCGGCTGCAGGCTGTTCTTGTTGAGCTGGAATAGCCCCCTAACAGTGGACTATACCAGCTCAGTAATAGCAGGCTGCTGCTGCTTTTTTGTATCAGGCTGATTTGAAAAATAGGGGACCCCAGGCGTTTTTCTTCAAATTTTTGACGAAAAAGATGCGTGGGCGGGTCCCCCACTTTAAAGGGGGGCTCCCAGTGTTCCCCCATTTTACAAAAAAATGGGGGGGGAAAAAAAAAAAAGGGGGAAAAAACGGCCATGGCGGTGCCCCCTATTGTTCAAACAGCCAGATACAAAAAGCAGCAGCAGCATGCTATTACTGAGATGGGATAGGGACACTGTTAGGGGGCATCCCAGCGCAACAATAACAGCCTGCAGCCGCCCCAACACCTGACCTCTTTAGACGGTAGTATGGTTTGTCCCGGCTCTTCCCGGGCACCCCTGGGGCGGGTGGTACCGGGGTTAATGGTATGGGCGTTAGTGAAATTTGCAAAAAAATAAGGCCAAAACTAAGGCCAGCCTGATTTATTGAGCACCGTCACCTAGCCGACCACTACTACGGGCAAACTATGAAGAGAGTGTCGCAAAAAAAATTAAATCATCACAACGTTTTCAGAAAATTTTATTGAACAAAGACGCAGGGACAAACCCTAGTTGACCATTTTATTTTTGAAATGTCCGGTCAGAGACGTAATCCTTCGAAATACCGAACGGCAGTCCACGCCAGGGCACGGTCCTGGAAGACAAAAATAACACAAACACACAAAAAAGGGCACGCAGCCACAGGGGGGAAATGCTCGTTGTCTAGGGGTCAGGGTAGGACATGCTCGTTGTCTAGGGGGGGGGGAAATGCTCGTTGTTAGGGGGGGGACATGCCCGTGTCTAGGAGTCGGGGGGAGAATGCTCGTTGTATAGGGGGGGAATGCTCGTGTCTGGGGGGGGGGGACTGCTCGTTGTCTAGGGGGGGGGGGCACATGCTCCCGTTGTCTTGGGGGGGGAATGCTCGTTGTCTAGGGTAGGGGGGAACATGCTCGTTGTCTAGCAGGGAAATGCGAGTTGTATAGGGGGGGAAATCCTGTGTCTAGGGGGGGGACCTGCTCGTTGTCGCAGAAGGGAGGGGTCTATGGAGCGCAGTCGTGAAAGGGGAGGGTCCTAGGGAGCGCAGTAAGGGGAGGGGTTCTCTGAGCGCAGTAAAGGGGAGGAAGGGTCCTATGGAGCGCAGAATGGGAGGGGTCCTATGGAGCGCCGTAAAGGGGAGGGGTTCTATGGAGCGCAGTAGTACGTAGTAAAAGGGGAGAGTTCCTCTGATCGCGCAGTGAAAAGCCATAAAAAAACACATTTGATATTTTCCTTCCGCGTCCATACAGGGCCTGGAATATTTAATACGGTCATAGGAAGTATAATTGTTACGCAGAAACAGGCGCACACAGCTCTGTACGTGGAAAAATAAAAAGTTATGATTTGAAAGTGGGAAGGAAATATGGGAGGAACGCAAAAACGCTCCGTAAGAGTAATGGAGCAGGCGGCCGGTATGACAATTCTGACTCACATTACCGTCAAGAGCGATTGACATGGAACCTTAGTGGACCCAAACAGACCCCTTGTTTTCATCGATCTTATGGGGGTAAATCAACTGAACCCCCACCAAATCGCCGGTAAGCCCTGTCCTATGGATAGGCCTCCTAACTGTAATTTGTGGGAAAACCCCTCTTACACCCATTAACGCTCGGCGCCGTAGCTCACGACGCAGAGAGTATAAGGAGTGTATGAAGAGGGCTCACGGGCTGAGTCTTTCTTATACAGGTGGGGGGTTTGCAGTTGCAAGAAAACCCCCACCGCTAATAACCGCAGTACGGTCATTGTCCCGGCCCAAGTCTTTTTACGATCGCTGTTGCCCACGAACGTCATCGGGGCGGCGAGCGTTTGCCGTGGTCGCCTCGGGTATTCTTTTGAAACGAGGCTACATGGCTTCTGCGGTGTTACAATGAGCCCGAAGTATTGCAGTATATGGTCGGAGCGATCTGACCATCTAGGGTTAATGTAACGAGATGGTTAAGAAAAGTGGAAAAAAAAGAAAAACAGGTTTTTAAAATAAAAAAAATTTATAAATATTAAAAAATTCTAATCACCTCCCTTCCCTAGAACGGATATATATAAAACCTAATTAAAACAGTAAAGATACAGACATATTTAGTATCGGCCGCGTCCACAAAAATGCACCGATCTATCAAAATATAAAAAACGGTTACGGGCGCGGTGACCTCAGAGGCGGGAAAATGGCGCCCAAATGTCGAAATGCGACTTTTACACCTTTTTACATCACATAAAAAATGAAAGTAAAAATGATAAAATGTCGCCCAGACCTCAAAAATGCGTAGCAAGAAAAGTCGGTCAGTTCGACAAAAAAGGACCCCACCCCCAGCTCCGTGCACCGAAAATATGAAAAAGTTATTAGCGTCAGAAGATGGCAAAATTTATTTTTTTTTTTTGGCACACATGCGTTTAATTTTGAAAAATGTATATTAAAACACAATTAAACCCGAATAATCCGGGATCACCGCGGATCGCCACCAAACCCAAAGAATAAAGCTGAGAGTGTTATTTTTGAGTGCACAGTCAAAGTCGAAAAAAAAGAACTGAGCCCACAAGGAACGTGACATGTCGGTTTTGTAAAATTTTTTTTCCAATTTGTCTGGAATTTTTTGCAGCTTCGCAGTACAAGGATGTTAAAATAAATAACATTACGGACGAAAGTAAAATTTGTTACGCACAAAATAAGCCCTCACACCAGGTCTGTACAAGGCAAAGGAACAAAATGAAAAGTTATGGATTTTTGAAGTTGGAGAGCGAGATTGCGAGAAAAAACCCTGCGTACTAGGGGTTAAGGGATTATTAAGATATGGTACAATAAAGAAGATAGAAGGCACTGAGGGGGGTTAGGATGGGGCAGGGGGGTCTATGGAGGAAAGTGGTGTAACCCGTTAGCTGATGCCTGCCGTCACGTAGGAGTACCGTTATCCCACTGCAGAAGTGCACACACTTCGGCTCTGCTTCATAGACGACTTCAGTGAGGGAGCAGGAGGAGTGGGGCAGGGAGCCATTGATGTAGCAGTGCTGGGGTCTGCCTGCACGGAGGATGATACCCTGGGGATGCTGTGCAGGGGCAGTGCAGAGAAACTGACACTCTTGCACTGTATCCATCCATCCATCCATGGGGCCTGCACGGGGCGCCTGAGGACCGGGAGGGCTCTGCTCCCAGGGGAGGGGATGGGGGAGGTTGCGGCTCTGCAGCAGACAGCCCAGGGAGCTGGAGAGGAGGAGGACGTGTACCCCGCCCCTGGAATTCTCTGTATACTGAGCAGGACCGGGGGAGGGACTCGGGGGGGGGCGGGGACTCGGGGCGGGACCAAAACGGAAAAATCCGTGAAACCGCAAAAAACGGGGATTTCACTTAACGGTCCGTGGAAGAGGGACAAGGGTTTTAAAAAAAGGGAATGTCCCGCCCAAAAAAGGACGGTTGGGAGGTATGATACAGCTCCTACTCCCCCGGAGTTCCAATTTGAGCAACCACCGTAAGGAAGCTGCTGGATGTCCATGATGGTGCGGGTGAGAGAGGTCCGTCAGGGCTGGGCGCCATGAGCGGAGTGCTCACAGAGGTAAGGCTGACCCATGCGGGGGGAGGCTGGGCGTGTGCAGGGACCCCGGGAGACTTTGTCCACCTATGCCTCCCGGGTCCAGAGCCACCTCTGTGCGTCGAGAGGCAAGGCAAGTAAGACCATCAGGAGGCTCCGGGAGGAGCTGCGATGTGCCCGCGGGCCAGGGCGAAACACAGCGCCAAGAAGCGCAAGGACGAGATATGTGTGGAAATTACAAAACTTAACGCGGATATGATAAACTGTTACTACTGAAAAGAAAAAAACTTATTTGCACACACAGAGCGACCATTTAAAAGAAAAACTTTTAAATGATGAGAGATTTTTGCTCAGATGGCTGATAACAGAGAGCAAAGGCTGATTGGGTTGCAGGCCTGACGAGCCAGGGTGGACGAGGGAGGTTGCTGATGATGATGATAACGAGCAGAAGTTCCCACTGGCGGCCTGTCAGGAAGAAGATCGCAGGCCTGGTTGTTTGAAGGGGGCACCCTGCAGGACAGCCAGCTCGTAAAACCTCGCTCGGGGGGAGGACAGTGGACACCGGCAGCAGGGAGGGCGCTCAGGCAGAGATCAGGCTGCTCGATTCCCCAGTGCGCAATGGAGGAAACTTTTCTTGTGGCGATGAACTCCAGAGGAAGCCGCTGGGGGAGCGCCGGAGGAAGAGTAAGAAGACCGGCCCAAGCAGCAAGAAGAGTACGTTTATCTTTACCCCCCTCCCTGAAACCCCCCGGGCAAAAGCGCAGGGTAAGCTCACTGTGCAAGCCCTGACTACCCAAACCCCCCCGAGTTATGCTGTTGACCGGTTGCAAAGGTGCAGGGAGATTACAGGTGTGTGACCATCTGATGTGGCGATGGGCTACCGTCTCTGTTTGGTGGTAACAGGGGGGAGCAGGGGAGGATCGGCCGCAAGGCCGGACAGCAGGGCGGCTCTGCAGAGTGGCGATAACATCCAAACCAGTGAGTGGTGCGTCCCCGCTGGGGAGGGGGGGACAGCCGGCAATGGTGGAGCTTCGGTGCCTCGGTGCCCTCGTGCGCGGAGCCTTCCAGCTGTCGCCGTGTGATAACTGGGTTAGGGGAGGACGGCAGTGTGCGGCGCTGAGGCTGAGACTCCGGACCTCCCAGACAGAAGGTACTCTTTTGTGTAGGGTTTGGGGATAATGATAATTCTATGCAGACCGGAGATCAGCGGGCTCCACACCGGCTACGGAGCAGCGGCGATTGTTTCCGAGCCAGAGAAAAAAGCAAAATAACATCTGCTACGATTGATGCGGAGGGCCACAAGTGCGGACAAGAGTTCGGGGTCCCCTTTTGGGCGATTGCTCTGCGAGGGACCCCCGTCCATTGTGCCCGAGATGCGGAGGGGCATGTCCTGATGTTGTTGCTGGTTCAAGGCAGGTGAAATGGTGTCAGTAATGTTGGGTGGCTAGTGGAATGTTGTCAGTTGTCAGAGTTGTGGTGGATTAAGTGAATGGTGTGCGTGGTGAAGAACCGTTACAGTTATGGGAATGAGTGATGGAGTGGAATGGTGTGGTGGTGGCGCGGCTGAGGTGGGTGTGTAATGTTGGTGTGGTGCAGGGGTTGAGTACGGTTGCTCCCAAGTGGCGGCCCCTATTAAGAGCTCTGCCAGTGTCGCTGCTGGGGAAGTAGGGGTCCATCTCTCGTCTCTGGGCTCTGGGGACGGCTTTTTGCAAACTGCGCCTAATGCAGCCTTACAGAAGGGTGAAATGAAAGTTGTGAAAGGCGATAAATGTACGCAGGGCAGGAGTTGATTTGTCGATTGTGGTAGAGAGGGCACGGAGCCTGTCGCTTGAGAGCAAAAGAGGCAGGGAGAATCATGGTCGCTCCCGACAAAACCGGGCCCGGGTGCTAACCGTAGGAAGTGGTCCGTCTCTTCGGTGGCGTGGCCAGTGATGTTGTCCCCCTCGGGCACGGGTTAGTGAGCTGCTGCTGAAGATGGACTCAAGGCGGCTGACATCTTGCTTGATCATCCCTATTGGTACATCTGAGTTTGATGTCACCTTTGTTCGGCCGGAGGGGAGGGGCCTTGAAGCTCTTTGTCAAACTATGAGTGAGATACAACGAGCCAGAGTGGCGGGACTTGCTGTGCAAGCAGTGTCACGCCAGAGCGAATCAAGAAAGTGACCTTTTTACCGTAACGAACACTATCTGCTTGACATCATGACCTGGATGATGTTATGGAGATGGTGCTAGGATTACCGGGAAAAAAAATAGTGATGAGATGGTAATTGGTTCAGGGGCCTGGGACCTTCATGTGAAGTTGAGACGTCAGGTAACTCGTCGCCCACAATCCTTCAAAGCCTTCCGGGGGGAAGGGAGCGGATCTGATCTTATCCGGGGAGCCTACGCTGTGTCACAGGTGCGGTGACCCCACACATTTCAGCGCAAACTGCACCGTGCAGAAGGGTTGCGTTGTTGTGGGGGTGTCGGCCATATCGCGCATCCTGTAAAGGGACAGATTAGGTTGAACCTGTGTGGTGATTCCGGTCACGCGTACAGTCGTTGTCCTCTTCCTTCGCTAATGCAGGCTCAGCTCAGGGGAAAGCATGAGGCCTGAATCTGTGGGGAGGGGCGAGCCGAGTGCGGAGGAATAGAGGGGCCAGGAAGAAAGACAGGAAAAAGACGCCTGCCAAGCTAAGGCGTTCTGAGAAGCGTCAACGGAGAGAGGGAAGCAGGGTGGGAAGTCTGGGCTGCTGGGACAACCTCTGGCGCTGTCTCCTGGAGACCACACATGTCGCTGAGGCCCAGGGGAGGATGTTGTCACGGTGAGGAGTCAGGAGGATCGAGAGAGCGGAAGGTGCCACTCATCAGACTCCTCCCATTATGAGAGTATGGATGAGGATAATAGGGCGTGGCTAGAGGAAAAGCGGTAAGCGTGGCGACCAAAAAGAAGAAAAGGGTAAAAGAAGGGAGGGTAAGATCTTCTCCCTCCCGACTAAGGTACCCAAAGGAAGGTGCAACGACCCCCGCTTGGTCGAACTTTCAAATCGTTCCTGGCCCGGGGGATGGAGCATCTCCTGCCGATGGAGGGGCTGAGGGTGAAGGGCAGAGTGAGCGGAGGGGCCTGCAGGGGGTGCGAGTCTCCCCCTGGGAGTAGCGGTCCTCAGGAGGGGAGAATGGCCCAGAGTCGGAGACGAGGATGAAGGGGCAGGTCCTGGATATTGCACCTGATGCTCGGAGGGAGGGAGAGGACACCACATATGTCTAAAAAGGGGGTGGTTCATTTCCGAGGGTGGTGTAAGATGGTAAAAAGAAAGCCGTCTAACTCAAAAATAATGATGGCGGCACCCGCGTTGACGGCTGGCGCCATTAATGTCGCCAGCATTAAGTTGATGCGGCTAGATTTGCGGCCCTTGATTTTATCGGCCGGAGTGAAGCTGAATTTATTTTGCAGGAGACCAGGCGTGCCGATTTGGCGGCCGTGTTACCGCTAGGGGAAGGAGACACGGGCTTCCTATTGGTCTCTTGCGGCCGAGCCGTATAGCGGAAGTAGTAGTGGCGGTCCTTTTACAGCCACCGGTTAGAATGACGACGAGTGTTTGATTGAGTTAGAAATGGGGAGGTGACTGATAATGGATCGTCCCATGAGGGACAAGAACTTCGAATCCCTAATAACATCTATGGCCCCAGTCCAAGTGGGAAGGAAGTGTTCTTATGAGGATCAAGACCTACCTTTTACACAGTCGGCAGGTGGTCTTTGGAGGGGACTGCAATGCTGTCACGAGGTCACGGATCGGGAGGTTCCAGAGACAAGTGACTATGATAGGTCGCTCTTAAGAGCATAGCTAGTGAGCTCGCTGGTGGATGCACATCGCCACCCCAGCAACGCGGGGGGGTTCACCTATTATAGGGTGCTGCCAGGTATAGAATAGACAGGGTTTTATTTTTAAAGGAGGAAGCCCTTTCTCACCAGTGTCCGTTGTTGAGGTGGAGTTCTCCGACACTGTTTAATTTTGTTGTTCTCTGAATGTGACAGGACCCCCAGGCTGGGAAGAAAGAGGCTAATGGAAGACTCAATTCGTCTCTTCCTGGAAGAACGCAGAGATACGACAAGCCTTGAGGACTTTCTTCAGAGCAGGGTACCTTTGCGGGCCTTTGTAGCAGTAAGTAAGAGTGGTGGGAGATGCTCAAGAAAAGGGTGGCGAAGATTCTTCCGCCAGCTCTCAGCCTAGGAGCCTGACGGTACCGCCCTGTATCAGGGCCTTGAGGAGGAAACTCGAGCATCTCGTCTCGACTGGAGGTCGTCGTGAGGACATCTCCAAATGAAATCTTGCTGAAGATGGTGTCAGTAGATAGACACGCATCTTTGGGTTTTGAGCACGATACGGGAATTACGTCGCCCGACCCTTACAGAAAATGCCAAGATGTCAGGAATGGTTAAAGTGTCAAAGGACTGTTGACAGTACGGGGCCCTGAATGAAAAGTCCAGATCAGGGATTTGGGAGGTGTCAGATCCGTCTACTCGCACTTTGGGCGGAAAGATCTAGATCGGGATTGTGGGAGTCGGCTTTTCCGGGCTGGATGTGAAACTGTCCTGAGCCAGGAGTAGACCCTCTCTTGAGTTTTGACCGGAAGTGGATCAGGGAAGAAGAGGAAGTCAGCTGGCGATTGAAGGGCTCGCCCTCAAGAATGCCCGGGTCCGGATGGTAACATCCGATTGTATAAGACCTTTGAAGGACGCTTGGTCCCTCTTGAATGAGGTATTCAAGGAGTGTCTTTCCTCGGGCGCCGGCTCTGACGAAGAGACCAGAAGTCAACTGCAGAGGTCTGACCTGATCATCCTGTTCAAAGGGTAAGGACCGATCTAGTGTTGAGAACTGGCGTCCAATAGCCGCTTCTCAATGAGGACAGAAAAAGGTTTTGGCCAAGGTGCTTTGGTTTTTTTTAATCGGTGGTTTGTGCAGTTGCGCCCCGGCTCCTTTCGGGGACCCAGCACTGCTCTGTTCCAGGCCGCAGTACATTAGTGCTGTGCTTTGTGTCCGGGAGGCAGTGGAGCAGGGCAGGGCGGTAAACGGGAAGGGGGGGTACTGCTGTCCTTGGAATCAGGCAAAAGCGTTGATAGGGTTAACCAGAGTACCTCTAGGTTGTCCTTATGAGGTATGGCCTGCCGGGGGAGTTTTCAATTGCTTAAGGTGTGTACGCAGGGGAGGCAGTTCCCGTTGTGAACGGTTGGACTGGCAGCTATTGTTGAGGTAGGGTCTGGTGTCGCCAGGGTTGTCCTCGAGCCCACTTTTATACGTGTTCGCGATTGACCCCATCTTAGGAGGGTTGATCGTGGCGCCATTGGTGGGAAGTCGGGAGTGGATCGGGCAGACACGGGAAGCCACTCTAAGGGTGGTTACTAGCGTATATGCTGATGATGTCACCCTTTTCGGATCCGCGGGAGGGGAGGCGCAATGGGTGATGTCAGAGGTTGACGCTACTAAGAGTTCTGGGTCCAAGATCAACCGGGATAAGTGTGGAGAGTCTCTGGCTGGGAGAGGGGATCCAGGTGTGATCTCCGGACACTTTCCAGGGCCCCAGGGGCCTCCGACAAAGTTCTCGGCATCGAATTGGACAGGGGGATTCCCCCATGCAAAACTGGGACGAGAGGCTTAAGATCGCCGCTCAGAGGGGGGACCAGTGGAGGGTTGGTCTTTGGACCTCAGAGAAAGGTACTTGATCAAAACTGACCTGCTCCCAATGCTGATATTTACTGGGCAGGGTGTGCATGTTGCCATGAACCCCCTCTGGACTCGGAATCTACAGTCTGTTCTTCCAGCTGTTATGGGGGAATAGGTGAACCTTATCAAGAGGGAGTACTTACCGCAACGAGGAGGAGACAAGGAGGGTTGTGTATGGTCAACCCTGTGGTGGCCTAGGGATACCTTTCTTAAGATCAATGTAGCAAACCTCTGGAAGAGAGGGACTACTCCGTTGGGTATACTCCGCAGGGATTGGTTTCGGTTACGATACCCCGGTTCTAAGGGGATTTCGCCGCGTGGGGTCTGGGAATGTGGGAGATCAGGACCTGTCGAAGGAAAATCTTGACAGGCGGGTTCTGTTTGCCGTTTCCAGAGCCTATGCACTCAGGGATGGCCCAAGTCGGATCTGGGGGTGGGTTTGAGTCTATTAATCCATTCCGGATTAACCTTGAAGTTGTGGGGAAGTGATTGCGTGCTCCATGGAAAAGCTGGGGGTGAGGGACAATCTGAAGTGTAGGAGCTCTGAGGGAAAAGGGGTTGTCCCCGGGAGGAGTGCGGGGGGCCTTCTGGAGAGTATGGACCACTTCATGCTTCAGTGCCCCTTTAAAGAGGTGTACAACCGGGTGGGCGCTTCCATCCATTGGCCCGGGTTGGCCGGTACTCTTATGCGGAGTGGGCCTATGGAGCATTCGAGGCCTGGGTGGCCGGGACCGCTGCACGTTATTCCCTAGTTAGGTCTAGTGGTCAGGTACCACACGGGAACGCAAGGTGTGTTGTTTAGTATCGACGCAGCGTAAAATCATCCCGGTGGATGAGGTGGTTTAGGAACATTCTGGGTGACCTGGTGAAGGTGCGCTCTCTCTGGAGTATGAGAGGGGGCACGGGGAGGGCACTCTCTCCTTTGGAGGGGGGGTTATCTTAGTGTCCCTTAGTCTGTTATCTACTCTCCTGGGTTTGGCTGATGCTGCACTGTAGATTTTTGTTTGTATCGGAGCCTGTAGTGATGTAGGGGCTTGCAGGCCGGGGGGGGCCGGACCTGGGACTTTATGTGGGTGTGATGATGTTTTGTTGAGATTATTTGTATCTCTGTTTTCTTTATGTTCTGTGTTGTAATACTGTATATCGTATATATTGTATATAGGGGGGTGGGACAGTGTTAGGTTGGTGAGGGGTGAGGTGTTGGATTTATGAACGACCTTGGACTCTATGGGTGAACCCTGGGCACTGGTCTGGCTACTTAACGCAAATTTGGACGTTCGAACCAGTGTCGGGGGGAAGGGGAGGGGTGCGGGGCGAGGATGAGCTTTAGTGTAGTGTTATGTGTATTGTTATTATATATTAAAAAAAAAAAAAAAATGGGTGTGGGATGTGATCTGGTGGGGTGGTTTGTATAGAGGGTGTGGGGTGGGTTTATGTATATTATAGTCATTAGGTTTTATTTTGTGGGTGTGGCTTGTCTATTGTTTATGGTTGTTTAGGTTGTGATAATAGGTTTTGGGTTGGGGGTTGTGGTGTTCATGCATTTCGGTGTTTGAAAGTTATTGTTTTACTAGGTGTGATGTGGCGGACCAGCAATTAAGATATTGTATATATGTAGTATGTTTTGTTTTGTTATTTTTTAATTTTATATTAAAAAAAAGACTACAGATTGTAACTCAGGTGGATCAGACAGGAAAGAATTGCCATGTATGTACACAGTGATGCACCTAGCAGCAGATAGTGAGTGCAGCTCTGGGGTATATAAAGGATGTAATAGGATCAGTACCAAGATAAGTAATAAATGTATGTATGTACACAGTGAATGCACCAGCAGCAGAATAGTGAGTGCAGCTCTGGGTTATAATACAGGATGTAACTCAGGATCAGTACAAGATGAAGTGAATGTCCTGTATGTTACACATGACTGCCACCAGCAGCAGAATAGTGGGTGCAGCTCTGGGGGGGTATAATAACTGGATGTTTTTTAAAACTCAGGATCAGATACAGGATAAGTAATGTTCCTGTATGTACACAGGGACTGAACCAGCAGCAGAATAGTGAGTGAAGATCTGGAGTATAATACAGAGTAACTCGGATCAGTACCAAGATGATAAGTAATGTTCATGTATTACACAGGACTGACAACAGCAGCAGATCATAGTGAGTGCAGCTTGGGGTGATACGGAGGTAAATCAGGTCGTTACAGGATTAAGTAAGTAAGTCTGTACACCAGTGATGATCAGCCGCAGATAGTGAGTGCAGCTTGGGGGTATAAACTGGCTGTAACGCAGGATCAGTAAGGATAAGTAATTCATGTAGGTACACCAGTGACCGCAACAGCAGCAGATAGTGAGTGCAGCTATGGGTATAATTACAGGATGTAACTCAGGATCAGTACAGGCTAAGTAAGTCATGTTATGGTACACAGTGACTTCACCAGCAGCAGAATAGTGGAGTGCATCTCGGAGTATAATACAGGATGTAACTCCAGGATCAGAAGGATAAGGTAATGTCCGTATGGACACAGTGGACTGCACCAGCGCCGCATAGTGAGGGCATCTCTGGAGATAAAAGGAGGTAACTCAGGATCAGTACAGGATAAGTAATGTCATGTCTGTAACAAATGACAGGCACCAGCAGCAGAATAGTGAGTTGCAGCTCTGGGGTATAATACAGGATGAACTCAGGATCAGTACAGGCCTAAGTAAAGTCATGGAGTTACACAGTGACTGCACCAGCAGCCGAATAGGGCGTGCAGTCTGGGGTCTCTACCGGCTGTCACTCAGGACTCAGTCCGGCTCGTAAGGTATGTATGTTCCCGTGATGCCCCAGCAGCAGCATAGTGCGTGCAGCTTGGGATTCATACAGATTAACTCAGGATCAGTACAGGATAAGTAATGTCATGTAGGTCCACAGTGACTTGCACAGCCGCACATGTGCGTGAAGCTATGGCGTCTAAGCAGGATGAATCGGCCCGACCGGATCAGTAATGTCCGGTATGTACCAGATGCCTGCCCCCGCAGCAGAATAGTGAGTGCAGCTGGAGTATAATGTACTGTAAGGCTCCTGAGGCCTCTTGTCTTCCTATATGGCGGGTCGGGTGGATTAATCGGCTGAGTGCTGGCGCGCTGTACCTAGGGGGTTCATATCTCTGGTTATTTATGCTTGTCCGGAGCGGAGGTCTATCTATCTCATATCTATCTATCTATCTATCTATCTATCTATCTATCTATCTATCTATCTCCTATCTATCTATCTTCTATCTATCTATCTATCTATCTATCTATCTCATATCTATCTATCTCATATCTATCCATCTCATTTCTATCTATCTCATATCTAACTATCTCATATCTATCTATCTATCTATCTATCTATCTATCTATCTATCTATCTATCTATCTCATATCTATCTATCTACCTCATATCTATCTATCTATCTGTCATGCCTATCTATCATGCATCTATAAGTATCTTTCTGGAATAAATAATAGTATTTTTGACAGTACGGTTGAGGGTGTTTTATCTCGGCTCTTCCATATGGCGGCAGGTAAAGCTGATTTATTGTCTATCATTATGGCAGCACAGAAACAATGAGTACAATGATAAATCCGGCTCGACTTCATCTGAGGAGAGAATTATTCCGCTCGGTGAAGTTGACGTCTCACATGAAGTTATTTCTATTTATTAGTCAACAAGATCAATCAGCGCAGAGCTTCATCATGTTTAAGTACACAGTGAAATCTGTTCTCAGCCCCGCGGCCCCATCATTTCTCTCCGCCCGCCCCGAGTGCATGAATATTGTACAAGTGTTACGAGAAGTCGCTTTATTACTTACAGGAAAAAAGACATAATGATAAACATAAAAACTTCACAACTTCTCGGCTCCGGCTCTTCTCTGCCCCTGCTGATCGGATCCATCAGCGTCTGCTGCCTTGTGCCTGGAGCTGGAGGTTCATGGGTGCTCGTAGCGTTCTCTGTCATGTACAGTGATAGAGAAGTTCAGATAGATAAAGTATTACCCTTATCCCTAAATGGTTCCTTTTCAGGGTGCAATTTTACAAAAATCAGTTTGTAAACTTATATTCCTCCTTGTTCCTGATTGAGAGGCTATAATATTGTGCTGTTTGGAGAGCTCTGTTACATCATTGTCCACTTAAAGTCATGTGACCAAGATGACATCATCTAAGGTCCTACTACAACTGCAACGTCTACCCATGTGTCTTATCAGACCATGAGCCTCCATGGAGGATAGGGAGGAGTGGAAGTCCATGGAGGCTGCTGTGATTTCATGTGATCAGATACACACATGGGGTAGACTTTGCAATTGCAACTTTAGATGATGTTACTCTACTGTCACATACTGAGAAGAGATGTGGGGATGTGGAGAGGAGTAGGTGGGAGGGTCTTACCAAGCAGGACACACCCCTCTGATGCCAGGTAATATTATGTGGATGTAAGGGTAACCATTTTTAGCTAAAAGAAGGGTGTCAGTTAGTTAATAGGCCTCTATAGGAATCTGTCACTGGCTGTATTTGTGAAAATGTGGTGACAGGTTGCCTTTATAAGACAGGAGCTAACTCTGATTAGTGCCGTCCCTACATGCTGTGGGTTTTGGGTTGGTAATAATAGAAGCATTCCTGCATGACACAAATGTATTGATTTGAATCACAATTAAGGTGCAATACTTCATTTCACCTGTGGGGGTGCTGTAGGGAAATGATAGAAGGTGGCATAGATAGGTTATAGATTGTCAAGGAGATGCAGTAGAGATCACTTACTTTATGGAAAATACTTAATCCACAGCAGAGTCTGACAATAACATGGGTAGAGGATTCAAAAAGAAGGAAGAAGGAAAAGTAAGTTAAGCGGAAGTCACCCACACCAAGGAGCCTTAGAGGGCCAATAAGATGTCTCTTCTCAATATGAAGAGACTAGTACTATAAACAATTACTTATACTTGGGGGACTGGTACACATTTTGCACTGGGGCTGGGCAGTGTCCTCTGTAGGGAAGTATCTCTTTCCGGTTGACAAGCCTTATGGACACCAACCACCAAGGTTATGGCTCATGTGCAATGGGTGGCTCCAAAATCCATTCTCCCTTCATTGGTTAACTCTTTGGTGCTCCACATTTTTTCATAGTTACACCATGGATATTGGAGAACCGCCAACAATGAGGGAAATTGGAGCAACTACATCACTGAAAGCCTTTCCTTTCGAAAGATAATAGTGGAGAAGAGATGGTCAAGTATCCATGGAATGGCCAAGGGGCTCCATGGCTGGACTTTGACCCTAATTATTACAAACCTCAATTCAAAAGTGACTGTGACTACCTTCTGTTGGAATCCTTTAGGGGAAGAGTTGTATAAGGCCCTCACCTACCTACAACAATTGCCGGTATAAAAGTTGCACACTGCTTATGCCATTACCATGATATAAGCTTTGCTGCATAGGTGGAGCTTCCCACCATTGTATAGACACACGCACACAATGTGGCTCATTTACTAAGGGTCCAAAAGCCGCACTTTTGTTGGGTTTCATGAATATTTCCGATTTGCGCCACATTGCTCCGGGATTGAATCACGCGATCGGCACCGGCCTTCACGCGACAGAAATTGGGTGCATGGTCGTCGGACAACCTGACGGATTTGGAAAAACTGCAGAATTTAAAAAAGAATTTGTGTTGCAAGATCGGCACTTACATGCACCGGGACGAAGAAGGTGAACTCCGACGCCTGCTGTATATCGAGCGCACGGATCTTAGTGAATCCCGGCAGACCCGAATCAGCATTGGACAACGCGCCACGGGATCGCGACTGGACCAGGTAAGTAAATGTGCCCCATTATGTGGAGGAAAGTATAGCGGACACCCCTACTTTATATAACACAAATCCCTTTGTTCCAGGAATAGAATGAAACCTTTATTAACAGGATAGATCCACAGCTACACTGTAACATGCCTCTGCCTCGTTGTAATTCCCATGTGGCGCCAGCACGAATATTCTGAGGTTATTACCATTTGAACATCAAATATGCAAGAACTTGCTGTAAAGAGTAAAATGTAGTTATGCTATTAATTACTTTTAGTTAATGGGAAAGAAAAATGCTTTCTGTGGTCTTCCAGATGATGTCTTGTTATGTAAAAGTTTCGGGGGAATGTGTTATGTGTTTAATGTAACTTTCATTAATTAAATCTGAAGATCTAAAAGAGAAAAAAATTAAATAAAGTCCTTGGGGACGGCCATATCGGGGATATGCACTTGTTTTGTTGTGTCTATATAGAAGGGCTATGGGGTATGTGCTTCAAGGGAGTCTGGGAATAGGCAAGTGTTCTTGGGTAGAGATGGGTTATAGCCCCTCCCCCATGACAGAATAATAATGGTCCTATATACAAAGCCTTATCTGTTAATATAGGGCTCTTATCCTCTGTCATCCAAACCTCCTGCAGTACAATAGGACTGTTATCAAATCCCCAAACTTACAATAAGAATATGTTGACTTGGCTCGTTCTGTCCCAGTCTACACAGTAAAGCTGAATAGTGACATGTTAAAAACCTTTCTTAGATTATAAGCTACTGAATGCAAGGGGCTCATTTCTATTGTTTCACCTGACCCTTTTATTACTCTGTAATGACTTTTATCTTATTTTATTCATTCAGACACATGGATTACATGGAAGTCTATGGAGAAGGGAGCTTAGTCAGCATAGATACACTGGCCTAGAGGTAATAATACATTTCTATATCCCCGAGTGCTTAATTTACATGAATGCAACTCAGTATTGCTCTATATTGTGCTAGATGATCCTGTTCATGCTACAGAATGAGAGAGATATATGGGGGTACATTTATCATATGCTAAGTGCACAAGTGTATTATGGTTCCCCCCCACCCACCACCACCACTACATCTATCAAGAGGCTCCGGCCTTCTCATAAATCCTGGTGGGCAGCTGAAATTTAGGGGAATTTCTTTCCTATGAACACCCCACACCGTCCCATTGCACATCCTGGCACCACCCATCTCCCCACCCAACAAACTTAGAGTGCATCGCACTGGGATTTGTGACTAACTCAAGGGTTGTTCATCTGTCTTCAGGCATACAAGCCGTGATAAATCCCCTATACAGTCATCCCTCCATTTTCTATGTGCAGTGTATGGGAGACCTCATTGCAGCTAGAAAGACACCCAAGAAAGAGCCTGTAAAGGGGAAAACTGCCAAAAGGTAGATCCAGTGGTCGGTTCAACTAAAGAATGGCATTGGAGCCCTTT
Source organism: Engystomops pustulosus (assembly GCA_019512145.1). NCBI lineage: Eukaryota > Metazoa > Chordata > Amphibia > Anura > Leptodactylidae > Engystomops > Engystomops pustulosus. Next base: position 85,243,743 of record CM033649.1, read on the forward strand.
TAGGGCAAATCGCTGAGTGGCCTCTAACTAGTGCGCATGCGCAGAACTCCGGCTTCGGAGCCAAGTACACACAGCCGCCGGCTCTGCATAGATAGTCTTATGTAGAGCGCGGACGAGTGCATGCAGCTACCAGGAACTGTGCACTGAAGATCTCGCAGTAGGAGAATCGAAAGAGGATACTAGGGCGTGGGGCCTTGAGTGGCCTCTAACTAGTGCACATGCGCAGAACTCTGGCTTTGGAGCCAAGTACACAGAGCTGCCAGCTCTGCATAGATAGTCTATGCAGAGCGCGGACAAGTGCATGCAGCTACCAGGAGCTGCGCGCAGAAGATCCCATAGTAGGAGCATCGAAAGAGGATATTGGGGTGAGGGGACTTGAGTGGCCTCTAACTAGTGCGCATGCGCAGCAGCTCTGGCTACGGAGCCAAGTACATGCAGCTGCCAGCTCTGCATAGATAGTCTATGCAGAGCACGGACGAGTGTGCGCAGCTACCAGGAGCTGTGCGCTGAAGATCTCATAGAAGAAAGATCGAAAGAGGATACTGGGGCGTTTAGTAGCCGCACCGTGTAGCTTCTGCACCAGCTACTCCACGCCCCAGTAGCCTCTTTCCCATATTTGCATATTGGGGTGATAAAATATTTCTAAAGTTAGAGACCACTCAAGGATTAGCCCTACAAAGGGCTCCGATGCCATTCACTAGTTGAACCTGCCACCGGATCTACCTTAATAGGTAGATCCGAGATGGTCGGTTTCCTTTAAGACTTCTTCTCACGGGTTCATTATACCCAAGACTGTAGAATAAATCTTATTTTCAAAGACCTGGTTAACAAATGAAATGTTATGGGTGACTGGTATAATGTTCACCTCTAGAAAATGGAAAAAAAATATCAATTCTCCCAGATGATATTTCTGGTGATGAGGATTGTGTAATTGTAACGCGGAGCATCAGAGCATAGACCTCTATGTGTTCATGTGTGACCGTAACCATCCAGTGTGGGGTATTTAGATTTATTATTAGCATTTATCTCATATTTAGGTCTCGGTTTCCAACCATTTAGCAAATGAACATTCTCAGATGATATATATCTGATTAGTTTCTTAATATAGTGTGTGCAGTTTAGTTTTTTTTCTAATAAAGTGCTTCAAATCCCTTTAATATATACAGGCAGTCCCCGGGTTACATACCAGATAGTGTCCATAGGTTTGTTCTTAAGTTGAATTTGTATGTAAGTCGAAACTGTATATTTTATAATTGTTGATCCAGACAAAAATTTTAATTTTTTTTTGCTTTAATAGGACCAAGGATTATCAATAAAGCTTCATTACAGACACCTTACAGCTGATCATTACAGCCGGGGACTATAGTAACATCCAGAGAGCTTCACCAGAGGTCAAAGGGGGCAGAGGGGTCTGACTTTAACTAAGGGTCATCTGTAAGTCGGGTGTCCTTAAGTAGGGGATCGCCTGTATTGAATTAATGGTGACATGCCTGGTGATAGCTACAAGAAGGATATGAAAGAGGTGCAGAAGATGAGATATGTGGGATATATAGGATTATATAATTTGGAGCAGGATTTCTATGTACAAATAGAGTAAATATATCCAGGACTCCTAGGAGAGACAGTAAAATCCAATGTTTACCTTTTCCCAGTTGAGGACCCCCCTCCCGATGCTGCTGGTGCTCAAGTAAATGGGCTCCAAATCCATTTCTGGACAAAGACGCAAAGAAGCTGATCATTGCTAACAGTGTCGGACTGGGGCTCTTTGGGCCCACCAGACACAAATTATCATGGGGGGTCACCTTACAACATCCCCTGAGATAAAGATATTAGTAGACTACAAATTGGGTTGTCTTGTGCTCGACTTCTACCGCCCAGAAGGGGATTAAAAAAATCAGTGATGGCCATATTGTGATGCTTGTCCTTTTCTTTCCAAAGTTAATGCATTTTCTGTTCTGACATTACTTGTCAAAAATAATCTTCAGCAGCAGTGAAGTGGGTGGGGTCTAACTTCTTCTTGTATCTGCCCTAAAGCTGCGTTAAATTTAGTCTGTCAAGAGTTCCTGTGATTCCCTCTGTTTTCTTATTTCTTATTAAATCCAGTGACATTCCTACTGGTAAATCCAATGAACACTGCACAGTGTGCACACAGGTTGTATATAATGACTTGTCTTGTAGCTTTTATGACATGGAGTTGCTTGGAGAATGTAATAAATAGTAGAAACCAGAAGTATTTGCTGTTGTGCAGTATGTGCTGTTTGAGCACTAAGGCTTTATGGGTTAATGACTTCTCTGATGTGCCAAAAGTAATTGGAGAGCTTAATGTGGGGGGAGGGACTGCAGAAGAGACACAGCTTGAGGTGCAAAGAGACAGAGAAAGTTCTGGGAAATCAGAGACTGGGATACTAAAGAGGGGAGATCTTTTACATCACTATTATGTGTAGGAGACTTCTGCATCCACAGATCTGCACACTCTCAGCAACACATGGAAAGCACTGTCACATGACCTCCATCTCCTTCCTCCAGAGAGAGCAGGATGCAGAACCCCTCCCCTCTTTAAGCCCGTAAAGTTGATTACAAGACAGTTTTACAGGTCTTATCAGCACAGCCAGGGGAAGTAGCTACTTCAAGAACAGGCCAAACTGAGGAGGATAGTAAAGAAACTGCTGCATTTAGGTAGTCAAGATAATATGTAAAATTCTTCTACATCCCAAGAGCTATTGATATGTGAAAAACAAATATATCAGAGTTGCTCTTTAGATCAACTGACCTTAGTTCTGTATGTATATTATTCAGTATGAAGTACAATGAGGGAATGCTGTCATGTTGTCATCTAGGGGATGGGGGCTTACCAAGAGATTCACATGTAAGCCAGTCTTAGCGGGTGTAAAGTAATGAGGAAAACATGGCTGCAAGCTGTAATATTTTTGTGCTCTTTCATTTTTCCTCTTGCTTTTAGTATTTCACTTCTCTTTCCAACCTCCTCCATTTTTTGCTGTCAGATTTCTGGCACATCGTTAGATTTACATAGCGAGCAAAGGCCAACACAAGAGCTGTGCGTCTCCTCTTATCATAATGCTTGCTATTCCTGTAAGACACCACAACAAGCCTTACTGAACAGAACATAAAAATAGCGGCTCATACTTAGGCCATATTCACACGAACTTATGGGGGACATATATACGGCCGACGTATATATGGCCGATATACGTCCCACCATACAACGCTATGGACTCATGGCGCCTATGGACTCTCTGGGTCCTTACCTCATCTTGTGGAATATCTCCCTATCCAACGCCGGTAGTATAGTCCCCACAAGTACAACTCTGCTGGAGCTGGCCCGTGACTGACCATATGTGGATACGATACAGGTCACCTACTTTCTAAGATGTTACTCGATTTTCTGTGTCACCCAACAACTTTTTAAAAAAATTATGTAAAAATTCAAAAAGGTGAAGGGAAGGGGCCCTCTACCAAAAAACACATAGCACCAATTTTCTAAAATTAGATTTCTTCATAATTCTTCAGTATTACATTCGTGACAAACTGCCTAATACCTTATTTTAAACCCCACTCTTCACCATGTGCCGTATCCTAATAATCCCCACCTCCTTGCCAAAATAGTAAAAGTGCCTAAAACACATAGGGGGTCATTCACTAAGGGCCCGATTCGCGTTTTCCTGATGTGTTACCCGAATATTTCCGATTTGCGCCGATTTTCCCTGTATTGCCCCGGGATTTTGGCGCACGCGATCGGATTGTGGCGCATCGGCGCTGGCATGCACGCGACAGAAATCGGGGGGGCGTGGACGAACGAAAATCCGACGGATTCGGAAAAAACTATGCATTTTTAAAAAAAAGTGTTGCGGGACTCGCGCTTAACTTCACTTGGTCCGGCTTGGTGAAAATCAGTGCATTCCGGGGAACTTCAGTGCAGCAGCGCCACCTGGTGGACGTCGGAGGAACTACCTTAGTGAGACCCGAATCCACCATCCAGCGCCGCTGGATCGAGAATGGACCGGGTAAGTAAATCTGCCCCATAGTATATGAAGGGTAGTTGTTTGGCACAAATTACCGGTATGTCAGAATTCTGGTGGCTCTAGAATAAATTTATGGTCAGTAGTCCCCTATCGGGGGAAGGGTCCTCGCAAATCATATGAGGGAGAAGACTCTATGGATCGGAGACCTCAGTTCCCTCACATTTTTGTATAAATTAGCTGAAATATCTGTTGTCGGCAAAGTTCACGCTTTATCCTCGTTATTTACGAGGTTCTGCCTCTCTACTCGTTAGGATTTACTATCCTCCTCTTATCTTCCTGCATCGTCTGTTCTGTACATTCACTAATTAAAGGCACAAAGTGATGACAGTTACCAGGAGACACATCTTGTGGGGTTCTCCTCACTACTCGATAATAATGTTATATGTATTCAGAGAATGTAGGAGATTGTCCACTCATCCATTTACTAAGAGAACTTATCCAACAAAAAAGAAACAGCCTCGCCAATCCCTAAAAATTTTAAGGTCTGTAAATTGAGCCAAATAATTGGAATATGTATTGATCCATCTACTGGAAGGCGTTGGCTGATAAGACACTGGAGGGGATGTGCATCTCACCCCGATTGCTCAGAGGGTGAGATGATAGAAATCCAGATTGTCTATGTTTGCTGAGCATTATTTATGTGCTGTGCACCAGGCTGGATTTTTTAGGGAACGGCAGGTAGGTTGGTAGTGGGAATTGCCTTTCCATCACTCCACCTTATGGACACAACTGGAGAAACCCAGTTGACGGGGATTGTCCTCATTAGGGAAGCATAAGAAGTCTGATGGTAAAGCAGATAATGGCAGAGCTTGGCTGGAGATGGTCTTAATCTATGGGGCTCATTTACTAAGGGTCCGAATCGCGCACTTTCGTCGGGTTTCCCAAATTTTTCCGATTTGCTCCAAATTTTCCCAGGATTTTGGCGCACGCGATCGTATTGTGGCGCATCGGCGCCCGCTTTCACGCGATAGAAATTGGGGGGCCTGGGCCGTTGGAAAACCCAACGGATTCGGAAAAACCACAGAATTTAGAAAAAAGTTTGTGTCGCAAGAATAGCACTCACATACACCGAGGCGGAAAAGGTAAACTCCGGCGGACTTCAGCGCAGCAGTGACACCTAGTGGACATCGGGCGCACGACCTTAGTGAATTGCGGCAGAACCCGAACGTGCCGCGGGATCGTGACTGGACTGGGTAAGTAAATGTGCCCCTGTGATTTCCTTTGATTTGTGGCAATTTAAGCATAGTAAACCCTTCACACTGCGACTTATTTTGCACGCCTCAAGCTGACCGTTGTGCATGCCGTTTCTCTCAGATCATTAACCTTTTAATGTCAGAAGGAGCAGTAGGTCTGTATACAGTCAAGTCACTGAGGCTACAGAGAACTATGCAGCTGCAAAGGTTACAGTATTCTCCTGTTGTTTTGTTACAACTACATTCACAGAAGATATTAGTGAGTATTACTGCAATCTTATCACCGTTTACTAACGGTATCTAATTTATATTAGCCACTGTATCTAAGCTTCCATTACATAGCAAATCATTTTACATTCATTTTAAATATAGCTTAGCTTCTGTATCTTATCTGCCAATACATCCCTAGATCCCTAGAATTTCTATGAGAGCCATATAAAGATTCACATAACCTACTGTATGCAAAGATGTATTCATTATCCTGTCACCATCACAACAGTTCAGAGAGCTTTGCAGAAATTGTACTTTACTTACTTCCCGTTTGTTACATTCAGCAGTTATACATAAGTGGTTGTTTGGATAAAACATTTTGGAACTTTCCCATTTCTGACAAAAAGTCAAAAAACAATGTAAGAAGGGAAAAAAACAAGAAAACAGATGTTTGTGGGTAGAAAATGAATGTATTAGCAAAATAAAAACAGATGGCATTGCATAAAGATGTGATGTGTTGCATAAATAGTATGAAAGGGAATAGATCACGTAGACAGTCACATTATGTAGGGCGCAGCTACCGAATCGCTCATCACAGGGACGGTCTACAGACATATCGGCCCTGGCATGGGTTCACTTATTAATATTAAGTACATCGGCTGCTGCTTATGGCACAAAAAACATTGGGGCACATTTACTAAGGGCTTTGTGCCAGTTTTCCACTGGACTTTGCGCATTCTTTTAGGTACAAACTGCTCATACAGGTATTTAAGAAGTGTCTGTGCCACATTTGTGTTACACGTGACCCTTTTGTGAAGCATCTGCACTGTTCTTGATGCAACTCAAATTAGGTGGCGTTCCGGTGCTCAGTCGGACCGTGCGCCAGATTTATCATGCAAAGTCCAACAGAATTGTGTCGCACGCCCCATGTTTTTAAAAAAAAGTTGGTGCACTCTGTTGGAGCAGTGCAGGGGGCACCAGATTCATGAAGAACGTGCCCCAGAAATCCTGACTCTGGTGCCCCCTGCACTATACACAGGGTAGCTGCATTTAGTGCAGTTTGCACTGTTGTTAGTAAATGTGCCCTGTTATGTTCTTTTATGTTTATATTTGTGTATTATTTCTGTTTTTGATATATTTTATATCAGCAGAAGAACCAATTGTGTAAGCTATTTTAGATCCTGAAGATGACCTTTCACCACCAGTTCCAAGTCTTTGCAGTTGCTCCAATTACAACGCAGTTGGATTTTTTTTCTAAACTTCACCATTCCCGAGCATACAGCGTCGTTTCTGCACCGAGCATACTATGAAGACTCCACAGTAGTAAAACAGCGGAGCCAGCCCGGGACCATCCAACTGGCTCTAGAGAGATTAGCATATTGGGTGTCAATCATCTGGGTCATAAATATCTAACATGGAACTACACCTTACATGAAGACTTATATTATTCCTCCTTTCTCCTACCTATCATGTCAAACATATAAGTTGAGGCAGATGCACCCCCTCCTCCCTATCCTATGCTTTATAAGTTTTTAAGGTTTTGGTTTGCTATGATGGATCCAGTTTTGTTGGTATCCTAACATAATCCTTGTTAACCTGATTCGGACAGTCTTACCCTTGCTGGAATTTCAGAAACCAAATCTGAGGCTACTAGCCAAAGCTCTGGTCAGGCTGATACCCCTGGACAATCACAGCCGTGGTTAGGGGTGTCAATTTGCCAATATGACTGGATCACGCAAGACGCACCCGAAGACTGGACCTGAACTCAAAGTTTGGGTCCTCTCTAGTGGTGGTCCAACACATGCTGCCAGCATCTCTTTTGCTTTCCATGCCAATGACATCACATCCATCAGTCACACGTACAGATGAGGGAATCTATTTGTTGATTTGTAGATTCAGCACTGAGGGGAAGCCAAATCTTTTTTGCGAAACTTATGGATGATTTTTTTTTTTTACTGAGGTTTGGAGCCTTTGGTGTACAGACAAGGGAAGGAAATGCATAAAAATGAACAAAACAAGTGACTCAAAGGGGTTATATACCAATTTCCAGGACAATCGGAGCAATTAATTTGGTCCAAACAGATGTGGACCCAGAACAAATATTTAGAAAAATTTGGCAAAGCTTCCCTTGCGATTCCCTTAGTTGATTCCCTTGTGTCACATGGCTTGATTGTAGCTTACCCCCCATTAAAAATAGCCTTGGGTAGCAACAAAAAGGACACAGCTCTTATTCATGGACTCTTAAAATAGCTGATCTGCTGAAGTGCTGGGTGTTGGCTTTATGGCCCCTTTAAAGGATAGATTGTGAATATGTTAGTCCCAAAAGATCTCTTTCAAACATCTAAGTTTCCAAAAAACAAAAAGATTACTTCTAAAAAAAAGTTCATTGTTTGTCATATTGTGACCTTCAATAACCATCCAAGACCGGAATGATTCATACTAACCCTATAGTATGTCAAGGGTCTGGTATTTTTCCAAGCTTACTATATCGAAGTAATGATCGGGCTCCATTCCAAAAAGTTCATGAACAGATTTTCCTATGAAATAATCCTCCAACAATATACACAATTAATTAGAACATTTTTCCTCTCATGTCTTATCTTCACATATTTATCTCAATGTAGTAATCTCGATGCTAAATTTACAGAGCTCAGGGAATTGGTTCTAAATAATAAAAAAAAAGATGTAAAAGAAAAATGTTAAAAGCAGCGGCTTCGTGAAGTGCATCAACACCTCCATCCTACGTGTGATTTGGCTGAAAGAGAACGACATTAACATTCACAGAGAAACACAGTGTTTTTTCTTGTGTCAAAACAATTCTGTTTTTGTAAATTTAGGTTTTCTAAACCTGTCACCATGATAGGGCCCCTATATCAGAAACATGTCTTTATGCTGTAGAGGTTTGGGGCATAGTGATGGTTTCTCTTTATAGGGCAATTCCACCTCAGGGCTTGAGAATATGAAGCTGAAGTTAAACTGACCAAAGCTGTTGGCCATAATGGCCTCCTCCTTCCAACACCATTCTTCAGCTTTCCGGAGTGTGCCCATGAGATCTTGTCTCCAGCTGCTGTTCGGTGGAGCATTCACAGAGTGCCTGTAATCTGACCAGATATGGGCAGGGCCATAGCCAAGATCTCCGGAGCATGATATTGGATGAAGGAAGCGGGGTGGTCAGTCAAAACAACCAACAGGAGGTGGGGTTGCTTGACTATCCCAACTCCTTGACTGCATCTTGGCCAAGAATAAAAGTAATTTTTGGACTTATGAAGCAATGTTGCTCACCTATAAAAACATGTTCTGAGGACTTCCAACCTGCTGGACAAGGTACTGTTTGTTGATTTGGTGACAGGTTCTCTTTAACAAGTAGAATGGAATATGCCATTACCGGAGGAGATGTATCTCCTAAAAGGACAAAGAGCCAGACATGTTGAGATCCAAAGTTGGTCCTTGGACATCTGCTTTGGGGAGCGTCTGATGACCACTATACATAATATATGGTCAAGTAACCAAAGAAAATTGTTGAATTTGGTATAATGTAATGTGCATGACCATGTTTGTTGATGCATCAAGTAAGGCAACGTTCATACCTGCTCCGTTTTAGGCGAACATTATAAAATTGAAAAATTGAAGTTTAACGGGTGGTCTCCCATTGACCTTAGACTACCCAAAGTCTTCAATCCATTTTCCATCACCTTCCAAGACAAATCTGTAATTTATATCTCAAAAGCAAAACGGCTGCTGTACTATTTTTCTCCCTACTGGAAACGGAAAGTGAAACAGAACCTGCTGAAACAGAACAAGTGTGAACTCAGCCCAAGATCAATAACAAGGTAAGAAATGACAACCACTCTATCATATTTGGTATACAAAGTTATTGGGGCAGATTTATCAAGCAGTCTGAAAGTCAGAATATTTCCAGTTGCCCATAGTAACCAATCACAGCTCCCCTTTAAAATATTCATGAGCACTGGTAAAATGAAAGCTGAACTGTGATTGGTTGCCATGGGCAACTGGAAATATTCTGACTTTCAGACTGCTTGATAAATCTGCCCCATTGTCTTTTTCCTGCCGCCAAATATAAGAGGAAAATGTATATTATTAACATAATTGGATTTTTACAAATAGCAGAAAAAAACTTTTTCAATAATTCTGTCATGTAGTATATACACAATTCTCAGCCGGAAAAAATGACAGTTAAAAGGCCTAAGTTTAATTATAATCCTCTAAAAAGGTACTTAGCGTACCAAACTCACACACTATAAATAGTCAATTGATTCATGCCCCAAACCACTACACCCTAGTGCAGATACATAATCTTGTGAACAGTCAAAAACATGCTCAGATCTCATATAGGCTAGAAAGTGGCAAATTGGATTGGTTACATACCCTGAGGGAGCATCTACTGTATAGGATCCCTCTTGGATCCAAACTTACCACTCCTTATGTAGCCAGGTTGAGAGGGCCTATGGCGGGAGGAGATAAATCCTTATATTCTCATGGATCAGATGGGGGAGGTGTGAATTGTGTTCTAGATACACCCTATCCCCCAAAAAGACTCCCGTCCTTACAAGGACAGTACCAATATTCTGTCCCTAGTACTCATTCAAACAAAAAGCACACCTCCCTGACGCGTTTCCACAATCAAGCTTCATCAGAGGGAGAATATACACTGACATGGACAAGTGGCCCACATTGGTGCGTGGTCGAGTCCAAAAGAGGTGCTAGGCAAGGAGGGAGTGCCCTCTCATACCTGCCATACCTCGTGTTCACACCGGTGGCTTGGCGTGTGACGGTGATGGCACCAATGTGGGCCACTTGTCCATGTCGGTGTATATTCTCCCTCTGATGAAGCTTGATTGTGGAACGCGTCAGGGAGGTGTGCTTTTTGTTTGAATGAGTACTAGGGACAGAATATTGGTACTGTCCTTGTAAGGACGGGAGTCTTTTTGGGGGATAGGTGTATCTGAACACAATTCCCACCTCCCCCATCGATCCATAGAATATAAGGATTTACTCCTCCCGCCATAGGCCCTCTCAACCTGGCTACATAAGGACTGGTAAGTTTGGATCCAAGAGGTTCTATACAGTAGATGCTCCCTCAGGGAATGTAACCAATCCAATTTGCCACTTCTCGCCTATATAGACTGAGCATGTTTTTGACTGTTCACAAGATTATGTATCTGCACTAGGGTGTAGTGGTTTGGGGCATGATCAATTGACTATTTATAGTGTGTGGTTTGGTACGCTAAGTACCTTTTTAGAGGATTATAATTAACTTATGCTTTTAACTGTCATTTTTTCCGGCTGAGATTGTAATTGGATTTTTATATGATCCATTAAGTTGAAAGAATTAACCCACATATTTTGTAAAAATACTAGTACAGTGACTTATTTAAAGAATTTCCAAATTACACCACATGCGGTTAAACCAAAATCAATCAACCATGTACATGTTTGTTAAAAGAAATCAAGAAGTAGGAAATCGCAGCACGGAGGGGCTCTGGGAACAATCCAGTAGCCTTTCAGTTTTATTAGCATAATAGCATAGAAGACTTAGAGTTCAAAAAATTTGATTTAAAGAAGAGAATTATCTAAAATCTGTGGTTAACCGAAGAGCACAGGATGAGTGATAGCACTGAGATAAGGGAAGGAGAAGTAGGGCGGTGCAGCACTGTGCAGAGCTTTGTGGATGAGGATGATTAGTTGTTAACTGTCTTCCATTTCTGTGACACATGTCACCATATAGTGTAGGCATATTTTCCAACATGTACCTTACCAAATAGGGATGCTTAAGCCTTACCCTAAGCACGCCCAACTAACCAAGCCGATGAGATCTTACAATTTTTGGATGGTTTATATACACTCAACACCCTGTTTTTAGGCTGGGACATGCTTAAATTTGTTTTCCAAAAATTTTAGAATTTTCCCTGAAATCTTAAAAGCTGATTTGAAGGAAGGAGGCCATGAATAACAAGGGTGTATATGTGCCTTTTGGTGAGTACGTGTAAGATAATAAATTTTATTTCTGCTGTAGCTTTTGTTTAACATGTCCTTCCAGGTCACCAAAGGTCAACCATATCCAGGAGGCCGGATGGTTTTGGTGCTTATGGACCTAAATGGAGGCCATGTTAAGAGTTACCTGCATGTCACAGGGATCTGCAGAAGAGAATAACTCAAGGTAATAGATTTATGGGTGATTATCTTCTACTATCGAGAAATCTGCTAGTCATTGGTGAACTACAAAGATTGCTGGTGGACGATCCAATTTCGGAAAGTATTGAGTGAGTGACTATTGCAGGTTTTATGTACAGATGGAACCGACTTCATTGTAGCTTTTAGCTAAGCAGCTTCCCAATTAGCTAGATCATTATCACAGCCTTTTCTCCTTTAAACTCACTGAATATATCATACATGCTACAAAATCATGTAAAAGTACAGCAAAATCTGTTCACATTTATATTATCATCATTTACATACACAGTTCTTTGAAAGAGTCCATCGAAGAATTTTATTTTCCAGTTATTTGCTCTTAGCTTGGTTCCTTTAAATAGAAATTTCCTCCACGATTTCAACATTTCAGCGTAAGGAGCTTTTCACCTTAGTAACCACTGTCTTTTAGTTTAGATGAAGGCAATACAATGCAGGATTGTAGTCTACAACCATGGAGACCACTAGGTCTGCCTAGTTTATGGTCCTACAAATACTTTTGAAATCTTTGAACATACCCTTTGGGCATTCAATTTCAGAAGCATAAATTTGGCATTAACTGAGGTGTGTAGATGTTGTGCAGACACATATGTCTAGGGTAGAGAAAGATGACTGCAGAGTAGCGTTTTTAGGTATCATAGTTGGGGCAAAGGTGGTGGTGACATAGGCCCATATTTTTGGACATTTAGTCCCATCCTAAGAAACCCATGGACCTGCTCACAAATCACTCATCCTGCCCCACTTTGTAACGTCCAATTGTGAGCTAGGCTTTCACGATCCTTCTTTTTTCTTGTTTGGGACATCCTAATTAACCTGGACTGGACTGTCTCTGTAGAGTAGGGAAAATTTCAGCAAATTCGGGACACTATGCTCTAAACTGAGAAAAGAAAGTTCTCCACCTGCTACTGAGCTGATCACAGATAAAGAGTTTTACTACCACACCATAATTGGAGCTTCCGAGGACTGCCCTATGGGTCATAGAGTGTAGACTTCCAAATAGTAGATGGAATCAGGCAGGGATCACAGAGTGAGATGGGAATTGGAGAGCCACCCACAGAACCTAAGACCACTAAGATGGTATTGGACTGTTCATTGGCGGGGTGTATCAAATAATTGACTTGGAACTCATTCACATTAAAGGGATTTCCGATGTTGCTTCCAATTTGAGAAGACTGTGCCTTTCTAATTTCCATTGGCAATATTAAATCAGTAAAAGAACTTTACTTGTACAAGAACCCTCCCTATCTTGAAACAAATCCACCTGCCTCCCCACATCCCCTTACCTACCGTAGTGTCTGTACTATGTGCAGTTTGCCTGTGGAGTGTGCAGGGGGCGCAGATTCATCAAAGTGGTGCACGTTTTGCGAATCTGGCTCCGCCGGCACTGTTCGGGGAAGTGGGCACTAACTTTTCTTTGTTGCACCTTTAACTTAGAGTGCTTGCGACACAATCTTCGATTCGCTATATATAATGTGTCTCAGGTCCGACTCTAAACCGGATCATCCCTTTTGTGCAGAATTTTTTGCCGCGGGGGACGCAGTGCGCCACGCATGACACGACTTCGAAAACACCTAATAAATGTGTGTCAGTCTATGTGTACGATGCCTTAAGAATTGGTGCAGATGTTTTTTGTTTATTTTTTACTGGATGAAACTAGCAGCGGACAAGTTACATGATATAAACATACAAAAATAATGAGTCTACATGAAAAAGAATCTTCCAGTGAAAGAAATGTAATAATTTAATGAATGAGAGCTTGACCCAACAAACGTTATTGTGTTGGAATTCACTTTTAGCCGCTCACAACATCATATGAAAAAAGTTAGGTCCTGGGCTAATACTTATAGATTGCACATTATCCCAGCATTGCCTGTGGCTTACTAAGCAATTCTTAGGCATCTGTAGATTTGTGTTTAAGGGATTTGGGCTTATCTTGGCCCCAGGACCCTATGAATGTAGGTTATATCTGAATCTGTTATTGCTGTTGGAATTGTATAAACTTTCAGCAAAATCTACTTAAAGGGACGTTAGGTTTTAATTTAAAGTGAAACTTTTTGCTATAAAATTTTATTAAAAAACACCTGTGGAATCCCAAAGCTGTGGGGCAAATTGAAGATGCTGTTCTTTTACGGCCCCAACAAATATGTTTAGTTATATAGAAACAATAATATATTATTTATTTTAATCAGATAATGTAATGAGGGGGGGGGGCAGCAGAGAGCACACTGCATCCCAGTACAGGTGAAGCTATTCATGACTATATAATCCTCCCAATCAACATGCAAAAAAAATTATTTATGAGAATCTGGCCTGCCCGACCATAAAATCCCTGAACAATTTACGTGGAAAACAAAATTGTATTCACCAAGACTAATAGAGACAGGTTGGAATTATATCTGTGAATTTTTGTTAATAACAGTGAATTAGAGAATGTGTTTTTTTTTGTTATCCTGTGCACATAAGAAACTTGTCTTCATGGGAATAACCCTTAACCCCTTAAGACGCAGGGTTTTTTCCGCTCATTTCACGCTCTCCAACTTCAAAATCCCTAACTTTTTCATTTTTCGTTACATACCTGTGTGGGGCTTATTTTGTGGCGTAACAAATTGTATCTTTCCCGTAATGTTATTATTTTAACATGCCGTGTACTGCGAAGCTCTGCAAAAAATTCCAAATGTGGAAAAATGTGAAAAACCGTACGTGCGTCACATTCTTTGTGGGCTCAGTTTTTTTTACGACTTTCTCCTCTTCGCTCCAAATAACATGCCTACTTTATCTTGGTTCTGTGTGCATCGCGTGATACCAAATTTATATAGGTTTTATTGTGTTTTAATACATTTTCAAAAAATTAAAAACGAATGTGTACAAAAAAAGAAACATTTTTTTTGCCATTTTCTGACGCTAATACTTTTCATACTTTGGCGCACGAGATGGTGTGAGGTGTCATTTTTTTTGCGAAATGACCGACTATTTCATTGCTCTACCATTTTAGGTCTGTGCGACATTTTGATCATTTTTTATATTTCATTTTTTATGTGATGTAAAACGGTGTAAAAGTCGCATTGCGGACCTTTGGGGGGAGGCGCCATTTCCTCCTCCTGCTCGCGAGGTCACCGCCGGCCGTCAACCGGTTTTATATTTTGATATATCGGTGCATTTTGGGACGCGGAGATACCTAATATGTTTTGTGATTTTTACTGTTATTATGTTTTATATCAGTTCTAGGGAAAGGGGGGTGATTTGACTTTTTATATTTTATTAATTTTTTTAATTTTTAAACTTTTTTTTTTCTTTTTTTTTCCCACTATTTCTTAACACTAGGGTACATTACCCTTAGTGGTCAGAATCGCTCCTACCATATACTGCAAATACTTCTGTATTGCAATATATTGGTCATTTTTTGCAGGTCTTCATTACATAGCCACTGGCTCAATTGTAACGAATCTGCAGAAGCCATGTAGCCTCGTGTCAAAAGAAGACCCGAGGCTACCATGCAACCGATCGCCGCCCCCCGATGATTTTCGTGGGACGCGGCCATCATAATCCAATTGTCGGCGCCCGCGCGCCGCCTTCTTTTAACGCCACCGGCGACTTTGCCGGCGGCGTTGAGAGGGTTAATAGCCGCGGTTATTAGCGGTGGGGGTTTTTTTGGCAAAATGCACAAACCCACCTTTGTGTGAAGAGTACTCAGCCCGCGAGCCCTCTTCATACACTCCTTATACCTCTGCGCCGTATATGCTACTGCGCAGAGCGTTCAAGGGGTTAAAGGGTATTCCGGGAATATGACGTCCTGATACAAAAACCCATGATGCTATAATAAATGAATGTAACAAAACTTAATGTCCATTAGTCACAAAATGGAGCTTAAATAGTTTGCTTGATGATCTCACAAAATTTTTATGGCCTCTCTAAGTTATCACCAATATGTCTGCCATTGGAAACTACAAGTTCCATGATCCTTTAGTTCCCAGTAACTCCTCCTTGCCGCTTATCCTCTGCTCCCGGTGATGTATAACAGACTGTGCTGCTCTGTTACCATGTAATATGTGTACTAACTGCCATCACCACAATACTGGCCATACTGGTGGTGTCACTCTTACCAACCAGAGGGAGAATATACACTGACATGGACAAGTGGCCCACATTGGTGCGTGGTTGAGTCCAAAAGAGGTGCTAGGCAAGGAGGGAGTGCCCTCTCATACCTATTTATAGTGTGTGAGTTTGGTACGCTAAGTACCTTTTTAGAGGATTATAATTAAACTTATGCCTTTTAACTGTCATTTTTTCCGGCTGAGAATTGTAATTGGATTTTTATATGATCCATTTAAGTTGAAAGAATTAACCCACATATTTTGTAAAAATACTAGTACAGTAGACTTTATTTAAAGAATTTCCCAAATTACACCACATGCGTTTAAACCAAAATCAATCCAACCATGTACATGTTTGTTAAAGAAAATCAAGAATGTAGGAATCGGCAGCACGGAGGGGCTCTGGGAACCAATCCAGTAGCCTTTCAGTTTTATTAGCATAATAGCATAGAAGACTTGAGTTCAAAAAATTTGAATTAAAGAAGAGAATTATCTAAAATCTGTGGTTAACCGAAGAGCACAGGATGAGTGATAGACTGAGATAAGGGAAGAGAAGTAGGGGGGTGCAGCACTGTGCAGAGCTTTGTGGATGAGGATGATTAGTTTTAACTGTCTTCCATATTCTTAGACACATGGTCACCATATAGTGTAGGCATATTTTCCAACATGTACCTTACCAAAATAGGGATGCTTAAGCCTTACCCTAGAGCACGCCAAGACTAAACCAAGCCAGATGAGATCTTACAATTTTTGGGATGGTTTATATACAATCAACACCCTGTTTTTAGGCTGGGACATGCTTAAATTTGTTTTCCAAAAATTTTAGAATTTTCCCTGAAAATCTTAAAAGCTGATTTTAGAAGGAAGGAGGCCATGAATAACAAGGGTGTATATGTGCCTTTTGGTGAGTACTGTAAGATAATAAATTTTATTTCTGCTGTAGCTTTTGTTTAACATGTCC
This sequence comes from Engystomops pustulosus, assembly GCA_019512145.1. NCBI lineage: Eukaryota > Metazoa > Chordata > Amphibia > Anura > Leptodactylidae > Engystomops > Engystomops pustulosus. The sequence continues at coordinate 85,260,445 of CM033649.1, forward strand.
TTCCAGGGTCACCAAAGGTCAACCATATCCAGGAGGCCGGATGGTTTTGGTGCTATTATGGACCTAAATGGAGGCCATGTTAAGAGTTACCTGCATGTCACAGGGATCTGCAGAAAGAGAATAACTCAAGGTAATAGATTTATTGGTGATTATCTTCTACTATCGAGAAATCTGCTAGTCATTGGTGAAACTACAAAGATTTGCTGGTGGACGATCCAATTTCGGAAAGTATTGAGTGAGTGACTATTGCATGGTTTTAATGTACAGATGGAACCGACTTCATTGTAGCTTTTAGCTAAGCAGCTTCCCAATTAGCTAGATCATTATCACAGCCTTTTCTCCTTTAAACTCACTGAATATAGTCATGACATGCTACAAAATCATGTAAAAGTACAGCAAAATCTGTTCCACATTTATATTATCACTTTACAGCAGTTCTTTGAAAAGAGTCCATCGGAAGAATTTTATTTTCCAGTTATTTGCTCTTAGCTTGGTTCCTTTAAATAGAAATTTCCTCCACGATTTCAACATTTCAGCGTAGTCTACAACCACACAGACCTAACACTGTCTTTTAGTTTAGATGAAAGGCAATACAAATGCAGGATTGTAGTCTACAACCATGGAGACCACTAGGTCTGCCTAGTTTATGGTCCTACAAATACTTTTGAAAATCTTTGGACATACCCTTTGGGCATTCAATTTCAGAAGCATAAAGTTGGCATTAACCGAAGGTGTGTAGATGTTAAGTGCAGACAACAAGTATGTCTAGGGTAGAGAAAGGAGGACTGCAGAGTAGGGTTTTATAGGTATCATAGTTGGGGCAAAGGTGGTGGTGACATAGGCCCATATTTTTGGGACATTTAAGTCCCATCCTTAAGAAACCCATTGACCTGCTCACAAATCATCTCATCCTGCCCACTCTGTAACGCCCACTTTGAGCTAGTCTTTCACAAGATCCTTCTCCTTGGATTGGGACATGCCTTAATTAGCCTGGACTGCCTCTGCAGAGTAGAGAAAATATCAGCAAATTCAGGGCACCAGGCTATCAAACTGAGAAAGAAGAAAGTTCTCCACCTGGTACTGAGCTGATCACAGATAAAGAGTTTACTACGCACCATAATTTGGAGCTTCCGAGGACTGCCCTATGGGTGATAGAGTGTAGACTTCCAAATAGTAGATGGAATCCGGCAGGGATCCAGAGTGAGATGGGAATTGGAGAGCCATCCCACTGAACCTAAGACCACTAAGGAATGGTATTGGACTATTCATTGCGGGGTGTATCAAATAATTGCATATTGAACTCATTACATTTAAAGGGATTTTCCGGATATTGCTTCCAATTTGAGAAGAATGTGCCTTTTACTAATGTCCATTGGCGATACTAAATCAGTAAAAGAAGTTTACTCGTACAAAAACCCTCCCTATCTTGAAATAAGTCCACCTGCCTCCCCACATCCATCTGTTCCTACCGCACAAAGTGGCCACATTTATCAAATGTAGTGGTCTGTACTATGTGCAGTTTGCCTGTGGAGTGTGCAGGGGGCGCCAGATTCATCAAAAGTGGTGCACGTTTTTGACGAATCTGGCTCCGCCTGCACTGTTCGGGGAAGTGGGCACTAACTTTTCTTTTGTTGCACCTTTAACTTAGAGCTTGCGACACAATTCTGTTGAGTCGCTATAATAAATGTGTCTCAGGTCCGACTCTAAACCGGATCATCCCTTTATGTGCAGAATTTTTTGGCGCGGTGGACACGACTCTCGAAAACACCTTAATAAATGTGTGTCAGTCAGTGTGTACGATGCCTTAGAATTGGTGCAGAATGTTTTAGGTTTTATTTTTTACTGGATAAACTAGCAGCAGACAAGTTACATGATATAAACATACAAAAATAATGAGGCCTAACATGAAAAAGAATCTTCCAGTGAAAGAAATTTAATGAATTTAATGAATGAGAGCTTGACCCAAAAACGTTATTGTGTTGGAATTCACTTTTAGCCGCTCAACATACATCATTATGAAAAAAAGTTAGGTCCTGGGCTAATAACTTATAGATTGCACATTAAATCCCAGCATTGCCTGTGGCTTACTAAGCAATTCTTAGGCATCTGTAGAATTTGTGTTTAAGGGATTTGGGCTTATCTTGGCCCCAGGACCCTATGAATGTAGGTTAATATCTGAATCGGTGTATTGCTGTTGGAATTGTATAAACTTTCAGCAAAATCTACTTAAAGGGACGTTTAGGTTTTAATTTAAAGTTGAAACTTTTTGCTATAAAATTTTATTAAAAAACACCTGTGGAATCCCAAGAGCAGTGGGGCAAATTGAAGATGCTGTTCTGTTAACGGCCCCAACAATAATGTATTAGTTATAGTAAAACAATAATATATTATTTATTTTAATCAGATAATGTAATGAGGGGGGGGGGGGGCAGCAGAGAGCACACTGCATCGCGCAGACAGGTGAAGCTATTCATGACTATATAATCCTCCCAATCAACAGATGCAAAAAAAATATTTATGAGAAGAATCTGGCCTGCCCGACCATAAAAATCCCTGAAAATTTACGTGGAAAACAAAATTGTATTCACCAAGACTAATAGAGACAGGTTGGAATTATATCTGTGAAATTTTTGTTAATAACAGTGAATTAGAGAATGTGTTATTTTGTTATCCTGAGTGCACATAAGAAACTTGTCTTCATGGGAATAACCCTTAACCCCTTAAGGACGCAGGGTTTTTCCGCTCATTTCACGCTCTCCAACTTCAAAAATCTATAACTTTTTCATTTTTATGTATACAGACCTGTGTGAGGGCTTATTTTGTGCGTAACAAATTGTACTTTCCCGTAATGTTATTTATTTTAACATGTCGTGTACTGCGAAGCTGCAAAAAAATTCCAAATGTGGAAAAATTGAAAAAAACCGTACGTGCGTCACATTCTTGTGGGCTCAGTTTTTACGACTTTCTCTCTTCGCTCCAAATAACATGCCTACTTTATTCTTTGGTTCGGTGCGATCGCGGTGATACCAAATTTATATAGGTTTTATTGTGTTTTAATACATTTTCAAAAATTAAACGAATGTGTACAAAAAAAGAAAAACATTTTTTTGCCATTTTCTGACGCTAATAACTTTTTCATACTTTTTGGCCACGAGAATGTGTGAGGTGTCATTTTTTGCGAAATGACCGACTATTTCATTGCTCCATTTTGAGGTCTGTGCGACAGTTGGATCATTTTTTATTTCCATTTTTAGTGATGTAAAAGGGTGTAAAAGTCTCTGTCGGACATTTGTGGCGCATTTCCTGCCTCGGAGGTCCCGCCGGCCTGTAACCGGTTTTTATATTTTGATATATCGGGCATTTTGGGACGCGGAGATACCTATATGTTTGGTGATTTTTACTGGTTATTATGTTATATCAGTTCTAGGGAAAGGGGGTGATTTGATTTTTTATATTTTATTAATTTTTTTAATTTTTAAACTTTTTTTTTTCTTTTTTTTTCCCACTATTTCGTTAACCATCTAGGGTACATACCTAGTGGTCAGATCGCTCCTACCAGATACTGCAATACTTCGTATTGCAATATCTGGCATTTTTTGCAGGTCTTCATTACAAGACCCTGGCTTAATTAACGAATCTGCAGAAGCCATGTAGCCTCGTGTCAAAAGAAGACCCGAGGCTACCATGGCAACCGATCGCCGCCCCCCGATGAATTTTCGGGGGCCGCGGCCATCATAAAAGTTGCGGCGCCCGCGCGCCGCCTTCTTTTAACGCCACCGGCGACTTTGCCGGCGGCGTTGAGAGGGTTAATAGCCGCGGTTATTAGCGGTGGGGGTTTTTTGCAAAATGCAAAAACCCCCACCTTTGTGTGAAGAGGACTCAGCCCGCGAGCCCTCTTCATACACTCCTTATACCTCTGCGCCGTAGAGCTACGGCGCAGAGCGTTAAGGGGTTAAAGGGGTATTCTGGGAATATGAACGTCTGATACAAAAACCCATGATGCTATAAATAAATGAATGTAACAAAACTTAATGTCATTAGTCACAAAATGGAGCTTAAATAGTTTGCTTTGATGATTCGCAAAATTTTATGGCCTCTCTAAAGTTATCACCAATATGGCTGCCATTGGAAACTACAAGTTCCATGATCCTTTAGTTCTCAGTAACTCCTCCTGCCGCTTATCCTCTGCTCCCGGTGATGATATAACAGACTGTGCTGCTCTGTTACCATAGTAATGATGTGTAACTGCCATCACCACAATACTGGCCATACTGGTGGTGATCACATGACCTGCCCAGGCAGCTGCAGGACATGTGATGTGGACATGTGACCAGCGGCCATCTTCTGTCCTGTGTCCACTCTGCAACGGACCGCGCAGAGGAAATTAATGGACTGATTAAAGGGCCAGTAGCATTTTAACCCCTTAAGGACCAGGCCCTTTTTCGTTTTTGCGTTTTTATTTTTCACTCCCCACCTTCAAAAATCTACTTTTATTTATTTTTCTTTTTTTCTTTTTATTTTTCCATGTACAGAGCTGTGTGATGGCTTTTTTTCTGCGTAACAAATTGCACTTCGTAGTGATGGTATTAAATATTCAACCAGAAATCAAATATATAGAACGCTACTGTAGGCTTCAAGAAGCTATTTGTATTCTCCTATGGCTATTTTCTAGCCAAGTATCAAAGGAAGCACACTACTATGCCAGATGAGATGACACTGAGTTATTGCCTAATAGAAATCCAACCCCTACTGAATTTTCCCACTTCGGTCTTTGCTATGGATATGTGTGCCACTAAGAGCTAAACACAACGGTAGCAAGTCCCCCTGCTAATTCCTCACAAAATGGTAAAAGATGCAAATTAAAATAAAAAAAGTAGAACGTTATTGTAGCCCTAAGAAGGGCTGTTGGGTTCTTTGAGAATCACTCCTGCCTAACAGTAAGCTAATAGAACACCCTAACGCTTTCCCTGACCAGCAGCAGCTCTCTCCCTAGCGGCATCCAGAGACAGAATGATCCGAGCAGCGCGGCCAGCGGCTAGTCTATCCCAGGGTCACCTGATCTGGCCAGCCAACCACTGCTATCGACGTGTAAGGGTACCACGTCATGCTGGGTGGAGTGCAGAGTCTCCTGGCTTGTGATTGGCTCTGTTTCTGGCCGCCAAAAAGCAAAACGGCGGGAGCTGCCATTTTCTCGAGCGGGCGAAGTATTCGTCCGAGTAACGAGCAGTTTCGAGTACCCTAATGCTCGACCGAGCATCAAGCTCGGACGAGCATGTTCGCTCATCTCTAGTCATTATGCATCGGACTTCAGGACATCTGGTTAATGATATCTCTGGATGTAGGACCATCGATTACAGTGAAGCGGCTTCCAAAGGAAGAGAGAGCTTGACTTTCAGTGTTGAAATCTCCGCCTCCTTGACTTTATACAATCAAGTTACAGCTCACTTCGAAGTTGATTTTCTGCATGATGGGTCATGAAAGTAACATGATCTAGAAGCTGTTCAGCTGCTTGACAAAATACCGGTAGTCGATTATTAGGTCAATTTCTGATGACAGGTTCCCTTTACTGGTCAAGAAAAGAACAGGAAATGGGAAACAATCACAAAGTCCTTCAGCTCTCTGTAGTTTGGGATAAATAAGGAATTCAGTTTGATATTTACTATGAGGGCTCCTCATCTACATCACTTTTTTAAAGGGTCAATAAAAGTTCTAAAAAAAAAAAATTGAGGTGAAGTTTACATTATTTTTCTTCATGGAAATACCTCTGCATTCTGTCATCAGCCGCTCTGTGTTCTCACACGGCTCAACGGACAGAGATTTATTGTCCCACAGAGAAAATAAATAAAGCGCAAGCTCCGGCCTGCGCCGCCTGTCTCTGTGTAGTCAATGACGTCCCGTCAGGTCCACTCACATCACGACAATGGCTGTCACTGATACGGGCAGAACCTGACAGAACTGTTTGATATATTTCAACGCCGTATCAAATGTTTATTGTTTTTAACCTTTAATATTGATGCGATCATGGGAAGAGATGGCGATATCTGGAAAATATGTGAACGGGTGTAATACAACAAATCCGCCAGGAGAGAAGGAGACCACTTGTTGACCTCGGTGGAACCGTATCCAGCTTGTCTTTCTTCCTTTGTTACCAAGGAGAGAGTGTTGTTTGTATAACATCTCGGAGTGTCAAAAACTTCTTCTAACGTATTAAAATGTTGACAAGTAGAAACATTGCCTGCTCCACACGCGTGGAACCACCAAGTAAATCATCGTGGGGAATGTCTATGCAGAGGTCAAAGAGATATTTCAATCTTCACTTTTAAGGTTTTATAGAAGATGAAAAACTTCAAAGTAATTTTCCACCTTAGTGGGATTGATGACCTTATCCATAAGATAGGTCGTTAATATCAGATGAGTGGGAAACCCCTATGGATCAGCTCATTCTGGCTGCAAGAATTGAACCAGCAGCTCCACTCTCAATGTAGTGGTCGGGCTGGGTAAGTGCAGTTCAGCTTTTGTTTGGGACTGACCTTGTAGGCAAGAGGAATCAGATGATCCATGATGATCCCCCACTGATCTGATGCCTATGGACAGGTTATCAATATCACTTGATTTTGGATGAGAGCCATTGAGCGTTTTACATCCATTTCTACCATCTTCTATAATTATATAACATTTGGGAACTAACACCAAAATAAGGCTATGTTCACATCATCTTGGTTTCTGTTCATAGCTGAAAGCATGACTGTACTAGATAACACAAACCTATGGTGAACCATCTGCCTACAATTACGAGGTGCTCAACCTCGACCAGAATTACTAGACCCAGGTTGACCTATCCAGTGTTGTTAAACGCTGACCCAACCAGGGACCCCCTTTTTGTTGGTCTATGGTAGGTTTAGTCTGACTACTCTTAAAAGCTGTTTACCTCCAACCATTGGAAATGACGCCAGGTAACAGTCCTTCTAACCAAGTTCTTAAAACTCTGAACTAGGTAGAATCCCTATGGAAGGTTTAATGGGACTACCCTCGGGAGCTGAATGACTACCGCACCAAAGTCACCAATTGATGCCAAAAGCACTAGGTAAGAGCCCTCCTCCAACCCAAATTCTTCGAATAGCTTATTGGTGGGAGCTCTGAGTTTCTGGCCCCCACAAATCTGATATTGTTGGATTTTTCTATGATTTTTGGGACCCAAAAATCAAAACCCAACCAATCAGCTGGTTTCAGATTTTATTTCCTTAAAGGTGAAAAATTCACGTAACTTGGTAACTATTCTTATATATATATAATTTTACTTTGTATTTTCCTATTTACACGCCATCCGTGTCCATTGTTGCAACCTCTTACCGGAATGCAAAAATTTTGAACCAAAAATAAATTTTGGGGAATATTTTTGCAAATTCTCAGGAGAACAAATGATTTTGCCATCTCTTCTAATTCAAGGCAGTTTTCAGCGTTACTGGAAAAGTGTTTAGCAGGACATTGAGTGTTCCCTGGCAGATCCGCTCTTTCACAAGTGATGATCGGAGCCCAGGAGCCGGCCGCCTGCCACCAGATGAAGATGACTTGATTGGACTGTGCTGCAGATTGAGGAAGTGCGGGGCAGGAAATGAGGGAATTAAGTAAAAACTTCTAATGTGGAAGGGAAGTGTCAGCCGCCTCGGAGATTATGTATAGAGGAATGTGCAAGAGATTTTTCCTGTTGCATAATAAGAGGTCGCGGGAAATTATCCTCATGCCAAGTCGGAGAATACTCATTAGACACATGTGTCCTAGTCCCAAACTGATTGAATTTTTTTTCTCACTTAATCTTTGCTGAAAAATTATTCTATGATTACATATTGTGCTATAGTATATCTTCTGATTAGATATTCAAGGACGCGACTATAAAGGATTGATATTGTGATGTATTGTGATGGGATTATATGATGTTCGACTGGAGAAAGGTAACAGTGCCGTAAAGTTCATAGTGGTTGTACTTGGTATTGCAGCCGTTCATATGTACGTGAACAAGAGATCACAGACTTGGGAAACAGAAGTGGCTGAATGCAGCCAAGATAATACCGCCATATTGGGGCTCATTTATTAAGGGTCGCGGATCGCATTTTGCGACGGACTGTTCCACTTTTTCGGGGATTGCACAGCTTGGACAGGTATAAAACAGGTGTCTGCACTGGGATTGTGTCACATGCGATCTGTTTTTGTCACAGCTGCGTTGGCTTCCATGTGACACAAATTAAGGGGGCGTGCCGTTGGACGATCCGACTGATTCGGACTGAGCGCGGGATTGAACTTTCAAATTGTGTAGCAAGACAATGCACTTACATGCACCAGGAAGAAGAAGGTGAACTCCAGGGACCTGAGCGGGGAAGCGACACATGCAGTATATCGGGCGCATGATCTTAGTGAATCGCGGCAGCGTGCATGATCGTCAGACAATGCACTTTCGGGGGAACTACAGGAGGAATGTAAGTAAATGTGCCCCATTGTTTGCGAATAGTATAGGTAATTCTTAAACAGCCGAGCTAATTCTGCCTTATAGCTCATGAGAAATAAGACTTGTCAATACTGATACTGAGTACAAAAAATTACTGGACAAAAATACCCCTGCTGTTGCTCTAATGAAGGGGAGGAAACCCCTTTACTCATCATTCTACTGTTATATTATTAATTCACATACATTACATTATGACAGGATCAAATACAAGTACAAATACAAAAACTACATAGAACTAAAACAAGTGGATCTATGACCCTGCCTGTGAGGGCTCACAGTATATTATAGAAGGGTGAATGGAGACACGAGGTGAGGGAGCAGAGCAGTTATTGTGTATTGTACGCGATCCTGAACAGATGGGTTTTCAGATTCTGTTTGGAAGGTGGGGACAGTATGATTTTGGTAGAGAGTTCCAGAGTCTGGGGGAAGCGTGGGAGAAGTCCTGGAGATCGTAGTGAGAAGAGCGCATGGTAATAGAGAGAAGCTGAAAGTCCTGTGAGGAGCAGAGATTATGTGTAGGACAGTATTGGATGAGGAGGTCAGAGATATATGGAGGGGACAGGGTGTGGACGGCTTTGTAGGTTATGGTTAGTTAGGAACCAGTGGAGAGACTGGCAGAGAGGAGATGCAGAGGAGACGGATGGATGAGCCGGGCATTAGAGTTACAGATGGATTGGAGAGGTGTTAGAGAGTTATCTAGGAGACCACAGAGAAGAATGTCGCAGTAGTCCAAGCAGGAGATGATGAGGACATGGACTAGCAGTTCTGTAGACTCTGGATTGAGGAAGAGATGTTCTTGAGATGGAGGCAGCAGGTTGTAGTAAGGGACTGGATGTGAGGCTTAAAGGATAAGGAAGAGTCAGAGATGAATGCAAGGCATATTTTGACTCCAATATCTATCTATCTCATATCTATCTATCTCATATCTATCTATCTATCTATCTATCTATCTATCTATCTATCTATCTCATATCTATCTATCTATCTATCTATCTATCTATCTATCTATCTATCTATCTATCTCATATCTATCTATCTATCTCATATCTATCTATCTATCTATCTATCTATCTATCTATCTATCTCATATATATCTATCTATCTATCTATCTATCTCACTCATTAGACACATGTGTCCTAGTCCCAAACTGATTGAATTTTTTTTCTCACTTAATCTTTGCTGAAAAATGATTCTATGATTACATATTGTGCTATAGTATAACTTCTAGATTAGATATTCAAGGATGCGACTATATCTAGAGGATTGGTATTGCGATGTACATTGGGGTTATATGATGTTCGACTGAAGAAAGGTAACAGCGCCGTAAAGTACATAGTGGTTGTACTTGGTATTGCAGACGTTCATATGTACGTGAACAAGATATCACTGACTTGGGAAACAGAAGTGGCTGAATGCAGCCAAGATAATACCGTCATATTGGGGCTAATTTATTAAGGGTCGCGGATCGCATTTTGCTTGGACGGGTATAAAACAGGTGTCTGCGCTGGGATTGTGTCACATGCCATCTGCACTGGCTTTCATGTGATACAATTAAGTGGGCGTTCCATCGGACAAACCAACTGATTCGGACTGAGCGTGGGATTTAACTTTCAAATTGTGTCGCAAGCCCAAGCACTTGCATACACCAGGAAGAAGAAGGTGAACTCTGGTACATAGGGGACAGTATTATAGTAGTTATATTCCTGTACATAGGGGGCAGTATTATAGTAGTTATATTCCTGTACATAGGGGGCAGTATTATAGTAGTTATATTCTGGTACATAGGGGGCAGTATTATAGTAGTTATATTCCTGTACATAGGGGGCAGTATTATAGTAGTTATATTCCTGTACATAGGGGGCAGTATTATAGTAGTTATATTCCTGTACATAGCGGACAGTATTATAGTAGTTATATTACAGTATGTATATTAGGGAAATTACTATTACTCTCATATAGATTATCTACAATATGCAAACCAATGGCCTGATGTCACCTGGCAGTGTGAATATGGCTCCAGTGGATTTTTGTGACAATCCATAGAATTGATTTATAGAAAAAAATAAAATAGGAAATAATTCTTCCAATACGATCTCTACATTTCGTCCCACTGGTTTAATATCCCTGACGTTTATCACTTCTTCCTTGTACATATAATGCTTCACAGGTCTACAAAGAGGCCATAAAATCAACACAGGAATAAATATTTAGCTTTATAGGTTTTGATTAAGATTCGGGCTGTGAGTGATGGCGGCTTACGAGACCCCGCGCTGCATGAGGGCCCCGCCGACTAAGTGATAACTTTTATATCTTTGACAATTGGATATCGAGAATAGTTTATTTCCTCTTTATGCTCAGCAGCCGGAGAAGGGGGAAAGACGATATACTACAGACATTCCCAGACATGTGTAGATTTTCTGGATCTATCTATCTATCTATCTCATATCTATCTATCTCATATCTATCTATCTATCTCATATCTATCTATCTCCTATCTATCTATCTATCTATCTCATATCTATCTATCTATCTATCTATCTCATATCTATCTATCTATCTCATATCTATCTATCTATATCATATCTATCTATCTATTTCATATCTATCTATCTATCTCATATCTATCTATCTCATATCTATCTATCTATCTATCTCATATCTATCTATCTATCTATCTCATATCTATCTATCTATCTATATCATATCTATCTCATATCTATCTATCTATCTCATATCTATCTATCTATCTCATATCTATCTATCTATCTCCTATCTATCTATCTCATATCTATCTATATATCTATCTATCTATCTATCTATCTATCTGATAGGAGATAGCAGATCTAGATAGAAGCTGATAGATGATAGATAGATAGTAGATAGGATAGCTAGATAGCATATGAGATAGATAGATAGATAGATAGATAGATAGATCGATATAGATAGATAGATAGATAGAAGAGAGATAGATAGATAGATAGAAGGATAGATAGATAGATGATAGGCAGATAGATAGATATCAGATAAGATAGTAGATAGATAGATAGATATGAGGATAGATAGATAGATAGATAGATAGATAGATAGATAGTAGATTATATAGATAGATGGCTGAGAAAGGCTTCGGATTGTGAAGCAGAAACGTAGCAGCTGGGAATAAAAACGCCACTTGAATTATTCTACCATTGGAGTGCCGTTCGTTTTTTTTTTTATGATCGATGATAGATAGTCGATAGATAGATAGATCGATAGATGCGAAAGGTGGGTTAACACACCGAAACGTGTCCAGTTGTTGGCAATAAGAAACTCTCTCATTTTAGTCTGCGTGGGGATTTGTGGAGGGTTGGCTGCTTCAGTGTTTGGGATCTTGCACACGCTAGATACGATCGCGGTGGGTTATGAGATATGAGATAGATAGAGTAGAGTATGAATAGACACAAGATTAGATAGATATGAGAATAGATAGATAGATATGACGAGCGAGCGAGCGAGTGCCGAGGCAGAGCAGAGCGGAGCGAGCTAGCGAGCTGAGCGAGCGAGCGGAGCGGCGAGCGAGCGCAGAGAGAGCAGCGATGCTCAGAGGAGCGAGGAGCGATCGAGCGCTCGACGCCGAGCGAGCGAGCGAAGACGGAGCCGATCTCAGATCTATCGATAGAGGCAGATCTAGTCGATCTATCGATAGTATCTATCTATCTATCTCATATCTATCGATCTATTAGCTATCCAAATCAAAAAATGAATGAACAGCACCCCAAATCCAAGCAGCTAAAAGTGAAGAAGAGTTTTATTGCCAAAAACTGGAGACGTTTCGGTGTGTTAACACTTCTCAATGATCTATATCTATCTATCTATCTATCTATCTATCTATCTATAGAAAAACCAAAAAGCGAACGGCACTCCAAGTCGGTAGAATAATTCAAGTGGCGTTTATGCCCAAGTGTACGTTTGGCTTCACCGAAGCCGTTTCTTCAAGCAACTACGCGAGCGAGCGAGTGAGCGAGCGAGCGATGCGAGCGAGCGAGCTAGCGCGAGCGAGCGCAGCGAGCGAGCGAGCGAGAGAGCGAGGCTAGCGGAGAGCGAGCGAGCAGCGAGCGAGCAGCGCGAGCTGGAGCGAGCGAGCGAGCGAGCGAGCGGGCGAGCGAGCTAGCTATATTGTCATAGTTATCTATATATATACTATCTAGCTATGTATACATACTTCTATCCCTATCTATCTATCTATCTATCTATCTATCTATCTATCTATCTATCTATGCAATCCATCTTAGAGTATCTATATATGTGTTTACAGTATCTATCTATTATCTAGATCGCCCTTTAGCTATAAATCTAATCTACCTTTTACAATAGTCTGAATGTGATTAACCCTTTCTTTGTATAGCAGTACAGTATTATATAATGTATATAGTTACATTGCACATACATAATTTGATCAGTGCTGCCACACTCTGGGCTTGTGACAATGTTTCATTCATACTGTATGGTACATAAGATAGTACAGAGCGATATTGTCTTACAGCGCGTTTTATTACACGTCTCCTGTTTCATCCAAGACTCGCTGGCAGCTGCTCAATATATTGTCACCGTGTCTTCCTATCGATCACACATAGAGGGAGTTGTGGTCCTGTCTATGAATAGATGATTAGCTAATGACATTGAATGTATGAAAATATTACAATCTGCAGAACCAAATCTGCTGATGGCAAGGGAGAACCTAAACTCTCTGCTAAATGAACAAACCATAGAAGAAGTAATATACCAGGTTAATTTTCAGTAAATGAGTTTGTTGTGCAGTGTCTTGCACCTATCAGATGTGTAGAGACATAGGGGCACATTTCCTTACCTTTCCCTCGGAGCTCCCGAAAGTGCATTGTCCGTGTATAATGCACTGTGCCGCGATTCACTAAGATCGTGCGCCCGATTTCCTGCAGGTGTCGCTTTCCCGCTCAGGTCCCCGGAGTTCACCTTCTTCTTCCCGGTGCATGTAAGTGCATTGGTTGCGACACAATTTTAATCTTAAATCCCACGCTCAGTCCGAATCAGTCGGAGCATACTGGAGCTGTCATTGCTGCTATGGTTTTGGATGGAAGCCATTGTGCTTTTTACATCCATCGCCACCATCTTCTATAATTGTACAATGTCTAGGAACTAACACCAACACAAGGTTCTTTTCACATCTGCATTGACGTTTCTGGTCATACCTAAAACCATGATCTGAAATATAACACAAACCAGTGGTGAACAAACTGGCTACCACTCTGAGGTCTTCAACCTCCACAAAGGGATACCAGGCCTCCAGAGTCCTTAAAGGGAACCTACTACCACAAATCTACCTATAAAGGTAGATTGGGTGGTAGGTGGATCAATGGGACGTGAGGATAGCCCTTTTAAGGGCTAATTCTCACGTCCCCACACTTTTTTGATAACTTTTATTACACATATATTCAATTTACTTTGGCGTCTACTGGGCTGGGTAGCCGCATCTAGGTTACACGAGGCGGCTACTCCACGCCCGGTAGCTCGTGTTTCCCTCCTACTCACCCATCCTCGCGCGCAGCCTCCGCGTAGCTGTGCGCCCTCGTCGGCAATCCTGCAGTCTGCGCATGCGCAAGAAGAGCAGGCCCGCGTTGTTTCGGAGCAATGTCCGCGCCAGGCGCGGGCCTGCTATTCTTCGCAGTAGAGACGACAGGATCGCCGGACGAGGGCGCGCAGCTACGGAGCTGCGCGCGCGAGGAGTGAGTAGGAGGGGAAGAGGGCTAGTGGTAACGGTGCCTTTAACTTTACAAATCAGAGACACTAGCTTTTCTTGGTCTGTATGGAGGGTCTATAGCGACAAGATCTGTTATGCTCCCTCCATGACCATTGCCATAGGTTTATCAGGTCACGGTCCTCCTACCCAAGTTCCTTAAAACTCTAATCAAGGTAGGGTCCTGGCTTTTCCATGGTGGGTTTAGAGGAACAACTTTATGAGCAAATGATACCCCTTCAATGTACCCAACAAATGCCAATATCACTAAGATAACAGTCATCCTACCAAGTTTCAGAACTCCAAACTTGCTAGGGTTCCGATGGCAGCCACACGGGTCACTGGTCTGAGGTCAGGAAGTCTGACGTGGCCCAGGTCTAATTTCTGGGGTCAATAGCAATTTTTTGGTTGCTTCAAATCTAAATATATCCAGTTCCTACTAATCAAGAAAGTGGAAAAAGCTGATAATTCACATTCCCAGGGACTGACATAGTAAGCGCACCTGTGAACAGATAATATTGAGGGGCAAGGAACATTCGGGCCCTTTGTCAACAGGTTTTGAACACATTTTGGATGTAAGTGAGCATCTGTCTGAACATCTGTCAATAATCAATGAATAAATGGCCATCAACCCTTGGCCCTATGATGTCATTGCTTCTCCTTTAACTATAACAATTGAGTGTAGATAAGGGTTAACACAGCAGTTCTTAAAGGGGAAATCAAAACAAATATCTTTTGATTTATCTTAGAGATATGTAGAAGATCAATTTGTGACCACCACGTATTTTTTGGGTCAAACATGAACATTTTTATCTGACCCATGAGTCATAGGAAATGAGCCCTATAACTAATGGAAATGGTGATTAGATGTAACAGCTTTCTCTGGAACAAGCATTATATAACTCTATGATAGAGGTGAGCTGTCTCTGGTGATATAGGTTTTATATGGACAGGACTCAACAGGACTCCTGGTAGTGACAGATTACAACCGCCACAACACAGTGATTGACAGTGAGAGTCCTGATTACTCCGCCCACACACAGTGATTAACAGGAAGAGTCGTGATAACCCCCCACCACATACAGTGATTGTCAATAGAGTCCTGATTACCTGCCACACACAAGTAAGAGCCCTAATAACCCACTCACACACACCGTTATTGACACATGAGAGTCCTGATTACCCTGCCCACAAAGTGATTGACAATGAGAGTCTGAAACTCTGCCCACACAGTGATGACAGTGAGGGTCCTGATTAGTTGTTCTTACACAGTGACTGATATAAAGCAGGGCCAACACTAGGAGTTTGGGCCCCCTGACTGGCAAATTTTTGTGCTGAATTGCAATACTTGAGCAAACCTGTGGACAGGGGTGGCCGTCTTCTGTACAGCCCTTTTAGGGCTGCAGCCATCAGCAGGTGCAACTTACATACATTTTCATCCCCTGAATCTGTTCTGTAAATTGGCTGAAAATGGAACAACCCCCTTAAGGACAGTACGGTGGGCGTCCTAATAACGCCATTATTGGTTATGACAGCCTTATGACAGGTGCTCTTATACACAGTAATACCTGCAATACTTCCAGTGGGAACAATAGGCCCAGGACAATCAATCACGTTCTGTATTGTGACTCACCAACTTTTGCCACAATTTGCCGGATTTATTTAAAAAAAAATCTGAAAGATGCAATTAAGGAAACAATACACCAATTTTCCTCCTAATTTTGCAGATTAGTAACGTCTGGGTATAATCATATATTGTCACTTTTCCCTGATGTGTAAAGTCCTAGGAAACAATTGGACTATTGAGAAAAGTCTTCAGTAGCTGCGCGAGAGAGAAGGACAAACGGCGGAAGATTGTCAGAACGTCCGTCCTTGATCTACAACAAGAACATTTCTGCAGATTCCATTGCCGAGGATGATTTATTTCCATGGAATATTTCTGATCTCCAAGTCATGGAAGCACATGAAGGGACGTTATGAAAAGTATCACAATGGGCTTATTTACTAAGGATCGCGGCCGCACTTTAGTCGGATTTTCTGACATTTTTGGGATTTTGCGTCGCTTGGGACAGGTATTTAACTGGGGATGTGGTCGCACGCGATCGGATTTTAGCGCAGCTGCGCTGCTTTCATGCAACAGAAAGCGGGGGGCATGCCGTTGATTGGACTGAGCGCAGGAATCAACTTTCAAATTGTGTCGCCAGACATGCACTTACATGCCCAGGAAGAAGAAGGTGAACTCCGGGGGATCTGAGCGGGGAGCAAGCGACACATGCAGGATATCGGGCGCATGATCTTAGTAAAACGCGGCAGAGTGCATGATCGTCGGACAATGCACTTTTGGGGAACTCCTCCGGACGGGTAAGTAATTGTGTCCCAATGGGAGTCATTTACTAAGGGCCCGATTCGCGTTTCCCCGATGTGTTACCCGAATATTTCCGATTTGCACCGATTTTCACTGAATTGACCTGGGTTTTTGGTGCACGCGATCGGATTGTGGCGCATCGGCGCCGGTGTGCACGCGCCGGAAATCGGGGGCGTGGCCGAATGAAAACCCGCCGGATTCGGAGAGACCACCGCATTAAAAAAAAAAAGTGTCGCTGGACACGCGCTTACCTTCACCCGGCAATGGATCGTGAACTTCGGCGGACCTCGGTGGACTTCAGAGCAGCAGCGACACCTGGTGGATGTCGGAGGAACTGCCTTAGTGAATCGCCGGAAGACTCGAATACACCGCAGAGAATGCGCGTGGATACGCGACAGGGGACCGGGTAAGTAAATCTGCCCCAATATGTCTTTGTTGCCCATAATGACCAATCACAGCCGTATCCATATGTATTCATGATGAGCCATAAATACTGCAGATAGACATGTCTGTGATAAGAACATTTTTTGCTTAGAGTCCTCATCTTTTATTTATTATAGAGATATATGGAGCACTAGATGTATTGATAGATAATGGGGGTCATTTATCTGTTTTTCTCCTTCTCTGAGCTCTTTTAGCGCCTCTCCTGGGTATTTTTATTTCGCACCTTATTTGTCTTTGTAGTCTCAGCTCTTCGCTCTCAAATGCAGGTTCTTTTTAAAAGTTGTAGCTATTTATCATAGCTTGTACGCAATAATTTGCGTCCTTTTATGCGCAAATCAATGTTAATTCTGGCGTAAACATATGGAAGCAGGAGAAATACAAAGACAAATTACCGTAGGTGCAAACAGCTGCTACACAAAAAGCTGCAAAAAATTGTACAAATACTCCAATGCGCTCAAAAAGTCACAAAAATACAACCAAAAAACGTGCATCAGACTAAGATAAATCTGCATCGATCATTGGCTGGCACTAAGTGCACTAGTGTATGATGCTGCCTTGCCCCCCTGTCACTTGTCGGATTTAACAGGAGGCTCCGGTGCCAGGGCTCTTCTACGGCAGGTCTGACCTGATGCAGAATTGGGGCATAGCCTGCACCTGAACAATCACCTATAGGCAGTGCGCAGGAGGAGGGGCACAGCACCTCCACCTTCCCGCCCCTCTGATGTAGAGGGTTTAACAAGTAGCAAAGATAGATAGTACATGTGACATATGAAATTAAAGGGTTTTCTGAGAGTTTATAAAAAAAATTAGGGGCCTAGGGGAGGGGGCTTTAAAAAAAACCCCAAAAACGTAAAATTACCTTTTCAGGTGCTCCTGTTGTCGCGCGTTTGTTTACAGAGGTAGGCTGCTCTGCTCCAACATCTTCTGCCCACCTGGCACAACCACCCGTCCCTTGCCACCATTCCTGATACTAACTGAAGCTAATGCTGTATCAGGCGCTGGTACAGTGGTTGGTTGGGTGTGCCAGGTGGGTGGAAGTTGACGTGGGATAAGGGAAGCACCGGAAAAGGTAAGTTTTAATTAATTTTTTTTTCAGACCCCCCTAGGACACCTCTAAATTTCTATAAATTCACGGACAAACCTTTTTATATATCTTTTCAAATAGATGTGAAAGAAATTGAGAAATGGACAGAATTGAGATGATTCAGTCAATATATAGATAGTAAAATAGATAGATAAAAAAGATGAATGGATGGATGAATGAGTAGTAATGATATGCCATACACACAGGTAAATGGCTAGATATTATATAATTTGTTCAGAATTTCAGGAAAACTTCAGTTCGGCACAAATCCGTAGTGTACAGAAATTCATGGTAACAAATTTTTTTTCCCCCTTTATTAGCAAAATGGCCGCGAGCACAACGTGTTACATGGGGCGGAGAACTCTGGGAAGAAGAAAGGAACACCCTCGATCACATGTGCAGACCTGTAAGCCAATCAGCGACCAGCAGACTTATGTGATGTCATAGCCCTATTAAAACAGGTAGCCATTTGCAATCCCGTCATTTCACACTGCATGTGCTGTCTGTAGCGTCTAGCTGCTTGTACTCAGTAGCTGATGGAGTGATTTTTGCTCAAAGTCCAGGGTGTCAGTTTTTGGGCTTCTGTATTCCCCAAATTTCAATTCTTTTTTGTTGCTAAAGTTGAAATCAAGAAATCTGTGTCAATTCAACATAGTTGATTAACCAATATGTCAGACAGAGAGGTGGCAGGTGGAGCAAGCACAGTAAGGGGACGTCGCGGCAGAGATGACTCTTTGAGGCCAGAACTGCCGGCGTCATCTAGCAGCAGTGTGTTGATGAACAACCCAAAGGTTCTCGATTGGTTGACTAGGCCATCCACTTCCTCCCAGATGACATCTGACAACCCAAGCCAATGATTAGGTGGGTTCCTCAGATACAACCTTTAGTTGGTATGGCCCAGGAGCAGGTCAGCAGCCCTCACCTGTCCTCAACCAGCCTCTGTCTTGTTCATTTCTCTCAGCCAGAGATCTAATAGGTGGTCTGGGCTCAGCACCACTATACAGCGAGGACGAACTCTTTGAGGACAGTCAGCAGCTGGCGCCACCTCTACACTTTGTCATTGTGCCACTCTGTGGCCTACCATGTTGCTGCCACCTACAGAATTTGTCATTGTGCCACTTTGCAGCCTACTCATGCTTCTGCCAACTGACCGCTGTCTCCCTGGAACACCCTGTGATTTCCATATTGCTGTTTTCACCCTCCACCGCTCTATGACGTTGCCACTATGTTTGTTTTTCCCCTTTATTTCATCTGGGGAAATGAAAAGCTTCAGAATTGATAGCCAAAAGCAGGAGTGGATACAGAACACACAGGGCATGCAAATATCCCCTTTACTGGTCATCTCTGTTTTGCATCAACTCCCGTTTGTTTTTGATGAATTATTGATCGATTGAAAGCGGACACTGATGGACGAAATGAAGGGCAAAATGATCAGTGAGGTCAATGCAGAATTACTGCCGACACCCTCTCTTTCTACATGTATCCGCGTTTAACAGAACAGGTTCTGTCTTAATCTATGGAATCATCTGATGTCAGTGTAAAAAGAGTGCACTCTTTGATGTTATAGTGGGATCTTGGCCCTCAGATCGGTCCTCTCGAGCTGGCACAGGCGTTACCTTGTCAGGCTGCGTTCCCGCTTTGCTTATTTGGGGAAGTTGGCCTATGTAAGTGCACATGGAAGTGAAGAATGAAGCGATTCTAAGAGCCGTGGCTGTCATGTGTGTGTCATACTAAAACACAGCATTGTTTGAAGACCAAACCACGTTCCCGAATGCATATTTAAACATGACACAATGTTCTACAACACCCTACAGGCCAGGAAATACCTGGTTTTTAACGTGATTCGCCATGATTTGATTCAGGTCGAATAGAATTTTGTCTGAAAAATTGGCTGAACTTCGGTAATCGAAAGAAGCTTCGCTGTCTGCACCCTTGTACCCTATTCGCTATAATCTGGCCTTGTCTGGTTGTGAGGATTAGCCCTTAAAAGGGCTCTCCTCACGTCCCATTGATCCACCTACCACCCAATCTACCTATATAGGTAGATTTGTGGTGGTAGGTGCCCTTTAAACTCTTATCAAATCAGAGACACTAGCTTTTCTTGGTCTATGGAGGGTCTATAGCGACAAGATCTGTCTATGACCCTTCCATGACCATTGCCATTAGTTTATCAGGTCACGGTCCTCCTACCCAAGTTCCTAAAACTCTAATCAAGGTAGGGTCCCTGGCTTTTTCCATGGTGGGTTTAGAGGAACAACCATTATGAGCTAAATGACTACCCCTTCAATGTACCCAACAAAGGCCAATATCACTAGATAACAGTCATCCTACCCAAGTTCTCAGAACTCCAACCTTGCTAGGGTTCCGAATCTGGCAAGCCACCGGTCACTGGTCTGAGGTTAGGAAGTCTGACGTGGCCTCATGGTCTAATTTCTGGTGGTCAATAGCAATTTTTTGGTTTGCTTCAAATCTAAATATATCCAGTTCCTACTACTCAAGAAAGTGGAAAAAGCTGATAATTCACATTCCCAGGGACTGACATAGTAAGCGCACCTTGAACAGATAATATTGAGGGGCAAGGAACATTCGGGCCCTTTGTCAACAGGTTTTGAACACATTTTGGATGTAAGATGGAGCATCTGTCTGAACATCTGTCAATAATCAATGAATAAATGGCCCATCAACCCTTGGCCCTATGATGTCATTGCTTCTCCTTTCAACTATAAACATTGAGTGTAGATAAAGGGTTAACACAGCTGTTCTTAAAGGGGAAATCAAAACAAAATAATCTTTTGATTTATCTTAGAGATATGTAAGAAGATCAATTTGTGACCACCACTTATTTTCTGGGTCAAACATGAACATTTTTTATCTGACCCATGAGTCATAGGAAATGAGCCCTATAACTAATGGAAATGTGATTAGATGTAACAGCTTTCTCTGGAACAAGCCCTTTAATTCTACAAAAATATCTGAAAGCATTATATAACTCTATGATAGAGGTGAGCTGTCTCTGGGTATGTAGGTTTATATGGACAGGACTCAACAGGACTCCTGGTAGTGACAGATTACACCGCCCACACACAGTGATTGACAGTGAGAGTCCTGATTACTCCGCCCACACACAGTGATTAACAGGAAGAGTCTTGATAACCCCACCCACATACAGTGATTGTCAATAAGAGTCCTGATTACCCTGCCCACACACAGTAAGAGCCCTAATAACCCACTCACACACCGTTATTGACAATGAGAGTCCTGATTACCCTGCCCACAAAGTGATTGACAATGAGAGTCCTGATTACTCTGCCCACACACAGTGATTGACAGTGAGGGTCCTGATTAGTATGTTCTTACACAGTGACTGATAATAAGCAGGGCCAACACTAGGAAGTTTGGGGCCCCTGACTGGCAAATTTTGTGCTGAATTGCAATACTTGATGCAACCTGTGGACAGGGGTGGCCGTCTTGCTGTACAAGCCCTTTTAGGTGCAGCCATCATCAGGTGCAACTTACATACATTTTCATCCCCTGAATCCTTGTTCTGTAAATTGGCTGAAAATATGGAACAACCCCTTTAAGGACAGTACGGTGGGCGTCCTAATTACCGCCATTATTGGTATGACAGCCTTATGACAGGTGCTCTTATACACAGTATATACCTGCAATACCTTCCAGTGTGAACAATAGGCCCAGGACAATTCACTCACGTTCTGTATTGTGACTCCCACAACTTTTGCCACAATTTGCCGGATTTTATTTAAAAAAAAATCTGAAAAGATGCAATTAAGGAAACAATACAACAATTTTCCTCCTAATTTCTGCAGATTAGTAACGTCTGGCGTATAATCATATATTGTCACTTTTCCCTGATGTGTAAAGTCCTAGGAAACAATTGGACTATTGAGAAAAGTCTTCAGTAGCTGCCGAAGAGAAGGACAAACGTGCGGAAGATTGTCAGAACGTCCGTCCTTGATCTACAACAAGAACATTTCTGCAGATTCCATTGCCGAGAGATGATTTATTTCCATGGAATATTTCTGATCTCCAAGTCAATGGAAGCACATGAAGGGACGATTTATGAAAAGTATCACAATGGGGCTTATTTACTAAGGGTCTGCGGCCGCACTTTAGTCGGATTTTCTGACATTTTTGGGATTTGCGCCGCTGGGACAGGTATTTAACTGGGGATTGTGTTGCACGCGATCGGATTTTGGCACGGCTGCGCTGCTTTCATGCAACAGAAATCGGGGGGCGTGCCGTTGATTCGGACTGAGCGCAGGATTCAACTTTCAAATTGTGTCGCAAGACAATGCACTTACATGCACCAGGAAGAAGAAGGTGAACTCCAAGGGACCTGTGCGGGGAAGCGACACATGCAGGATATCGGGCGCAAGATCTAAGTGAATCGCGGCACAGTGCATGATCGGCAGACAATGCACTTTCAGGGAACTCCTCCGGACGGGAAAGTAATTGTGTCCCAATATGTCTTTGTTACCCATAATGACCAATCACAGCCGTATCCATATGTATTCACGATAAGCCATATATACTGCAGATAGACATGTCTGTGATAAGAACATTTTTTGCTCAGAGGGTCCAAAGTCCTCATCTTCTATTTAGTATAGAGATATATGGAGCACTAGATGTATTGATAGATAATGGGGGTCATTTATCTGTTTTTCCCCTTCGCTGAGCTCTTTTTGCTCCTCTCCTGAGTATTTTTTTGCACCTTGTCTTTGTAGTCTCAGCTCTTCGCTCTCAAACGCAGGGTTTTTTAGAAGTTGTAGCTATCATAGCTTGTACGTCAGAGTGTTTTGCGCAATAATTTACGTCCTTTTATGCGCAAGTCAGGAAACATATGGATGCAGGAGAAATACAAAGACAAATTACCGTAGGTGCAAACAGGAAACTGCTACACAGCGAACTCCAGCGAACTGCTGGAAAAAGGTGCAAAAAATTGTACAAATACTCCAATGCGCTCAAAAAATCATAAAAATACAACCAAAAAACGTGCATCAGACTAGGATAAATCTGCATCGATCATAGGCTGGCACTAAGTGTACTAGCATATGATGCTGCCTTAACCCCCCTTCCCCCCCCCGTCACTTGCCGGATTTAACAGGAGGCTCCGGTGCCAGGGCTCTTCTATGGCAGGTCTGACCTGATGCAGAATTGGGGCATAGCCTGCACCTGGACAGTCGCAGGCAATAGGCAGAGCGCAGGCGGAGGGGCACAGCACCTCCACCTTTCCGCCCATCTGATGTAGAGGGTTTGACAAGTAGCAAAGATACATAGTACATGTGACATATGAGATTAAAGGGTTTGTCTGAGAATTAAAAAAAAAAATTAGGGGCCTAGAGGGAGGGGGCTGTACAAAACCCACAAAAACTTAAATTTACCTTTTCCGGTGCTCCTGTTGTCGCGCGCTGCCTGTTTGTTTACAGAAGTAATTAATTTTTCAGAACCCCCCCCCCCCACGCTACCACTAAATTTGTATACATTTGCGGACAAACCTTTTTATATATCTTTTCAGATAGATGTGAAAGAAATTGAGATATAGACAGAATTGAGATGATTCAGTAGATATATATAGTAGATAGTAAAATAGACAGTTGATAAAAAGATGAATGGATAGAAGATGAATGTGTATTAATGACATGTCATACACACAGGTAAATCGCTAGATAGTAAGATTTTTTTTTTTACAAGTATTACAAGTAGAGATGGGCGAATCGATTCTAACGAAGTGGAATTTGTTTAGAATTTCAGGAAAACTTTTACGAAATTGATTTTTTTCCCCCTTTATTAGCAAAATGGCCACAAACATAACGTGTTACATGGGGCAGAGAACTCTTCGAAGAAGAAAGGAACACCCTTGATTACATGTGCAGACCTGTAAGCCAATCAGCGACCAGCAGACTTATGTGATGTCACAGCCCTATAAAAACAGGTAGCCATTTGCAATCCAGTCATTTCACACTGCATGTGCTGTCTCTAGCGTCCAACTGCTTGTACTCAGTAGCTGAGGGATTTTTGCTCAAACTCCAGGGTGTCCGTTTTGGGGGTTCTGTATTCCCCAAATTTCAATTCTTTTTTTGTTGCTAAAGTTGATATCTGTGTCAATTCAACATAGTTGATTAACCAATATGTCCGATAGAGAGGTGGCAGGTGGAGCAGGCACAGGTCGCAGCACAATAAGGGGACGTCGCAGCATGGGTGACTTTGTGAGGCCACAACTGCCGGTGTCATTGAGCAGCGGTTTTTTGATAAACAACCCAAAGGTTCTTGATTGGTTGACTAGGCCAACCACTTCCTCCCAAATAACATCTGACAACCCCAGCTAAGAGCCCGTGGGTTCGTCAGATACAACCCTTAGTTGGCATGGCCCAGGCGCAGGCCTCAACCAGCCTCTGTCCTGTTCATTTCCCTCAGCCAGAGATTTACTAGGTGGTCTGGGCTCAGCGGCACTATACAGCAAGGATGAAGTCTTTGAGGGCAGTCAGAAGTTGCTGCCGCCATCTCCACACTTTGTCATTGTGCCACTCTGCGGCCTACCATGTTGCTGCCACCTCCAGAACTTGTCATTGTGCCACTCTCTGACATCATGATGCTGCTGCCACCACCTCCACATTCTGTCATTCTGCCACTCTGTGTCCTACCATGTTGCTACCACCTCCAAAATTTGTCATTGTGCTACTCTGCAGCCTACTAATGCTGCTGCCAACTGACCGCTGTCTCCCTGGAACACCCTGTGATTTCCATAATGCTGTTTTCACCCTCCATCACTCTATGACATTGCCACTATGTTTGGTTTTCCCCTTCATCTGTCAGAAGGAATGAAAAGCTTCAGAATTGATAGCCAAAAGCAAGAGTGGACACAGAACACACAGGGCATGCAAATATCCCCTTTACTGGTCATCTCTGTTTTGCATCAACTCCTGTTTGTTTTTGGCTTTAGCAATAATGATGAATTATTGACCGATTGAAAGCGGACACTGATGGACGAAATGAAGGGCAAAATGATCAGTGACGTCAATGCAGAATTACTGCTGACACCCTCTCTTTCTACATGTATCCGCGTTTAACAGAACAGGTTCTGTCATAATCTATGGAATGATCTGATGTCAGTGTAAAAAGAGTGCACTCTATGATGTTATAGTAGGATCTTGGCCCTCAGCTCGGTCCTTTCGAGCTGGAACAGACGTTACCTTGTCAGGCTGTGTTCCCACTTCGCTTATTTGGTGAAGTTAGCCTATGTAAGTGCACATGGAAGTGAAGAATGAATGGTTTTTAACGTGATTCGCCATGATTTGATTCGGGTCGAATAGAATTTTGTCTGAAAAATTGGCTGAACTTCGGTAATCGAAAGAAGCTTTGAAGTCTGCACCCTTGTACCCTATTCGCTATAATCTGGCCTTGTCTGGTTTTCTTTTAGGTCTTTAGTTCAGTCTTTAAATTTACATTTCAGTAGGGCAGCAGGTGGCTCAGTGGTTAGCAATATAGCTTTGCAGCGTTAGGGTTCTGGGTTCAAGTCCCAGGGTCAACATCTGCAAAGAGTTTGTATGTGATTACATGGGTTTCCTCCCACACTCCAAAACATACTGGTAGGGTGATTAGATTGTGGCCCCATTGCAAGCTCTGTGCAGCGCTGCGGAATCTGTGTGCTATATAAATAATTATTATTCAGTAAGGAGTCAGCATTTTAAGTACAGACCATCGATCCCCCTGTGCCAATATATGTCAGGACACACATGTGACATACATGATCGCTGTGCGTTGCAGCTCCACTGAGGAATGACTGCGACATTATACGAAAAGTTTCAAGCTGTGCGTCTTTACTGCGCAGGACCCACTAGATTGGGAAGCGCAGTGCACCCTCATGTCCTGCTCCCTCAGTCTCTGTGCATCTCACGGCCGGCCTCACGTATGCAGGACTATTATGTAAATCAACCTCATCTGGGATTAGTGTAAAAGACATTAAGCTTGGCTCAGGGCCCAAGGCAGCAATCTGGTTAAAATCAACTTGTCTCCTGACATTTGCTTTCCAGAACTGCGCTGTGTATAGAAGTATTTCCTCATTCATTTGTAGGCTATAATCAAGTTGGACGAAACCCAAAAATTGGCTAATTTTACTCACCACATTGGTAGCTGGCAGCCAAAAATAGCCAAGACATAGTGACTGGAGACCATCGATGGATCTCTACACCAAGTGGCAGGAGTCAGGGGATGGTGCGTGGAAAACCAGATCTAATGACTCAAATTAGAGTTAGTAAGTAGTAAGATACCAAAGAGACTTTACAAATTAGGAAAAAGTGGGAGGGGGGATTCTGATATCACATCATGATGGAATTTGTAGCTGGTAACCAGCCCAGGGTGGAGGAGACCCGCTCAAATGGTTATGCCGGAAAATTGTTGTCTATTGTTGTTGGGAGTTTCACTTCTTTAACAGGATGCAAACAGGATGTTTTAGGGATTATAGGGGTTTGCCCATGGAAGAAAATTCTCACATTACAATCCCCTAGTAATGTTTACAGAATAAAGATAACTTTTAACTCCTTATTTAACAATTTTACAAGTTTTACTGCTACTTAGCCCCTATCACTCAGTGATGTTCAGTGTAAGATTCGAGAGTGTGAGGGGGACTCTCTGAGCAGACACTTAATGATCCCTCTAGTGCTATGAAATGCTGTGTGCTGACAATGTGCTTAGATTATCAGGGTTCATGGTTTATCTACACTTTCATTTAGCTTCTGAACATTCTCTAGTATCTGACACATAGAAAGAGATGAGACAGATCAGAGATG
This sequence comes from Engystomops pustulosus, assembly GCA_019512145.1. Classification (NCBI taxonomy): domain Eukaryota; kingdom Metazoa; phylum Chordata; class Amphibia; order Anura; family Leptodactylidae; genus Engystomops; species Engystomops pustulosus. The sequence goes on from CM033649.1 coordinate 85,287,392, forward strand.
AGATGTTAAGATCCATGAGATGCATATAACACACAATTACATTCTCAACTCTACTATCTCAGCCATAACATACACTGTCAGCTCTGCTATGCCTCCTTTCCCCTCCCCTCCCCTGGATAAAGACCATATCTGCCTGTAGCTTGTAGATTTACACTCCTTACTCCTTGCTTGCCAGCAGAAAGTGTCTGTGTGTGTCTGAGCTCCCCTTAAAATGCAAGGGAAGGGGCCGATGCAGAGAATAGCTTAGCTCAGGGCAGCATCAGACAGAAGAGCAATATGTCTTCCAGAACCTAAAGATGCACGGTCGGATCCAGGGGCACCCAAAATTGTGTACACCAGGACTGATAGAGATAGGTTGGAATTATATCTATGAAATGCTGTATTTTTGTTAATAACAGTGAATTAGAGAATGTGTTATTTTTTATCCTGAGTATATTTAAGAATCTTGTCTTTGTGGGAGGAATACTCTTTTATTATTGGTGGTAAGGCTATTTCCAAAATGGCGGTGTGGAAGGAGGATCTCAGAAGTTATAATCAATGGACAATCACCAACTCTTTGTCTCAGTCACATTCACTCCCTGGTGTTACATACTGGAATCTGCATGTCCCTTTACAACCAATTACTTGACTCTAAGACCAATTTCCCAAGGGTGTATTCAGTCTGGACCATACAGTATATGTAGCTTACAGTTCTTGAATCACCATATTACCATACCATCCTACTATATTTTCAGTTCTACCATTCCCTCCTGCCCAAATACAATACCAATACAATACATCATTACAGTACAGGACAGTAGTCACGTGATGAGGCTCCTACCAGAATTGATGACTATGATGCCAACACATCTGGTTCCTGGGCTAGTATTCAGTCAGAGCTATGGTCCATATTTAAAACTACAATCCAAAATCTTAGACTTCACTATTTACACCCCAACTCTTATTATTGCCCTTATTTGGCAGGTTAGGAATTGCAACAAGTTTATTTCCATTGCAGAAGACGCATTACACCAATTGTACCAAGTACTACCTGTACAACGGAGCCCAAGCAGTGACCGGTATCGCCAGATCTGCTGCTGAACGACAATGTTTTATAACTCTTTTATAACAAGACCCATCTACAATAAATGGACTCAATGAGCAGCCAAATCAACTCAGTAACCCCCTCCCCCGCGCTTGACCCGCCCCAGTGACATACTCTTATTTCTTGTGTTACTTCCGTGTTCCAGTCTATGTCCGTAATTTTGTACTCTACATGTCAAAGCTATGCACACAACAATTTCCTCAGGGATCAATAAAGCTTTATTGTATGGTATTGTAACCAGGGCTGGTCTTAAAGAGGTTTATTGTTATCCATAGCATAGGGACAATCTGATCTGTGGATATCCAACTACTGAGAACCACAGCAATTACGAGAATGGGGGTCCTTTTGTCACCAATAGATGGAGTTGCGGGTTGAGCACTCCATTCAATATTTGCACGTCGGACACCTCCATCTCCCATTTGGGGTCCTTAGTCTTTCTAGTTTCATCTAGGGGGTCATGAAGAAGGACAAATGCTTCCATCCATAATCAATGCCCAAATTCTTGGGGCAACACTGCATAGACAGGATTTGGGAGTATTGATTGGCATGTCAGGACCCCCATTCTCATGATCAGTGCAGGTCAGTTCTCGTGATCAGCAGAGGCCCAGTAGTCAGAACCCCATGGATCAGACTGTGGATAGGGATAACAATGAAACTTGATATAACCACTTTAAGGCCAACGTCCAATCGACTACTGTAGTTCAACCCTAACCAAACTTGCAGGAGAGAGGTCGCCATTGGTGAAATTGGACAGTGTAAGAGACCTTACAAAAAAAATCCTTCAATACAAAGATCTAAAATTACTGGCAAAATTTATTTTTGAAGCTCGTCTGGATCCTTTCCAACTCATGTTATCGGAGAGACTCCATCATCAAAGAAGATTTACTGAAATGTGAAATGTTCCCCTGAACTTGGACGCACGAATAATTACTCCATGGAGCAGTAAATAAGAAACAAGTGGTTTAAGTGATGTCATTGTTTGTCACAGGTGTGTTCTCAAGATAAACACGGAGTTGGACAGGTGTGCTCCAAGACTTGATCCAAGATTTCCAACATCAAATAATGCCGTAGCTGGCCAAAAATACTCACGGCAGAGGTTTATGAAGTTGTTTATTTTGGACAATAACATATCGAGGATTAGAAGAAACCTGACAGGATAGCCTGCAGCAAGGCTCTGGATACTACACTCCATCCCAGGCAAGGAGCCGAAGTAGGATGTAAGACTATGACTGTCAAAGGAAAGGGCGCAGGTAATGAAAACCATTCTCAAGGAAGATTTAACGATTTATGACTTAAGAGACGAAACATGAAACACTTTTTCACTTCTCATTAGAAGGGATGTCTGGTTTGGACAAACTCTTTAGAAATAAGTGATGCAAGGTCCAATATGACAGCCACCACAATACATCAGGTGCATGGAACGTAAATGGTAGGAATTGTCTTAGTAAAGGGGATTTCCAGAAACCATGGCTGGGGCAGAGTGCCAAAAAAATGTACTTACCCTACGCCTGCTCCCAGTTCCTGTAACACACCAGGTCAACACACTGGTCAAAAGTAACGTCCTGTGATCCTCGGTGGCCATTGATTGTGTGAAGCAGGTCCCCAGAGACAGTGGGGCACATTTACTTACCCGGTCCTGTCACGATCCAGCAGCGCGTTCTCCGTCGAGGATTCAGGTCTTCCAGCGATTCACTAAGGTCGTGCGCCCGATGTTCACCAGGTGTTGCTGCTGCGCTGAAGTCCGCCGGAGTTCGCTGGAGTTCACCATCCTATCCTGGGTGCAGTTAAGCGCGTTTCAAGCGACACATTTTTTTTTAAAATACCGCGGTTTTTCAGAATTCGTCGGGTTTTCCGATGGCCAAGCCCACGATTTCCTTTGCATGCAGGCCGGCACCGATGCGCCACAATCCGATCGCGTGCGCCAAAAACCCGGGGCAATTCAACGCAAAGCGGTAATTTTCGGGAAACCTGACGAAAAAGAGCCATTCGGACCCTTAGTAAATGACCCCCAATGTCAGGGATGAAGATTGGAAGATTTCCAGAAACCATGTCTGGAGCAGAGTGCCAAAAAAGCAAAGTGTGCTTATCCTGCACATACTCCCAGTTACTGCAACACACCAGCCTTCCAGTGGCCTCCTCTGACCACCAGACCACTGGTTAAATGTGACGTCCTGTGATCCTCGTGGCCACTGATTGACTGAAGCAGGTCCCCAGAGACACTGTCAGGGATGAAGACTGGAAGATGTCTGGGGCAAAGTGCCAAAAAAATTAAGTGTACTTACCCTGCACATGTTTCCAGTTCCTGCATCACACCAGCCTTCCAGTGGCCTCCTAGGACATTCGGTCAAAAGTGATGTCCTGTGATCCTCGGTGGCCATTGATCGGTACACGTTCACTGTATTTGTCACTTTTAAGTTTCACTTTTTTTATCTTGCCGTTTACTGGCTTAGGGTTTTTTTTTAATCGCACGCCTAATTTGTCGCAAATTTTTCATCTATAACATAGATCTCATTTCGACCAATAAGGAAGCTGGATTGAGAAAAGGTGTGACAATACATTCCGAGCCTAATTGTTGCGCAATAAAGTAACAGCTTGTACAATGTCCAGACTACATATTGCTGTAAAGGCAGAGACTAAAAGTTACAGATATTTATGATGTAAAATAAAAAATATATATATTTTGCTCAAATGAGTCTTTCCCTTTTTTATTATAATTTATAGGAAATAGAGTCTGATAATATTTTTTAGATCTGCACATTAAGATGGACAATAATCCCAGGATGAAATGTTGAAATTTAACTTTTTGAAACTGAACTGAAGTATTTTTTTCATGTTGCATAGAGTTAATTTTTCATGTGGGAAGCGAAGACCTTTTTTCTCAGTAATTTATTAAATTATTAACTAAAAAAAGGGTATTTTTTTCAAGTGCACCTCAGGAAAAGTTAGTTTTTGCAACTTTTTTGGCGCAAAATAAAGATAGATGCTGTGCAAACATCTGCAGCACATCCAAACACTAAGACAAATATGGTGAAGGGTTTTAAAACCTCTACATGATGCAATAAAGAGACAAATCTAATAAGTGCACCAAAAAAATTTGCAAAAAACACCAAGACAAAACCAAAAATTATGGAAAGTATCAGCCTATGTGCTTCCACATGTTTCATTATACTATCTTATGTCATGGAGAGGTGTTCCAAACACAGGAATCTTGAGGAGTGTGAAACAATGGATGCACCTAGAAGACATCACCAGAATGGGGTGGTCCTTCAGTGCGTGAATAAGCTATTCACTGTGATTTCGCATCGGAATATATATTGGCCATCAATGGTAGAAGCACAATGATGTCCTTCTACTGTATATTTTAGGAGCCCCTCACCTTTCCCGACATGTCTACTTTAGTAGATACTTGTAGTTTGTATGTTCTTTCTCTGTTTGCGTGGGTTTCCTCTGGGTCCTCCAGTTTCCTCCCACACTCCAAAACATACTGGTAGGTTGATTAGATTGTGAGCCCCATGTGGACAGGGACCGATTTGGCAAACTCTGTGTGCGCTATATAAATAATAACATTTTGAACCATTTCTTGTAACTGTATCATAGTAATTCCTCCGAGCAACTAGTAAATTGACAATTGGGTGTTATCCTTTCCATCATCAGAAGGATATGTCCCTACATAATGTGGTTTTGTCAGGGCCACGGGAATAGAGTGGGAGTGGTCAGGGCCACTCCCCTGGTAACACTCAATGGTCGATGTATTCATAATTTGAGTAATAACTGAGGAAAAGCACAATGTTTAGGTGTAAGAGAAGAAGCTGCAGAATTGAAGAAAGAATTTGTGCGTCTGATGCCAGCTGTCAGGTGACTTTGTGATAATCCTGCCCTCTTTGGCACCCAATTTTGTTAACTTGCCCCAATGAAGTTTTAATACAAAATCTTCTACCATTCTGTCTATAGTTTCTATGCAGACTTATGTGTCTCCATGGTTACAGACTGTATGTAGTCACCTCCAGTTTTCTCCTAATTTTTCCTAAACTAGTGACCAGCACAGTCAGAAAGCGAGAATATTTTTGTACCATTTAAAAACTTTTAAGAAGAGAATTCATTTGCAAAAATGCTTCAATTCCATTCTGGACTCGTTATAAAAATAACACAAAACTTCTTGTGAAATTAAATCGCACTTTCCCTTTAAATTAGTTTTGTCGGAACGCATTCCACGGAAATGTTTTTGTAAATCAGTTCTAGACTTTCCTGACAGCTCCATTACTTTTGTCCCATGTTGGTAATTCACATAAAATCAAACATGTGCACATAACTTACTTTTCCTGCTCACAATTTCCTTATTTGCTTGATCTGAGCCACTAATGGTGGGATTTTTTACTGGGTAAATATTGCATCACATTAACTCAGCTACAAGGAGGACGATTTGTTTGACTTGATTTGGCAGAGAACTCCGCTCTTTGCAAAAATGAAAACCAAATTGACATGGACGTTATTTTTGGAACCGGCTAAAACTTTGATGTGGCGTTCCTCGTTGGCTGAAGTGCCGTATTGCTCTACGCTTTTCTGCAACATACATGCTCTTCTATCTGAGCAGAGTCACTGTTCATCCTGAATTTTTTGATTCATGAAAAGGATGGCAGAACTTTGGTGGTGGGATGCATCCACCTCTTGCTGTGAGATGCCACT
>CM033649.1:85293190-85410575 GCA_019512145.1 Engystomops pustulosus
CCCCTCATTCGTAGTTTTCTTCCCCACTGCTATCATCTGAAGATGGGAGGGGCATGAGTTGAGTGGCACTAGATGGGGTGTCTCCACAAAGGGTGGACATATAGGATGTGGGTCGAACTTTGGTGGTGGGATGCATCCACCTCTTGCTGTGAGATGCCACTTCGTCCCCTCATTCTAGTTTCTTCCCCACTGCTATCATCTGAAGATAGTGAGGGGCATGAGTTGAGTGGCACTAGATGGGGTGTCTCCACCAAAGGGTGGACATATAGGATGTGGGTCATCATCCCAATTCTCGCTGGCTCCTAGGACATCATCCTACTCCTCCATGGCTCCTAGGAAATCATCCACTCCCCAATGGCTTCTGGGACATCATCCCACTCCTCAATGGCTCCTGGGACATCATCCCACACCTCGATGGCTCCTGGGACATCATCCCACTCCTCCATGGCTCCTAGGAAATCATCCACTCCCCAATGGCTTCTGGGACATCATCCCACTCCTCCATGGCTCCTAGGACATCATCCCACTCCTCCATGGCTCCTAGGACATCATCCACTCCCCAATGGCTTCTGGGACATCACCCCACTCCTCCATGGCTCCTAGGACATCATCCCACTCCTCAATGGCTCCTGGGACATTGTTCCACTCCTCCATGGCTCCTAGGAAATCATCTACTCCCCAATGGCTTCTGGGACATCATCCCACTCCTCCATGGCTCCTAGGACATCATCCCACTCCTCCATGGCTCCTAGGACATCATCCCACTCCTCCATGGCTCCTAGGAAATCATCCACTCCCCAATGGCTTCTGGGACATCATCCCACTCCTCGATGGCTCCTAGGACATCATCCCACTCCTCGATGGCTCCTGGGACATCATTCCACTCCTCCATGGCTCCTAGGAAATCATCTACTCCCCAATGGCTTCTGGGACATCATCCCACTCCTCGATGGCTCCTAGGACATCATCCCACTCCTCGATGGCTCCTGAGACATCATCCCACTCCTCGATGGCTCCTAGGACATCATCCAACTCCTCTCTGGGCTTTTGTCCAAATGACTATGATGTCAAGCAAATGTGGATCCTTGCACAGCTTTCATACCAAGAAACATGGCCAACATTCGATCCGTATTTCCTGGACTGAATACTTTGTGGTGAAGCTAATATCTCCAGGGCCATAGTCTTCCATAGCCTTCTACCGAACTTAAACATATCAATTTTATAAAAGGTCCCACAGAAAAAACATCATAGTGAACGGTAGTACCGAGTTTGATTATTTTGAATACACGGTTTGGGATAGCAGTCTAATCATGGGTTCCACTGCTGGAACCCCCACTATTTCACGTTAATCAACCTCCGAAAGTGGGATTCCCATTCTCACTAATTGATGGAGTAACAGGAGTCAGTATCTGACTTGCTGTTCCGTCCAATGCTATGGAGAGTTGGAAATTGCAGAGCCCAGCTATCGGCTATCTCAGTACTCTCCCACTTACTGTCTATAAGAGTGCTGGAGATACCTGAGTGCTGTGCCCCACATTTATGATGCTTCAATAGTATTGAATGGAGCAGTAGACACATACTCAACCTTGCTTCTCCCGCAATTAGTGGCTTCCACCTAGCCGATTGTTATCCTCTATCCTGAAGATAGGGACTAACAATTGAACTGGTCCAACCCCTTTAAAAGGAATTCCTCTAGTAAGAGCGTTTTCTATATTAGAAAACCTGTAGTCTATATAATGACTATGGTCCATACAGAAGTGAAATATATTCCCATACGTCAATCCACCTCCTACCGGTATATACCGTACTATAGACATGTATCTTCATTGCAAGCTGTGGGACAGTTCATCCTTACCCCCACCCCCCAAACCATTTTGTCCTAACCCCTGAACTATTGTGACCCATACCTCCCTTCTTTATTTCTTCAACCCTTCAAGTAATCCAGATGTCATCATTATCACTTTTTACATGCGGAACCTTCAAAAGTTTTTAATCCGGGCTGAGCCCAAATCCAAACTTCCTTCCCATACAAAGTGCGGAGAAGGACTCAGCTGGCCGGAGAATAACACTGACTTTTGTTTGTATAAATTCCCGAATCATAGGCTTTGTGTTTGTAAGAGGTGAAAGAGAGGCCTCTGATGTTCTCTCCTGCCCGGAGATCATGTTTAAATCATCTACATCCTGCTGCAAATTTCGGCATCAGTTCTAACAAATCTGCCCGCGTCCCCACCTGATTGCTCGCCGCTGAGTTCCTTCCCTTTAATTATTGGCCTAATATAATGTTCTTTCTGGAGGAATCAAAGTCAGCAATCAGCAGGGGGTTTTAGGCTTGCTCTCCTACCTTCATATCCAGGTAGAGTTACTAATTATTCAGAGGAACCCGACCCTCCCCCCTCGCGCTGCGTTCTTTACAGTATATTACACATATACTGCAGACCTTGGGATAGACCTCCTGACAGGCTAGGTTTTTTAGGACCTGCAGGTTTTTAGGACCTGCGAAGACATTACATGATTGGTGGGAGCCTGACCACTGATGCCACCAACACTGTGCTCCCTTCATATCTCTCCATTCCAACTTGGTGTGGTAGTGACGTGAAGGGGACATAGGGGCAATCCCTAAACATACAGCAGAAACTGCACCCAGACAAATCTATTTCTCCCTATATCCATCTTCTCTCTGTGTCTATATCAATTATCTTCTATCTATCTATCTATCTAATATTTATCTGTCTATATATGTAACTTTGCCGGCGGCAGCATCCGTATACCTCTTCTTCTCCATCTCATATCTATATGAATATCATCTATTATACAAAAGGATTTATCTATCTCTTAGATGATATATAGTATATAGATGTGAAATAGATAATACTAATCATAAATACATTATAGATAGATACACTAGATATCAATCTATCTCTCTTCAATCAATCTATCTAGATCTCTCTCGTGTCACCCCCTCATCCCCTCATAGAATGTAAGCTCTTGTGTCCACCCCGCATCCTCATAGACTGTAAACGTCTTGTGTCACCCCTCATTCTCATAGACTGTAATCTCTTGTGTCACCCCTCATCCTCATAGACTGTAAGCTCTTGTGTCAACCCCCCCCTCATTCTCATAGACTGTAACTCTTGTGTCACCCCTCATCCTCTAGACTGTAAGCTCTTGTGTCACCTCCCTCATTCTCATAGTCTGTAAGCTCTTGTGTCACCCCCCCCCTCATCCTCATAGACTGTAAGCTCTTGTGTCACCCCCTTCATCCTCATAGACGTAAGCTCTTGTGTCACCTCCTCATCCTCATAGACTGTAAGCTCTTGTGTCACCCCCTCATCCTCATAGACTGTAAGCCTCTTGGTCATCCCTCTTCCTCATAGATTGTAAACTCTTGTGTCACCCCTCATCCCATACGTAAGCTCGTGTGCACCCCCTCATCTCATAGACTGTAAGCTCTTGTGTCACCCCTCATCCTCATAGACTGTAAGCTCTTGTGTCACCCCTCATCCTCATAGACTGTAAGCTCTTTGTGTCCACCCCCTCATCCTCATAGACTTGTAAGCTCTTGTGTCACCCCCTCATCCTCATAGACTGTAGCTCTTGTGTCACCACCCCCTCATCCTCATAGACTGTAAGCTCTTGTGTCACCCCCTCATCCTCCTAGACTGTAAGCTCTGTGGTCCCCCCTCATCCTCATATACTGTAAGCTCTTGTGTCACCCCCCTCATCTCTAGACTTAAGCTCTTGTGTCACCCCTCATCCTCATAGACTGGCAAGCTCTTGTGTCACCCCCTCATTCCTCATAGACTGTAGCTCTTGTGTCAGCCCCTCCATCCTCATAACTGTAAGCTCTTGTGTCACCCCCCTCATCCTCATAGACTGTTAGCTCTTGTTCACCCCCCTCATCCTCATATGACTGTAACCTTGTGTCACCCCACCCCTCTCTCATAGACTGTAAGCTCATTGTTGTCATACCCCCCTCATCCTCATAGACTGTAAGCTTCTTGTGGTCACCCCCCCCTCAGCCTCATAGACTGTAAGCTCTTGTGTCACCCCTCATCCTCATAGACTGGTAAGCTCTTGTGTCACCCCCTCATCCCTCACTCTCATAGACTGTAAGCTCTTGAGTCACCCCTCATCCCTCATAACTGGAAGCTCTTGTGTTCCACCCCTCATCCTCATAGACTGTATCTCTGTGTCCCCCCCTCATCCTCATAGACTGTAAGCTCTGTGTCACACCCCTCATCCTCCTAGACTGTAAACTCTTGTGTCCCCCCTCATCCTCATAGACTGTAAGCTCTTGTGTCACCCCCTCATCCTCATAGCGCGGCTTGTGTCATCCCCTCATCTCATAGACTGTAAGCTCTTGTTTCACACGACCCTCATCCTCATAGACTGTAAGCTCTTGTGTCACCGCCCTATCCCATAGACTGTAAGCTCTTGTGTCACCCCCCGTCCCTCAATAGACTGTAAGCTCGTGTGTCACCCCCGCTATCCTCATAGACTGTAAGCTCTTGTGTCACCCCCCCCCTCACTAGACCCAGTGATGGCGGACCTTGTGGCACGGGTGGCCAGAGGTTGGTCACTCAGGGACTTTTCTGTGGGCACCCAGGCTGTCGCCTCCAGCAAAAGTTCACCAGACAGGACTTAAATCTTCCTGCCTCGTCCTAGGCACTCTTTTTAAGTGACGTATCCTTGACTGACTTGGAACTGCAAAGGAGTAAGAAAGTGTGAACTGGCTCAAATATTTTGGAGGTCTCGACTACTGGCCCCACGATTCTTCCTGTACAGAGAACCATCTATCTATCTCATATCTATCTATCTATCTACTATCTATCTATCTATCTATCTATCTTCTCATATCTATCTATCTATCTATCTATCTTCTATCTATCTATCTATCATCTATCTATCATCTATCTCTCTCTTCTCATCTATCAGTTTCCAGGGCTGGGGGATACAGTGGCTGATGCCGTATTGTTTGCACATTTCTATTATCTGGCTCTAATTGTCTTGGAGCCTCCTGGAAGTGTCTTTTCTGCTCCTGCACCTTCTGTTCTGAGTCAACAGGAGCAAATTTAGGCATTGGTATCAAAGATAAAATGCGAGGAAGTGCAACCCTGGGGCAAAGATGAGCAGTCACAAAATCCTGCGACCATTGTTTGCTGAACACCTTCACATCTGTCTGTTGCGTTGAGCATGTCTGCCGATACGGTCTACTGCCCACGAAGGCGTCCTCCAGCGCTCAGCCCGAGGTTCTCCTGCTCCCATCACAACTACATTAGGACTTATCACGACTTGCCGAGGGCGATAGCGAAGGATTTACTGAGATCCAGCAGTCCGGGTAAAATGTAATGCGACATCCTAACTGCAATATTTCCGTTATTTACACATAGTTTACGGCTCGGTGTCATTCCAGGACACGGAAAACGACAAGTAATTACCTCTACCCGAAATGCACAAACTATTGGGGTGTTCATCACAGGCTTCTACACAGCAGAAATTGGGGTTCCTGCCAATGTCTTGCGCCCTACCTGGCTGGCCGCCCGACCCGATACTTCGGATGGTCTTAGCTGGATGGGCGGGGCTTTTCCATTTGGTAAAGTGACATTAAATGGATCTTCCAGCCCAGGGTTGCAGTGCGTTGCTATGGTCATGGTTCAGCCAAGCCCGCGATCCCCGAGGTGCGCTGTCCCAACATCCTCGCACACTGCTGCTGAGCCAAAGTTGTGCTGCTGCGTAGTCATTCCTCATCTGTTCGTTCATACAACAATCAATCCACGCTCATGTCCGCCGGAGTTCACCTTCTTCTTCCCGGGCTTGTAATGCTTGGTATTGCGACAATTAAAAATGTTCAATCCTGCGCGTTGTTCATTGTCCCGCCCCCCTATTTTTGTCGCCTGAAAGCTGGCACGATTGGCGTCACAACCGATCAGCCAACGCAATCCTCGGCGCTTCCCCTTAAACGTCGAAAACCAAAACGGAAATGCGCGGCAGGAACATTATTAATAAGTCTCCATTGTGAAAGTTAAAACCTGCGCTCAGTCCGAAGCAGTCGGATTGTCGACGGCATGCCCCCAATTTGGTGCACATGGCAGCCAACACACTGTGGCCAAAATCCCCCCGTGCAGACACTGTTAAATACCTGTCCCAAGCCGTGTAATCCCCGAAAAAGGTGCACAGTCCGATAAAAGTCAGCAGTGTGACAAAGTCAGCCCCCGAGCGGTCATATCCATGGGTCCCTTCTATCATCTAGTAACTATTTATTCAAAAATGATGTTGAGGTTGTCAGGCGTTTGCACCCCTACCAATCACCCATTGCCATTCCTATATAAGATCATTAAGGGGCCAGAAAACCCCTTACAAAAAATCCAAGTCTATTATAATATAATAAAATACTCTAATAAACAAAAAAGTAAACAAAGGCATAAATAATCACACATATTATAGAAACTCTTCTGTGGTCAGAACAAGAGGTTCCTCATTATCTCGGAAATAAAACTCTCACTATCTTCAAGATTAAGTTCTTTAGTTCCTCGAATTAATTGAACAGAAGAAAAAAAGAAAACAACAAAGAAAAGTAAAGATGTAGAAAGTAAAATTAGGGACAAAACCCTGAGAAATATGTTTGGATTAGGGAATGACAAGGAGTTCACTGGCCTTGTTTGGGTTTTTCTTAAAGGGGTGGTTCGCGTTTTCATATTGTCCATGGCCAGTCATGACTCTATCTAACGAGCCATCTACTCTTCCAGAATATGGGATCAGTCCCCAGTCCCTGCTCCTGTAATGAGTCATTGGGCAAGATTTACTTACCACCCGGTCCATCGCGATCGCACGGCACGTTTTCTGTGCTGGATTTCGGTCCGGCCGGTTCATTAAGGTACTTCCTCCGCCCTCCACCAGTGGCGCTGCTGGCGCTGAAAGCATCGAAACTGACTGGATGTTCACCAGCCGCCTGAGTGAAGTAGTGCAAGCTCCGCCACAGATTCTTTTTTTAAATGCGGCAGTTTTTCCGAATCCGTCGGGTTTTCGTTCGGCCACGCCCCCCTATTTTCCGTCGCGTGCATGCCAGCGCCGATGCACCACAATCCGATCGTGTGTGCCAAAATCCTGGTGCAATTCAGGGAAATCGGCGCAAATCAGAAATATTTCGGGTAACCTCGAAAAACGAGAATCCGGCCCTTAGTAAATGACCCCATTTAATTTAAATGAAATCCAGTTTCGGGTGCAATACCAGATACAGCCAAGACAGTGTGGTGCTGTTTTCCACCAAAAAAAAAAAAAAATCTCCACCCCTTTGATACTTAATCACTCAACTAATGAATAAAAGGCGACAAGTAAAAAGGGAATAGGGTCGAGTTGAGAAATCTAATCTCTGTAACTGAAATTTGGTAGAATCAGAATTACCTATATTGGTGAATTTTCCACAAAACCTGAACATGTTACCAGAATCCTCTGCCTCAACGGCATGGGCTGGCGTGAAGGTCACCGCTCTGCTGGGCTGAATGTCACACAGACTGTCATCTGTCTGAGTGCTGCGGCTACAGCCCAGTAATGGAGCGTTCTCACGGCACGAGGATAATAATTGTCTTAGGAAACGTGCGCCAGCACAGGGGGATGAGAGTCAGACTAGGTGTGTATCTTCAAGGGCGCTGTTATCATTGGGGGTTTTTAAGGGAACCTGCACCAGGCAACCTAATTTCTACTACAAAGACAGGTGGAAAGCCCTCACAAACTGCAGTGCATCATATGTGCCCTTTATCTGCTTTCTCTAACATTTGCATTACATAATAATTGTTGTGTTATACTTACCTTGCAACCCTGACAAGAATCCTATGTGTGGTTTCCCAGTGGGTTTGGGCTTTTGTTTGGATCCATTTCCGAAAACTACATGAGACTTATCTGTGCTGGAGACTCCTCAGCTTCAGCTTCTTACCTGGCTGCCTCCTCCTTCCTGCTCTTTCGCAGAGCTCACAGCCTGGAGGCGATGACATCAGTGGGAGAGGGAGAGCTGTACCGGAGCACAAATGTGGGGCTGAAGATGCTGAGGAGTCTGCAGCAACAGACAAGTCAATGTTATTTTTTGAAATGCAGCCAAACCACAAGCCCAACCCTGGGAACTACACATGGAATCTGTCAGGTACAGTAGATAACATACTTAATATTTGAATCAAATGCTTAGAGAAAACAGAAAGACATATTTCCAATGGAGGTGTAATTGGGCTTTTTGTCACCTGTCCTTTATAATGAAAATTTGGGTCCCCTGGTGATAGGTTCCCTTTCAGCAGAGGCCCTCCTGATCGGTCACCCTGGACCAGAACAAGACATAAGAAATTTTAAGAATTCTAGTGTTAGTTTCTGACCAGTACAGTCCCAGACAGTGGTAGGTATTGGCCCGGGTGTCGGTATAGTATGCTTGGAACAGCATAACTGAGTAAAATATTTATATGATGGCCATTTTGCTCTCTTTTGGCCACCGTCCTGTGAAAATGCTGGGTTCTATGCTTTTATTCAGAGCACGAGGGAGGAGCTGTGAAGCAGCTCAATGTGGAGAGCAAATCAAAGAGGACAGCAGTGGGATGATGCCTCCGTGATTTTGGAAAGCAAACACTTTCTGGAGTATGAAATGCCTTTTTCACAGTCTGCATCTACTATCACCATACACTGGACGTGTGATTAGCATAACAGTATTTCTGGGTCAAAAAAAACGTAACAGAGTCTGTAGAGATACAAAGCAACGCAGTGTGAGCCTTCAATAGCACTTGCAAAGCTACAATTCTGGAGAATAAATCCATTTTTTACATTACTGATCTACAAACACATACCCAAAGTATTATACACACCATCCAGGGTCAAAACGTAACATGGTCTGCAGAGAGCCACAGAGCACAGCAGTGTGAGCCTAAAAGCCACAATTCCGGGAATATAAATGCATTTTTTCACAGTCCTACATCTACGATAACCTACCTACCAAAGTATTTATTAACAGCAGCTGGCTTCAAACCTAATAAATGTCTGAATAGAGCACAGCACGCAGTGTGAAGCATTCACCGCAGCTGAAAGCTAACATGCTGGAGTGTAAATGCATTTTTTTCATGGTCCTCTTCATCGACCATAACATACACACCAAGCTATGATTAACACAGTCCAGGGAAAACCTAATAAGTCTGCAAGAAAGCACAGAGCACCGCATGTGAGAAGACCCCAGTGCAATCTGCAAGCCTGGAAGATATCCATTTTTTTCACAGTCCTACTACTACTTACACACCACAAAGGTAGGATTCACAGATCTCCAGGACAATACCTACCGCTAACTGATATTTGTGTGGTCAAAACTGCTGCTGATCCCTTTAATAAGTGCAGATAGCAGAACACACCCGAGAAATCTCCGAAAAAAGAAAAAAAAAAAAAAAGAAAAAAGCAAGCAGAAAATCATATTTGATGATATGTTTTGCATGTACAAACCTGATGAGAGCGCGAATGGAGTCCAGGCTGTCCGTAAATGATATATTGCTGGGCACTCCAATATTAAAATCCTATTCACAGTTGCGCATATGAGATGACCCCCCGGCCGTACAGTATGATTATGGTAATGCCGGTGAGTATTCCAAGGGATTTCCCGTTGAGCACAGTCAGTTTTCATAGCTGGGTTTCAGATTGTCCTTTATTGCATTCCGTTGTAAGATTTGCATTCCCCAGTCGCGCAGACAGCAACGTTGAATCAGAGACGCATATTTGAGCTCAGTTCGACGCTTTTTTTTTTCCCAGTTCCTATTGGAACTTAAGGGTAGTTTTCACCTTGGACTGAAGAGTTCCTGAAGAGCATATTACGGAAGAAATTGGTCTCATAGGGCTGTAATTTGACCACATTTTTAGTTGTCATATTTCGCACTAAGCGGTCAAAATATTTAGCCCTGTATTTGGATATATATCAACATCATCCACATACGTGGTCTGTCCCTTACACCTGACAACAACCACTTTACCTCCTTTAAAGGGGTATTCCTCCCACAAGACATATTCTAATATGACTCATGATAACAATACACATTCTCTAATTCACTTTATTAACAAAAATATACAGCATTTTCAGATATAATCCAACCTGATCTCTTCAGTTCCACTGGTGACACAATTGTTTGTGCCCCCTGGACCTCGGGCATCTGGAGTTCTGAGTTGGCTCTTCCGTCTGGATCGCCCCTGCACGGAGCTCAGAACCCAGCACTGAGAACTTCTGCCAGGACAGAGCCGTAGCAGAAGAGAAGCTGCAAACAACAAGGGGATAATGATCCGGGGAAGGGGGAGCAGCACAGACTGTGAGATGTAGTAGAAACACATTGTAAGCATTGTAATGGTCCTATCGCTGCTGTGTAAGCATCTCATGCATCTCTGATCTGTCTTCAGCGCTCTCTCAATGTGTCAAGTGTGTTAGTACAATGTCAGAACCAATGAAAGTTTATATACACCTGTACCATGAAATTTACCCACATTGTTAAAAAACTACAGTCGAGATGGGTCATAAAGTGTTTTGCTTAGAGATGCGCCACCCCACGCCCTGGAATCTAACAACTGAGCAGCCGAGGGATTGATA
This sequence comes from Engystomops pustulosus, assembly GCA_019512145.1. NCBI lineage: Eukaryota > Metazoa > Chordata > Amphibia > Anura > Leptodactylidae > Engystomops > Engystomops pustulosus. Next base: position 85,303,776 of record CM033649.1, read on the forward strand.
GGATCTTAAAAACAGCAATAACACTTAGTACAATTGTAAAGTAAGGGTTACAATAATTCCTTTTTGTTTAACATCACTATGGTTGAGATGTGATAATTGCCTTTTGTGTGAAAACCACTTTAAGAAGTTGACAATGCCACCTCCACTGAATGCAACCGTATATATGTTATGCCGTTGTTTTGTCTACTTGCTAACCCTAACTGTTATTCTATGTAGGCTGTAAAGTTTTGGGCACATGGAAGCAGAGCTGAAGCATGCAACAATGAAGCAGAACAGGACTTTTAATGGCGTTGCAGAGCTGTTTTGGGCACAATAAAGCACGAGCTGCATTCATGCCCCATGACGTAGAACAGTTCTTTTAATGGTGTGCGGATATGTGGTTGTGCAAAGAAATGAAGCAAGCTGAAGTCATGCACAATGATGCATGCAGGTGCTCTTATGGTTGGCAGAGCTGGGTGGTTGTGCAGTGATGAAGCATGCTGAAGTCATGCACCAATGAAGCGAGCTGTTGGAGTTATGATGTAGCAGTACTCTTGATGTGCGCGATGGAAGCAATGCTTAGTCTGCACATGAGCAGGCTCTGGTCTTATGGTGTTGTAGAGCTGTGGCTTGTAATAGTTACAATGCCAGGGCTGAATTTTTCCAGAGAAGAGCTAAGCTGTGGTCATGCACGATGAAAGCAAACTATGGTAATGAGTTTGGCTATGCTGCAGCCATGCTGTATAGCATAAAGGGGCACCTTATAACAACTTTGCGAAGGGGGGGTAAAACTAGACTATTGAGGTAGCAGGGCTGGTATTTTGGTGTAGCCAAGGAAAACCATTTACCACAATAGAGATCAACAGTGGTACTTTGAATTCCAATGGGAAAAAGGTCTGCAACGTAGAATTTTCCATCTGATAATTTCCTAGATCCCTCCAGTCCCTTCCTTCTTACATACCTGCTGACTGTACGTCCGCAAGAACGCTCCCCACAGACGCTTCAGATGGGAAACAGTCAAAACATCATAAAACTCTCTCGCTTTGAACGAACCTTTGTTTGGAAGCCCATCCACATTCTGAGTATTTTCTAATTAACAAACCTGCTATAACAAAGACAGACATTCGTGCAATTATTCCCAATCCAGCGCATCCGTGCGGAAAATGCATGCTAAGGGAATTCCTCCACAGCAAGACTGGAAACACTTCCATTTTATTTTCTGCATTTAACCCTCAAATCACCCGGGTATTGGATTCCTTGTGGCACGCCTCATGTCCCTTGTCCTGCGGGCCTGTAGTGGTCCCTGTCTGCATTGGAAGGGTTTAGTGATTACAACGACGTTGGAAATGCGGCTGCATTTTGCGGTTTTGATAATGATGACTTGACTGGTGTAGTCTGGGTAAGTCCTGGGGCGGCGGGGTGGGGGTTCGTAGGCTGCACTCCTCACCAGGTCCACCAGTGTCCGCTGCTGCTCTGAAGTCTTCCCGAGTCCACCGGAGTTACGATCCTATCTTGGTGAAGTAAAGCGCTTTTCCAGCGCCACTTTTCTTTTTTTAAATTCAGCGGTTTTTCTGCGATCGTCGTTTTTTTGTTCGGGCCACGCCCCCAAATTTCCGTTTCCCCCCCCCGCGTGCATTGCGGCAACCGAGGCACCACAATCCGATCGCGTGCTCCTCCAAAACCTGGGGCAATTCACAGTGAACATTGGCGCAAACCTGAAAATCGGGACCCGCTTTAAAACTATTAGTAAATGACCCCCCATTGTGTTTCGTGGCCAATGCAGCCTCTAAACCAAACACACCCTACATGACTACTTGCCATGGAGGTTGGTGTAAGGAGGAAATATTCTGGCCATACCTCTATTTCCATGCTGTACACCAGATTTCAAGATGTACCATCCGTCATAATCTAGCCCCCGTATATGCTAGAATACACATGTATAACAGATAATGGCAGACAAATACAATTGCTAACGTACCCCAGTCAAATTTTTTTTTGGTCTCTTGACAATGGGATTTTAAAAATTGGTTGGTCATAAGAAACAATAAATCTTAATTACCGCACCTCTGATAACGGTATAGCTGATTAGTGTATCCTAAGGATAAAGTACAGTAAAATTAAAAACCACATTTCCAAAGTCCGTTTGTACTAGGAGTCTTATGTAAGTCGGGTGTTCTTAACGTAGGAGACCGCTTGTATATAGATGATCAATAGATGATTTACATATTTCCAGGCGATTAATGGAGAGAAGATTCAAATGGATATAGAAAAATATGCTATATCTCTATATAATATGCTAAATAGGAAATTTAATACAATAGCCATTTGAATTGATGATTATTAGTCAGATGAATTATTGATATTTTAGGGATATTGATTGATTGAAGGTTTCGATCGATAATTTGTCTAATACACAGGAGCCTGCGCCGCGCAGCGATAGATACCTGCCCTGGATTGCCACTTGACCTCTCTACTGCTCCCAAACAATTCTGCAGACTCTTAAAATCTTTCTGTGCAGAAAGTCCATTTCCACTGTAGAACCTGAGAATAGGAAGTCATTAGACAAACAGATGGATATTTTACTACACGTGGCCCTCTCTCTTTGTGCTGACCTGTACGTGTCGCGTATGTCTGCGGATATATCATATCATAAACCCTGTCTTTATTCCCTTAACGGCAGAAGGGGGTCACATTAGCTGAACCTTCCAGGTCTAAGGGTCATACCAGCAAACAAAAATGACTAAGCAGCCATCAGGGGCTCATTCTGGATAGTCCTTGCCATAAATGTGTTTGATTTCAACCAGCCTGGTTTTTAGTATGGTCATTCCACTGATGAGATTGGAACAGTTTTCGGAATTCTCCACCAGTCTGTAAGACACAACACATGTAGCATGTAGAAGGATCATAACTCATGAAGTGTTCCTTAGTCCTGAACAGATCCGCCTTCCATGTCTTCCAAGAGAAAAGATGAACAAGCATAAGTCCTTTTATTCTGGGATGGGAGAACACATTAATGGTCACTTCCAGACCCCAGACCATCCGTCCTAGAAGCCACCAAGATATTGCCGTTTATCACATCACTCTTGTTAGTCTACATATGTTCCCCTCGTTTCAAATTTGGAGCGAATCTACATTGTAATTAAAAAATGGCAATTAGTGTGGTGGTTGGTCCCTGTTTGCATATTTTGGTATATTCTCTGTCCTGTATTTGCACATTTTGTGGCCAGATCTGCTACAAATTGTCACAGTCAATGTGACTTCTATGTAACCCCCTACCCACCCGTACGGTGTGGTAACACACTGTAATTCACCCCACTGTGACCGGCTGGTGTGCAATGGGCCTGAATATTGAGTCAGGTCCTATTTTTGACCATGATTTGTGACGTCCGTCTCAGCTTTCTAATGGAGGGGAAGGTAAGGAAAAAGCACAACCCACCTCCCCCTCTTCCACCTGGCCGTGTGTTTCCCTGGTTTTATGGGCCCAGGTGAGCACACGGTCATATCATAAGGGCTATTGGACTATATGGAACCACCTATCTTCCTTCCCAAGGGTTGTAGGATAAAATCCTCTACTTATTGGGCATAGCCCATTTGGCCTCTTCCGATCCAAGAATGGACGGGTCCACAGCACCAACAACCCACATAAAAAAAGAAATCATCTAAGGCTTTAGACGTCTGGATTGTAATTCTGGAATTAAATGGCATGTAATTTGCAATGACTACATCACAACACCTAGTATTTTATAATCAACGTTTATTACAATATTCTTAAACGTTAACTACTCACATAGGAGCAAAATGCGTTAAAACTGTCTTCTTTAACAACGCTTAATACAGTGTAAAGAAACACACAAAAAGACAAAGAGTGAACACCATGGGGGGTCATTTATTAGGGCCGATTCTCTTTTCCCCGACGTGTACCACCCCCGATATTTCCGTTTGCGCCTCTTGGTACTTTAAATTGCCCGGATTTTGGCGCACGCGTCGATGTGCGCATCGGCGCTGGCATGCGCGCACGGAATCGGGGGGCGTGGCCGAACGAAACCCGACGTACTTCGGAAAAAACCAAACAAACCCGCCATTTAAAACCGAAAATGAGTCGCATAGGACCCCGGCTTACCTTCATCACCTGGTCCAGCTCGGTGCATCCGGGCGATGATTTTACTTTTCAACGCAGAGCGCCACTGGTGGACGCGGAAGAACTACCTTATTAAATCCCCCGGCCGGACCCGATCCAGAGCGGAGAAGCCGCGCTGGAACGCGAAGGGACCGGTAAGTAAATTGCCCCATAGGGCAAATTTTACTTACCCGCACCATTCGCGTCCACGGCGCGTTTCTCTGCTTCTGGTCGGGTCCGCCGGGATTCATGAGGTAGTTCCCCGCGGCCCCCCACAGGTGGCTCTGCTGCGCTTAACATCATCTCCACATCCACCGCGCCGGAATGCACCACCTCGGACCAGGTGAAAGGTAAGCGTCACCAATCGACACTTTTTTCGGTTTTAAATGCGGCGGTTTTTCCGAATAGTCGGTTTTCGTTCGGCCACGCCCCCCGATTTCCGTCGCGCGCATGCCGCTCCGCTGCGTCCACAATCCGATCGCGTGCGACACAATCCCGGGCAATCAGTTACAATCGGCTCAAATCGGAATATCGGTAACACGTCGGGGAAAACGCGATCGGTCCCTTAGTAAATGACCCCCATACGTTGACGTCCAGACAAGTATAAATAACACATGGGTAGATGAGCTAGGTACCAGAATCGGAAATATACTACGAGGGTTGTTTCGGCCTCAGTTTCTACATTTTACCTAGGTCTATGTGTCCTTACCTTACAGCATACTATAACCCAAGGATGATGTAGGCTAGGTGGGAGCCTATCGTCACATGTCGTTCGACAGGAGGGTGGTGGGTCCTAAAGAAGAGTCTAACCCTATTACCGCCATGACTTCCGCCCCTACAAGTGAAGTCCCAAAACTGTCCCTTTTACTAAATACGTATCAACAACCTCCCTGCGCGTTTCGACGAGGTCTCATCAATGGAAGAAAAATCCAACATAGAGATAGCCCATGATCAAATGCCTCAAAGTATGATAGCCTGAAGGCGACGGGGAAGGATTGCCTTCACCCCTCGGTAGAGCCGGGTGTTCACACGGGGTGTTAACTTGCAGAAAGGAAGAACCATCAAATTGCCTGATCCCCATGTACAAAATAGAATGAACAAATTATAGCTGTTTTCTTTCTTAGGAGGAATTGCTTTAGAACTGCTATCGAGAATACACAAGAAGGGATCATCGGGTAGCAGCATAACATATTTCGCATGGTCTGATGTATGCAAAAAGAAAAGAGAAACACGCACATCATAATGAAGAATAAAGACAAAGGAAGAACACTAAATACATTTACGTGTCAAATGTACTGTGGGTCAGTAGCCACACTCAAGATTGATATAAATGGCTTACAACGGTAGAGGAGTATGTACCATAATCATGGAGAGAAAATAAAAGAGTGATATGTACTCGTGTATATGAAGAAAAGAGAGAAGGTGAGTGAACTAGGAAATAGTGAGGGTGAGTGCGAGAATGGAGGGGATGAGTGGGGGCGGACTGTTGTGTCGCGAGAGATGAATAGGGAAACGCGACAGCAGTATGAAATGGAAAGGAAACATTGTCTGAGCATAATTGGAAAGGTTATTCTCTAAGCCTAAAATGAATCTAGGGGGAAGGGGAGGATTTTAGAGAGTTACATAAGGAATATATAAAATGATTATGTGTAAGGTCTCGTGGAATTGGAAGAATGACCCTACTTGAGCGACTTGGAATGTATGTAGACCCAACGTGTGCACGGCCTGGTAACTTGCACAGGGTACGACGTGCAGGTCGGGGAGTAGTGCTGGTGGTGTGGAGACATTTGAGTCTGAATAAGGGGGCGCAACGGTGGCATTATGACGGGAAGGAAGAAATCGTAGTTAGCAGGGGCATGATGTTTGGAGGTGGGGGAATGGAGGGTGTATTATGTATGTGGTATGTAGGGTGTGTCGTAATGATGGGGATGAAGTTGTTGGGTATAATGGTTGCCGTATTAATTGTGTTTGAGTACTTTTTAAAGGGGCTCTCTACCTAGGTGTTTTAGGTGGGTGGGTGCAAAATATTCGGGGAATGAGTGTAAAGGGGCGTAGGTGGTGCCGGTAGCCGCGTGTGCCGGGTCGGACCGGTAGGGGGAGAGGGGTGGAGGTGCACAGGGAAGGGTATGTGATGGTGGGTAAGTGTATCCCAGGGAAGGGTGGGTGAGGTAACATTAATCAATATAAAACTATTAAAGGGTTAATACGAACTAATTGAAGTGAGGGTGCGTACGTTCCTCCAGCGCAACGGTCCTTATGAGTAAAGCGCTTGTCACTGTGACAATACGTACTACCCCTTAAACATAGTCTATGTACAGGCTTTAGCACCACAAACAACCATAGAAAGCCATCATCAAAACCTACGAAAGGGAATGGTACAGAAATCAAACTTACTAGTGCCTTCTACATAAACAAACTCGGCACACACCCAGTAGGCCCTATTAATCCATTTCCAAACAATAGCCACAGAACAACAACTTGTCCACAGTCCCACAAAAGTTTAGATCCAGACTATGAAGTCCTTAAGTGTTATCTTAATCTTGAAGCTGATTCTATTAGAAGGGAATCCTACCAAGACCCTTTGATGGCACCTACCCTGCTTGTCCCCATGCCGTAAGCTTCGAGCCATCGGATGGAATAAAGTATTAAGTGTCATATCAGATTATGAGACGCTTGTAACATTAGCGCCATCCTTCATGACCTGGCCGGTTCTCGTTGTTGTATCAGTTTTACGTCATTTGACAATTTGCTACTATCCCGTCGTTCATGTGGCCGCTCGCGTTTACAATAAGTTGCGTGAACGCAAGAGGCTGTATTTAATTACACGCACTTGGGGGTCAACATTAAACCGTGGCCCCTTGAAGTTGAGCCGGACGGCACGCCCCAAGTAGCACTTACCTCTGTCACTAAAGCGGAGAATTGTCTTCGGATAAAGGAAAACCATCGCTGTAACTCCTGAACGAGCTTTCTCCCCCAGTCTCAAACAGCCATCGCAAATCGGTATTCCCCGGGCGCCCAGAGTGACTTTAAGGAAAATCAAATAGAAAAAAAATGCCGTAAGTACAAAGTATCACCAAAAAGCGATACCGAACTGCTCCAAGACAAGGTTGGACCATGAATGATTGCACTTTCAACAGAGATGATTCGCCATCCTGTGCCTCCTCTTGGTATACACATACGACATTCAACAGAAAGTGTCAAACCGCAGCCACTGTTTGTCCAAAATGGGGAGAAGGGGGGCGAGGTTGGGAAAATATCACTGCCGAGATCTCACTCCCAGCAGTACCGTACGAAGACAGAAAAAAGTGTTTTCTAAAATAGTAATCTACGAGGGTGAATAGACATCGGAACAATTTGTAAAGAAAAGAGACAGCAAGACGACCGGGGAAGGTGTGTATGTCGTGTATTTTTGTGCAGGCTGGATATCGCAACGCCTGATGAATGTTGGGAGAGCTGATTATATTAGTACCCAGAGCAAGACAAATCATAGAACAAATTAAGCAAGAGAAGGAGCTCAGAAAGATATCTTAGTGTGCGAATCTTTCCTGCCCATAGTTTAGGAATGTTATATCCAGAGCCATCAGGCTTAACAGGAAATCATCCACTCCCCAATGGCTTCTGGGACATCATCCCACTCCTCAATGGCTCCTGGGACATCATCCCACACCTCGATGGATCCCACTCCTCCATGGCTCCTAGGACATCATCCCACTCCTCCATGGCTCCTAGGAAATCATCCACTCCCCAATGGCTTCTGGGACATCATCCCACTCCTCCATGGCTCCTAGGACATCATCCCACTCCTCAATGGCTCCTGGGACATTGTTCCACTCCTCCATGGCTCCTAGGAAATCATCTACTCCCCAATGGCTGGGTGATGTAACCAGAAGCAATTGGGAGTGGATCGATTTCCTAGGGCCAGGGAGGGGGATGATGTCCCCAGGAGCCATCGAGGTGTGGGATGATAGTCCCAGGAGCCATTGAGGAGTGGGAGTGATCCCCCCCTTGCCCAACAGCCATTGGGTGAGTGGATGATTTCTAGGGACCATGGGAGGCGTAGGATGATGTCCTAGGAGGCACAGCGAGAATTTGGGAGATGGACCCAACATCCTATATGTTCCACCCTTTGGTGGAGGAACACCCCATTCTAGTGCCACTCAAACTCATGCCTTACCATCTTCGATGATAGCAGTGAGAGAGAAACGAAGGAAGAATGACAGGGGTCGTAGAGTGGCATCTCACAGCACGAGGTGAGTGCATCCACCACCAAAGTTCTGCCATCCTTTTCATGAATCAAAAAATTCGGAGAAACAGTGGTACCTGCTCAGAAGATAGAAGAGCAGTATGTTGCCAGAAAAAAAAAGACGTTTTTAGAGCAATCGGCACCTTCAGCCAACGGGCGAAACGCACATCAAGTATTTAGCCGTTCCAAAAAATAACGGTCCATTGTCAATTTTGGTTTTCATTGTTTGCAAGAGGCGGGAGTCTCTGCCCCCAAATCAAGTTCAAACAATCGTCTCCTTGAGCTGGAGTTAATGTGATGCAATATTTACCCTAGGTAGTAAAAAATCCCACCAGTTAGTGGCTCAGATCAAGAGCAAATAAGGAAATTGGAGCAGGAAAAAGTAAGGATGTGCCATGTTTGATTTTATGTGAATACCAAATAGGGCACCCCCAAAAAGTAATGGAGCGTCAGGAAAGTCTAGAAAACTGTTATTTTACAAAAAAACATTTCCTGGAATGAATGCCGTTCCGGGACAAAAAAACTAATTTAAGGGAAAAGTGCTGATTTATTTCACAAGAAAGTTGTGGTGTTTTTTATAACGATCCAGAATGATGGATTGAAGCACCATTTTTGAAAGAATCTCTCTTCTAAAAAGTTTTTAAATGGTACAAAAATTATTCTCGTTTCTGGAAAACTGGTGCTGGGTCAACTAGGTTAGGAAAAATTTCAGAGGAGAAAAACGGAGGGACTACATACAGTTTTATTTGCAGGTCTTGTAAACCATGGAGGAACACTAAGTCTGGCTGAAGAAACACTATAGACAGAATGGTAGAAGAGTTTGTGTTATTAAAACTTCATTGGGGCAAGTGTTACAAAAATTGGTGCCAAAGAGGGCAGGATTTCACAAAATCAATTGACAGCTGGCATCAGACGCACAATTCTTTCTCAATTCTGCACAGCTTCTTCATCTTACACCCTAAAACATTGGTGCTTTTTCCTCAGTATTACTCAAATTAGAATACATCGGCATTAGTTTACCAGGGGAGTGGCCCTGACCACTCCCCACTACTATTCCACGTGATGGCCCTGTACAAAAACCACATGTATGTAGGGAAAATCTTCTGATGTAGGATAAAGGATAACACCTCAATGTCCAATTTATTTATAGTTGCTCGGAGGAATTACTGATGATACAGTTACAAGAAATGGTTTCAAAAATTGTTATTATTTATATAGCCGCACACAAAATCGTGTGCGAAAACGGCCCTGTCCACATGGGGCTCCCACAATTCTAATCAACTACAGTATGTGTTGGGAGTGTGGGAGGGAAAACTGGAGGACCAGGAGGAAAACCCACGGCAAAAGAGAAAGAACATAACAAACTCATATATACTACTAAAGTAGGGACGTCGTGGAAAGGTGAGGGGCTCTAAAATATTACAGTAGAAGGGACAATCATTGTGTTCTACCATTGGTAGGCCAATATATATCCATGCGAAATCACAGTGAAATAGCTTATTCACGCACTGAAGGCCACCCATTGGTGATGTCTTCAAGGGTGATTCCCATTGTTTCACACTCTTCAGTATCATGTGTTTGGAAACACCTTCCAGACATAAGATAGTATAGAAAACAGGGGGAAGCACAATAGGCTGATACTTCCATAATTTTTGGTTTTTGTTCTAGTGTGTTTTGCAAAATTTTTTGGTTTGCATTATTAGATTTTGTTCTACTTTTTTTGCCATCATGTAGAGAGGGTTTTTTTTTTAATTGAAACCCCTTCACCTATTTGTTAGGTTGCGATGGTGCTGCAGAGTTTGCACAGGCATCCTATCTTTATTTTGCGCCAAAAAAGTCGCAAAAAAAACTAACTTTCTGAGGTGGCACTTTGAAAAAAAACCCTTTTTTAGAATTAAAACAAAAAAAAATTCATAAATTAGAGGTAAAGGACGAAAAACGAAAAAAGGTCTTCGGCTCCCACATGAAACAATTAACTCTATGCAACATGCAAAAAAAATACTAATACAGTTCAGTTCAAAAAAGTTTAAAAATTTCAACAATTTCATCTTTAGAATTTTTTCAAGTAAAGCGACCTTGAAAAAAATGGGATTATTTGTCCCCCCCCCCCATCTTAATGTGCCAGATCTAAAAAAATTATCAGACTCTTGATTTCCTATAAATATAATAAAAAAAAGGGAACAGACTCATTTGAGACAAAATATATTATTTTTTTTATGTTTACACATAAATAGCTGTAACTTTTTAGTATCCATGACAGCAATATGTAGTCTGGACATTGGTACAAGTGTTACTTTTATTTGCGCAAAAATTAGTGCTCGGAATGTATTGTCACCACCTTTTTCAATCAGCTTCCTTATTGGTTCGAAATGAGATCTATGTGTATATGATGAAAAATTTGGACAGACAAATTCGGCGTGCGATTAAAAAAAAAAACCCGAAGCAGTTAAAACGCAAGATAAAAAAAAAGGTGAGAAACTTAAAAGAAAAATAACATTAAAAAGATTAGGATAAAGTAACTGTCGGGATTAATGCTGCTCTCGGGTGAGGGGATCCTCTTTGCCCCCGCTCTTCACCTCGCCCTTCTCCCACCTTTTCCTCTATCTCCCCCCCCTCCCTCTCTTCTCTTAGTCGCTCATTCCCTCCTTCCTCTTACTATGCGACCCCCCCCTCTCCACATATACTCAGCCGTTTAGTCACTCGTTTGTCCTTTTCTTTTCTCTTCCGCTGGCCTTCAACCCCGCGTTCACCACCTTTTTCCCTCATCCCGTTCCTCTTATCTCTCTCCCCTTGGCTGTCTTTAAGCCCCCTCCTCCCCTCCTTTCGATTCCTCTTCCTCTATCCATTCTACTTTCCTCTTACCTTAACGCTTTTTTCCGTTCCGTTCCCCTAGCAGTAAGGCCATACTGCCTCCTCTTTAACAAACCCTTTGAACTCCTACATCCATACATGGCGGCTTCCGATCAATGGCCACCGAGGATCACAGGACATCACTTTTGACCCCGAATGTCCTAGGAGGCCACTGGAAGGGCTGGTGTGATGCAGGAACTGGAAACATGTGCAGGGTAAGTACCCTTATTTTTTTTGGCACTCTGCCACAGACAATCTTCAGTCTTATCCCTGACAGTGTTCTGGGGACCTGCTTCAGTCAATCAGTGGCCACGAGGATCACAGGACGTCACATTTAACCAGTGGTCGGGTGGCAGAGGAGGCCACGGAGGCTGGTTGTGTTGCAGTAATGGGAGTATGTGCAGGATAAGCACACTTTGCTTTTTGGCACATCTGCTCCAGACCATGGTTTTGGAAATCTTCCAAATCTTCATCCCTGACATTGGGGGTCATTTCTAGGGTGTCCGAATGCTCTTTTGTCTTCAATTACGCTTGCGGATTCCCGCGGTTGCGCACGCGATCGATTGGCATCGGTGCGGCTGCATAGGATCGTGGGCTTCACGGAACGCTTCTGAACTCGTTTAATGTGCGGGTATTGGGCACCGACGGATTGTGGCGAGAGGGGGGCCTCACGAAGCGAAGAGACGGGCTTGAGCCAATAGGACCGGTTAATGAGATAACCGCGGGGTTGTAAGAACGAATGGACGCTTGAAGACACGACCTCGACTCAGGCATTGGTGATAGGCGAACTACGCGTGTCCGGCGGACTTCAGCGCAGCAGAAGCAACACCTGGTGAACATCGGGCGCACGACCTTAGTGAATGCTGGAAGACGAATCCTCGACGGAAGAACGCGCTGTGGATCGGACAGGACGGTAAAGTAAATGTGCCCCACTGTCTCTGGGGACCTGCTCACACAATCAATGGCCACCGAGGATCACAGGACGTTACTTTGACCAGTGTGTTGACCATGTGTGTTACAGGAACTGGGAGCATGCGTGAGGGTAAGTACATTTTTTTGGCACTTGCCCCAGCCATGGTTTCTGGAAATCCCCTTTACTAAGGACAATTCCTACCATTTACGTTTACATGCACTGATGTATTGTGGTGGCTGTCATATTGGACCTTGCATCACTTATTATAAGAGTTGTCCAAACCAGACATCCCTTCTAATGAGAAGTGAAAAAAGTGTTTCATGTTTCGTTCTTTAAGTCATAAATCGTTAAATCTTCCTTGAGAATGGTTTCATTACCGCGCCTTTCCTTTGACAGTCATAGTCTTTAAATCCTAATTCGGCTCTTGCTGGGGATGGAGTGTAGTATCCAGAGCCTTGCTGCAGGATATTCTGTGTGTTTCTTCTAATCCTCGATATGATTGTCAAAAAAACAACTATTCAAACCTCTGCCGTGGTATTTTTGGCCAGCTACGGCATTATTTGATGTTGGAAATCTTGGATCAAGTCTTGGAGCACACCTGTCCAACTCCGTGTTATCTTGAGAACAACCTGTGACCAACAATGACATTAACTTAAACCACTTGTTTCTTATTTACTGCTCATGGAGTAATTATTCGTGGTCCAAGTTCAGGGGAACATTTCACATTTCAGTAAATTTCTTTGATGATGGAGTCTCTCGATAACATGAGTTGGAAAGGATCAGACGAGCTTCAAAAATAAATTTGCCAGAATTTGATCTTGTATTGACGGAGGTTTTTTTGTAAGGTCTCTTACATGTCCAATTCACCAATGGCGACCTCTACTCCTGCAAGTTTGGTTAGGGTTGAACTACAGTAGTCGATTGGACGTTGGCCTTAAAGTGGTTATATCAAGTTTCATGTTATCCTATCCACAGTCTGATCCATGGGGTTCTGACTAACTGGGCCTCTGCTGATCACGAGAACTGACCTGCACACTGATCATGAGAATGGGGGTCCTGACATGCCAATCAATACTCCCAAATCTCGTCTATGCAGTGTTGCCCAAGAATTTGGGCATTGATTATGGTGGAGAAGCATTGTCCTTCTTCATGACCCCCTAGATGGAAACTAGAAAGGATAAGGACCCAAATGGGGAGATGGAGTTGTCCGATGTGCACATATTCAATGGAGTGCTCAGCCTGCAACTCCGTCTATTGGGGAGAACAGGACCCCCATTCTCGTAATTGTTTTGGTTCTCAGCAGTTGGATATCTACAGATCAGATTGTCCCTATGCTATGGATAACAATAAACCTCTTTAGACCACCTGGTTACAGTACAATACAATATAAAAGCTTATTGATCCCTGAGGAAGTTGTGGTGCATAGCTCTGACATGTAGAGTACAAAATTACGGAATAGACTGGAACACGGAAGTGAACACAGAAATAAGAGTAGTCACTGGGGCGGGTTCAAGCGCGGGGGAGGGGTTACTGAGTTGATTTGGCTGCTCATTGAGTCCATTATTGTAGATGGGTCTTGTTATAAAAGAGTTACTAAAAACATGTCGTTCAGCAGCAGATTCCGATTACGGTCACTGCTTGGGCTCCGTGTACAGGTAGTACTTGGTACAATTGGGTTTGTAATTGCGTCTTCTGCAATGGAAATAAACTGTTGCAATTCCTAACCTGCCAAATAAGGGCAATAATAAGAGTTGGGTTGTTGTAAATAGTGAAGTCTAAGATTTGGATTGTAGTTTTAAATATGGACCATAGCTCTGAATGAATACTAGCCCAGGAAACAGATGTGTTGGCATCATAGTCATCAATTCTGGTAGGAGCCCTCATCACCGTGACTACTGTCCTGTACTGTAATCATGTATTGTATTGGTATTGTATTTGGGCAGGAGGGAAATGGTTAGAACTGAAAAATAGTAGGGATGGTATGGTAATATGGGATTCAAGAACTGTAAGCACATATACTGTATGGTCAGAGAATACACCCTTGGGAAATTGGTCTTAGAGTCAATAATGTGGTTGTAATGGGACATCACAGATTCCAGTATGTAACACAGGAGGAATGTGACTAAGACAAAGAGTTGGTGATTGCCCATTGATTATAACTCCTTCCCACCGTCATTTTGGAAATAGCCTTACCACCAATAATAAAAAGAGTATTCCTCCCACAAAGACAAGATTCTTAAAATACTCAGGATAATAAAATAACACATTCTCTAATTCACTGTTATTAACAAAAAATACAGCATTTCATAGATAATTCCAACCTATCTCTCTCAGTCATGGTGTACACAATTTTGGGTGCCCCTGGATCGACGTGCATCTTTAGGTTCTGGAAGGACATATTGCTCTTCTGTCTGATGCTGCCCTGAGCTAAGCTATTCTCTGCATCGGCCCCTTCCCTTGCATTTTAAGGGGAGCTCGACACAACACAGACACTTTTGTAGGCAAAGCAAGAGGAGTAAGGAGTGTAAATCTAAAAGCTACAGGCAGTATGGTCTCTTATCCAGGGGATGGGGAGGGGAAAAAAAGGAGGCCATAGCAGAGCTGACAGTGTATGTTATGGCTGAGGAACGTAGAGTTGAGAAGTAATTGTGTTATATGCATCTCATGGATCTTAACATCTTCATCTTGTGTCTCATCTTTTCTATGTGTCAGATACTAGAGAATGTCAGAAGCTAAATGAAAGTGTAGATAAACCATGAACCCTGATAATACTAAGAAACATTGTCAGCACACAGCATTTCATAGCACTAGAGGGAATCATTAAGGTTGCTCGAGAGAGTCCCCCACACTCTCGAATCTTACATGAACATCACTGAGTGATAGGGGCTAAGTAGCAGGTAAAACTTGTAAAATTGTTAAATAAGGAGTTATAAAGTTATATTTATTGTGTAACATCACTAGGGGATTTAATGTGAGATTTCTTCCATGGCAAACCCCTGTAATCCCTAAAAACATCCTGTTTGCATCCTGTTAAAGAGTGAAACTCCAACACAACAATAGACAACAATTTTCCGGATACACCATTTGAGCGGGTCTCCTCCCACCCTGGGCTGGTACCAGCTACAAATTCCATCATGATGTGATATCAGAATCCCCCCTCCACTTTTTCTAAATTGTAAAGTCTCCTGGATTACATTACTAACTCTAATGTGAGGTCATTAGATTGGTTTCCACGCACCATCCCTGACTCCATGCCACTTGGTGTAGATGATCCATCGATGGTCTCCCGTCACTATGTCTGGCTATTTTTGGCTGCCAGCTACCAATGTGGTGAGTAAAATTAGCCAAATTTGGGTTTCGTCCAACCTGAATTATAGCCTACAAAGGAATGAAGGGAAATACTTCTATACACAGCGGAAGTTATGAAAGCAAATGTCAGGAGACCAAGTGATTTTACCAGATTGCTGCCTTGGGCCCTGAGCCCAAGCTTAATGTCTTTTACAATAATCCCAGATGAGGTTGATTTTAATAATAGTGCTGATCGTGAGGCCGGGCCGTGAGATGCACAGAGACGAGGGAGCAGGACATGAGGGTGCACTGCGCTTCCCAATCTAGTGGGTCCTGCGCAAGTAAGTAAAGACCGCACAGCTTGAAACTTTTCGTATTAGGATCTGTCGCCAGTCATTCCTCAGTGGAGCTTGCAAACGCACAGCGATCATGTATTCACATGTGTGTCCTGACATATATTGGCCACAGGGTCTCGCGATCGAGGTCTGTACTTAAATGCTGACTCCTTACGAATAATAATTATTTATATAGCACCCAGATTCCGCAGCGCGCCACAGAGCGTGCAATGGGGCCCCAATCTAATCACCCTACCAGTAGTTTGGAAGGGAGGGAGGAAAACCATGTAATCACATACAAACTCTTTGCAGATGTTGACCCTGGGACTTGAACCCAGAACCTCCAACGCTGCAAAGCTAGATTGCTAACCACTGGAGCCACCTGCTGCCCTACTACGAATGTAATTAAAGACTGAACTAAAGACCTAGAAAGAAACCAGACAAGGCCAGATTATAGCGAATAGGGTACAAGTGGTGCCAGACAGCGAAGCTTCTTTCGATTACCGAAGTTCAGCCAATTTTCAGACAAATTCTATTCGACTGAATCAAATCATGGCGAATCACGTTTTAAAACCAGGAGTTTTCCTGGCCTGTAGGTGTGTTGTAGACATTGTGTCATGTTTAAATATGCATTCGGGAACGTGGTTTGGTCTTCAAACAAGCTGTTTTTAGTAGTGACACACACATGACGCGCCACGGCTCTAGAATCGCTTCATTCTTCACTTCCATGTGGCACTTATATAGGCCAACTTCCCCAAATAAGCAAAGCGGGGAAGCCAGCCTGACAAGTGGTAGGGTAACGCCTGTGCCAGCTCGAGAGGACCGATCTGGGGCCACAGATCCCACTATCACATCAAGAGTGCACTCTTTTTACAACTGACTCAGATGATTCCATAGATAAGACAGAACCTGTTGCTGTTAAACGCGAACATGTAGAAAGAGGGGTGTCGGCAGTAATTCTGCATTGACCTCACTGATCATTTGCCCTTCATTTCGTCCATCAGTTGCGCTTTCAATCGATCAATAATCATCAAAAACAAACGGGAGGTTGATGCAAAAACAGAGATGACCAGTAAAGGGGATATTTGCATGCCCTGTGTGTTCTGTATCCACTCATGCTTTGGCTATCCATTCTGAAGCTTTTCATTTCCCCAGATGAAATAAAGGGGAAAAAACAAACATTACATAGTGGCAACGTCTAGAGCGGGTGGAGGGTGATTTGAAACAGCAATATGGAAATCACAGGGGTTCAAGGAGCGACAGCGGTCAGTTGGGCAGAAGCATGAGTAGGCTGCAAAGTGGCACAATGACCAATTCTGTAGGTGGCAGCAAATGGTAGGCCACAGAGTGGCCCAATGACAAAGTTAGAGTGGGCGCCAGCTGCTGACTGTCCTCCAAAGAGTTCGTCCTCGCTGATAGTGGTGCTGAGCCCAGACCAACTATAGATCTCTGGCTGAGAGAAATGAACAAAGACAGAGGGTGGTTGAGGACAGGTGAGGGCCTGCTGACC
This sequence comes from Engystomops pustulosus, assembly GCA_019512145.1. Taxonomy (NCBI): domain Eukaryota; kingdom Metazoa; phylum Chordata; class Amphibia; order Anura; family Leptodactylidae; genus Engystomops; species Engystomops pustulosus. The sequence continues at coordinate 85,321,011 of CM033649.1, forward strand.
TGCTCCAGGGCCATACCAACTAAAAGGTTGTATCTGAGGAACCCATCTCTAATCATTGGCTTGGGTTGTCAGATGTCATCTGGGAGGACAGTGGATGGCCTAGTCAACCAACGAGAAACTTGGGGTTCATCAACACACTGCTGCTAGATGGACGCGGCACGTTTGCTGGCCTCAAAGAGTCATCTCTGACGCGGACGTCGCCCCTTACGTGTGCTTGCTCCACCTGCCACCTCTCTGTCTGACACTATTGGTTAATCAACTATGTTGAATTGACACAGCTTTCTGATTTCAAACTTTAGCAAAAAAAAAGAATGAAAGTTGGGGAATACAGAAGCCCCACAAAATGACACCCTGGACTTTGAGAAAATCACTCCATCAGCTACTGAGTACAAGCAGCCTAAGACGCTACAGACAGCACTGCAGTGTGAACATGACGATTGCAAAGGGCTACCTGTTTTAATAGGGCATATGACATCACATAAGTCTGACTGGTCGCTGATTGGCTTACAGGTTGCCACATGTGATCGAGGGTGTTCCTTTCTTCCCAGAGTTCTCCGCCCATGTAAACACGTTGTGCTCGCGGCCATTTTGCTTAATAAAGGGGGAAAAAAAATTTGTTACCATGAATTCTGTACACTACGGATTTGTGCCGAATTGAGTTTTCTGAAATTCTGAACAAAATTATTATAATATCTAGCATTTACCTGTGTGTATGGCATATCCTACTACTCATTCATCCTCCATTCATCTTTTTATCTATCTTATTTTACTATCATCTATTGCCTGAATATGAAATCATCTACTCCCCAATGGCTTCTGGGACATCATCCCACTCCTCGATGGCTCCTAGGACATCATCCCACTCCTCGATGGCTCCTGAGACATCATCTCACTCCTCGATGGCTCCTAGGACATCATCCCACTCCTCTCTGGGCTTTTGTCCAAATGACTATGATGTCAAGCAAATCTGGATCCTTGCACAGCTTTCATACCAAGAAATATGGCCAACATTCGATCCGTATTTCCTGGACTGAATACTTTGTGGTGAAGCTAATATCTCCAGGGCCATAGTCTTCCATAGCCTTCTACCGGAACTTAACATATCAATTTTATAAAAGGTCCTACAGAAAAAAAACATCATAGTGAACGGGTAGTACCAAGTTTGATTATTTTGAATACACAGGTTTGGGGATAACAGTCTAATCAGTGGGTTCCAACTGCTGGAACCCCCACTATTCGCGTTAATCAACCTCCGAAGAGTGGGATTCCCATTCTCAATAATTGATGGAGTTACAGGATCAGTATCTGACTTGCTCTTCTGTCCAATGCTATGGGAGAGTTGGAAATTGCAGAGCCCAGCTATCGGCTATCTCAGTACTCCCACTTACTGTCTATAAGAGTGCTGGAGATACCTGAGTGCTGTGCCCCACATTTTATGATGCTTCAATAGTATTGAATGGAGCAGTAGGACACATACTCAACCTGCTTCTCCCGCAATTAGTGGCTTCCACCTAGCAGATTGTTATCCTGTATCCTGTAGATAGGGACTAACAATTGAACTTGGTCCAACCCCTTTAAAAGGAATTCTTCTAGTAGAGGCTTTTTCTATATTAGAAAACTGTAGCTCTATATAATGACTATGGTCCATTCAGAAGTGATATATATACCGTACTATAGACATGTATCTTCATTGCAAGCTGTGGGACAGTTCATCCTTACCCCCACCCCCAAACCATTGTCCTAACCCCTGAACTATTGTGACCCATACCTCCCTTCTTTATTTCTTCACCCTTCAAAGTAATCCAGATGTCATCATTATCACTTTTTACATGCGGAACCTTCAAAAGTTTTTAATCCGGGCTGAGCCCAAATCCAAACATTCCTTCCCATAACAAAGTGCGGAGAAGGACTCAGCTGGCCGGAGAATAACACTGACTTTTGTTTGTATGAAATTCCCGAATCATAAGGCTTTGTGTTTGTAAGAGGTGAAAGGGAGAGGCCTCTGATGTTCTCCTGCCCGGAGATCATGTTTAATCATCTACATCCTGCTGCAAATTTCGGCATCAGTTCTAACAAATCTGCCCCGCGTCCACCTGATTGCTCGCCGCTGAGTTCCTTCCCTTTAATTATTGGCCTAATATAATGTTTACATTTCTGGAGGAATCAAAGTCAGCAATCAGCAGGGGGTTCCACTCCTCCATGGCTCCTAGGAAATCATCTACTCCCCAATGGCTTCTGGGACATCATCCCACTCCTTGATTTCCTAGGAGCCATGGAGGAGTGGAAAGGATGACTGTCCCAGGAGCATCGACGGAGTGGGATGATGTCCTAGGAAGCCCATCGAGGAAGTGGGATGATGTTGTCCCAGAAGAATTGGGGGAGTGGATGGAATTCCTAGGAGCCATGGAGGTAGTAGGATGATGGTCCTAGGGAGCCATGGGAGAGGGGGATGGATTGCCTAGGAGCCATGGAGGGAGTGGGATGATCATGTCCCAGAAGCCATTGGGGAGTAGTGACTTTCCTAGGAGCCAGGGGAGGGAACAAATGTCCAGGAGGGCCATGTGAGGGAATGGGGATGATTGCCTCGGGAGCCATGGAGGATTGGGTGATGTCCCAGAAGCCATTGGGGAGTGGATGTGTCCTAGAGCCATGGAGGAGTGGGATGAGTCCTAGGAGCCATGGAGGAGTGGGTTGATGGCCCTAAAACCAGGAAGGCATCATTGGGGGAGTGGATGATTTTCCCTAAGGAGCCAGGGAGGGGGATGATGTCCCCAGAGAGCCATCGAGGTGTGGGATGAGTCCCAGGAGCCATTGAGGAGTGGGATGATGCCCCCCCCCCCCTTTCCCGAACAGCCATTGGGGAGTGGATTGATTTCATAGGAGCCAGGGAGGCGTAGGATGATGTCCTAGGAGCACAGCGAGGAAATTTGGGAGATGAGACCCACATCCTATATGTCCACCCTTTGGTGGAGGACACCCCATCTAGTGCCACTCAACTCATGCCACTTCCATCTTCAGATGATAGCAAGGGAGAGAAAGGAGGACAGAAATGAAGGGGTCGTAAGTGGCATCTCACAGCAGAGGTGTGCATCACCACCAAAGTTTGCCATCTTTTATGAATCAAAAAAATTCAGGAGAACGTGTACCTGCTCAGAAGATAGAAGAGCATGTATGTGCCCAGAAAAACGAAAAGGACGTTTTAGAGCCAATATCGGCAACTTCAGGCAACGAGGAAACGCACATCAAGTTATTTAGCCGGTTCCAAAAAATAACGGTCCATGTTCAATTTTGGTTTTCATTGTTTGCAAAAGAGGCAGCGGAGTCTCTGCCAAAATCAAGTCAAACAATCGTCCTCCTTGAGCCTGGAGTTTAATGTGATGAATATTTACCCAGTGTAAAAAATCCCACCATAGTGGCTCAGATCAGAGCAAATAAGGAAATTGGAGCAGGAAAAAGTAAGGATTGTGCACATTGTTTGATTTTATGTGACTACCAAAAATGGGCGACCAAAAAGTAAATGGAGCTGGTCAGGGAAAGTCTAGAGAAACTGATTATTTTACAAAAAAAATTTCGGAGAATGCCGTCCGGACCAAAAATAATTTTAAAGGGAAAGTCGTGATTTTATTTCACAAGAAGTTGTGGTAGTTATTTTATAACGATCCAGAATGTGGATTGAAAGCACCATTTTTGCAAAGAATTCTTCTTTAAAAAGTTTTTAAATGGTAAAAAATATTTCTCGTTTCTGGAAACTGTGCTGGTCAACTAGTTAGGAAAAATTTAGAGGAGAAAAACTGGAGGGACTACATACAGTTTATTTGCAGTCTGTAACCATGAGGAACACTAAGTCTGGCTAGAGAAACACTATAGACAGAATGGTTAGAAGATTTGTAGAAATATTAAAAAACTTCATTGGGGCAATGTTAACAAAATTGGTGCCAAAGAGGGCACGGATTTCACAAAAATCACTGACAGCTGGCATCAGACGCACAAATTCTTTCTCAATTCTTGCCTGCTTCTTCATCTTCACCCTAAACATTGGTGCTTTTCCTCAGTATACTCAAAATATGATACATCGTGACCATTAGTTTACCAGGGGAGTGGCCTGACCACTCCCACTCTATTCACGTGGCCCTGACAAAACCACATATGTAGGGAAATCTTCTGATGATGGGGATAAAGGATAACACCTCAATGTCAAGTATTTATAGTTGCTCGGAGGAATTACTATGATACAGTTACAAGAAATGGTTTCAAAATGTTATTATTTATATAGCCGCACACAAAATCGTGTGCGAAACGAGCCCTGTCCCACATGGGGCTCCACAATTCTAATCAACCACAGTATGTGTTTGGAGTGTGGGAGGGGAAAACTGGAGGACCAGGAGGAAAACCCACGGCAAAACAGAGAAAAGAACATACAAACTACATATATCTACTAAAGTAGGACATCGTGGAAAGGTGAGGGGCTCTAAAATATTACAGTTAGAAGGGGACATCATTGTGATTCTACCATTGTGGCCAATATATATCCGATGCGAAATCACAGTGAATAGCTTATTCACGCACTGAAGGCCACCCATTGGTGATGTCTTCTAAGGGGAATCCCATTGTTTCACACTACTTCAGCTTATCTGTGGTTTGGAACACCTATCCAGACATAAGATAGTATATGAAAACATGTGGGGAAGCACATAGGCTGATACTTCCATAATTTTTGGTTTGTCTGTGGTGTTTTGGCAAAATTTTTTTGGTTTGCATTATTAGATTTGTCTACTTTTTTTGCATCATTGAGAGGGTTTTTTAAAAATTGAAACCCTTCACCCGTAATTTGGCTTAGGTTGCGATGTGCTGCAGATGTTTGCACAGGCATCCTATCTTTATTTTGCGCCAAAAAACAGTCGCAAAAAAACTAACTTCCTGAGGTGGCACTTTGAAAAAATGACCCTTTTTTAAGTTAAGTATAAAAAAAATTCATAACATTAGGATAGGGAAGAAAACGAAAAAAGGTCTTCGGCTCCCAATGAAACAATTAACTCTATGCAACATGCAAAAAAATACTAATCCAGTTCAGTTTCAAAAGTTTAAATTTCCAAAATTTCATCTCTTAGAATTTTTTCAAGTAAAGGACTTGGGAAAAAATGGGATTATTGCCCCCCCCCCTCCATCTTAATGTGCCAGATCTAAAACAAAATTATCAGACTCTTATTTCCTATAAATATAATAAAAAAAAGGGAAAGAATCATGTGAGACAAAATATATTATTTTTTTTATGTTCACATAAATAGCTGTAACTTTTTAGTATCCCTTACAGCAATATGTGAGTCTGGACATTGGTACAAGCTGTTACTTTATTTGCGACAAAAATTAGTGCTCGGAATGTATTGTACCACCTTTTTCAATCAGCTTCCTTATTGGTCGAAATGAGATCTATGGGTATAGATGAAAAATTTGCGACAAATTCGGCGTGCGATTAAAAAAAAAAACCCGAAGCAGTTAAAACGCAAGATAAAAAAAAAGGTGAGAAACTTAAAAGAAAAATAACATTAAAAAGATTAGGATAAAGTAACTGTCGGGATTAATGCTGCTCTCGGGTGAGGGGATCCTCTTTGCCCCCGCTCTTCACCTCGCCCTTCTCCCACCTTTTCCTCTATCTCCCCCCCCTCCCTCTCTTCTCTTAGTCGCTCATTCCCTCCTTCCTCTTACTATGCGACCCCCCCCTCTCCACATATACTCAGCCGTTTAGTCACTCGTTTGTCCTTTTCTTTTCTCTTCCGCTGGCCTTCAACCCCGCGTTCACCACCTTTTTCCCTCATCCCGTTCCTCTTATCTCTCTCCCCTTGGCTGTCTTTAAGCCCCCTCCTCCCCTCCTTTCGATTCCTCTTCCTCTATCCATTCTACTTTCCTCTTACCTTAACGCTTTTTTCCGTTCCGTTCCCCTAGCCGTAGGTCCTACTGACCCCCTTTAACAACCTCTTGGACTCTAAATCCATACGATGACCTTCCGATCAATGGCCACCGAGGATCACAGGACATCACTTTTGACCCGAATGTCCTAGGAGGCCACTGGAAGGCTGGTGTGATGCAGGAACTGGAAACATGTGCAGGGTAAGTACACCTTAATTTTTTTTGGCACTCTGCCACAGACATCTTCAGTCTTATCCCTGACAGTGTTCTGGGGACCTGCTTCAGTCAATCAGTGGCCACGAGGATCACAGGAGTCACATTTAACCAGTGGTCGGGTGGCAGAGGAGGCCACTGGAAGGCTGTTGTGTTGCAGTAACTGGGAGTATGTGCAGGAATAAGCACACTTGCTTTTTGGCACATCTGCTCCAGAATGGTTTATGGAAATCTTCAAATCTTCATCCCTGACATTGGGGGTCATTTCTAGGGGTCCGAATGGTTTTCGTCGGTTCGAATTACGTTGCTGATTCCGGTTTCCACGCATCGATGCATCGGTGCTGCATGGAATCGTGGTTGCACGAAACGACTTCTGAAAACTCCGTTTAAATTGCCGGGTTATGGCGCAACCGACGGATTGTGGCAGGGGGGCCATCACGAGCGAAGAGACGGGCTTGGACCAATAGGACCGTCTCTATGAGATAACCGCGGGGTTGTAAAACAACTGGTCGCTTGAAGAACGACCGTCGATCAGGAGTTGGTGATAGGAACTCCGCGAATAGCTCCGGCGGACTTCAGCGCAGCAGAAGCAACACCTGGTGAACATCGGGCGCACGACCTTAGTGAATCGCTGGAAGACTGAAATCCTCGACGGAAGGACGCGCTGTGGATCGGACAGGACGGTAAGTAAATGTGCCCCACTGTCTCTGGGGACTGCTCACACAATCAATGGGCCACCGAGGATCACAGGACGTTACTTTGACCAGTGTGTTGACCTGTGTGTTACAGGAACTGGGAGCATGCGAGGGTAAGTACATTTTTTTGGCACTTGCCCCAGCCAGTGGTTTCTGGAAATCCCCTTTACTAAGGACAATTCCTACCATTTACGTTTACATGCACTGATGTATTGTGGTGGCTGTCATATTGGACCTTGCATCACTTATTCTATAAGAGTTGTCCAAACCAGACATCCCTTCTACATGAGAAGTGAAAAAAGTGTTTCATGTTTCGTCTTAAGTCATAAATCGTTAAATCTTCCTTGAGAATGGTTTTCATTACCGCGCCTTTCCTTTGACATCATAGTCTTTAAAATCCTAATTCGGCTCCTTGCCTGGGGTGGAGTGTAGTATCCAGAGCCTTGCTGCAGGAATTCTGTCGTGTTTCTTCTAATCCTCGATATGATTGTCAAAAAAACAACTTTCAAACCTCTGCCGTGAGTATTTTTGGCCAGCTACGGCATTATTTGATGTTGGAAATCTTGGATCAAGTCTTGGAGCACACCTGTCCAACTCCGTGTTATCTGAGAACACACCTGGTGACCAAACAATGACATTAACTTAAACCACTTGTTTCTTATTTACTGCTCATGGAGTAATTATTCGTGGTCCAAGTTCAGGGGAACATTTCACATTTCAGTAAATTTCTTTGATGATGGAGTCTCTCGATAACATGAGTTGGAAAGGATCAGACGAGCTTCAAAAATAAATTTGCCAGTAATTTGGATTGTGTTTGAGGAGGTTTTTTTGTAAGGTCTCTTACACTGTCCAATTTCACCAATGGCGACCTCTACTCCTGCAAGTTTGGTTAGGGTTGAACTACAGTAGTCGATTGGACGTTGGCCTTAAAGTGGTTATATCAAGTTTCATGTTATCCTATCCACAGTCTGATCCATGGGGTTCTGATAACTGGGCCTCTGCTGATCACGAGAACTGACCTCACACTGATCATGAGAATGGGGGTCCTGACATGCCAATCAATACTCCAAATCTCGTCTATGCAGTGTTGCCCAAGAATTTGGGCATTGATTATGGTGGAAAGAATTGTCCTTCTTCATGACCCCCTAGATGGAAACTAGAAAGGATAAGGACCCAAATGGGGAGATGGGAGTTGTCCGATGTGCACATATTCAATGGAGTGCTCAGCCTGCAACTCCGTCTATTGGGAGAACAGGACCCCATTATCGTAATTGTTTTGGTTCTCAGCAGTTGGATATCTACAGTCAGATTGTCCCTATGCTATGGATAACAATAAACCTCTTTAAGACCACCTGGTTACAGTACAATCAAATAAAAAGCTTATTGATCCCTGAGGAAGGTTGTGGTGCATAGCTCTGACATGTAGAGTTACAAAATACGGACATAGACTGGAACACGGAAGTGAACACAAGAAATAAGAGTAGTCACTGGGGCGGGTTCAAGCGCGGGGGAGGGGTTACTGAGTTGATTTGGCTGCTCATTGAGTCCATTATTGTAGATGGGTCTTGTTATAAAAGAGTTACTAAAAACTATGTCGTCAGCAGCAGATTGCGCGATTACGGTCACTGCTTGGGCTCCGTGTACAGGTAGTACTTGTACAATTGGGATTGTATTGCGTCTTCTGCAATGGAAATAAACTGTTGCAATTCCCTAACCTGCCAAATAAGGGCAATAATAAGAGTTGGGGTTGTTGTAAATAGTAAGTCTAAGATTTTGGATTGTAGTTTTAAATATGGACCATAGCTCTGAATGAATACTAGCCCAGGAAACAGATGTGTTGGCATCATAGTCATCAATTCTGGTAGGAGCCTCATCACCCGTGACTACTGTCCTGTACTGTAATCATGTATTGTATGGTATTGTATTTGGGCAGGAGGGGAAATGGTTAGAACTGAAAATATAGTAGGGATGGTATGGTAATATGGGATTCAAGAACTGTAAGCACATATACTGTATGGTCAGAGAATACACCCCTTGGGAAATTGGTCTTAGAGTCAATAATTGGTTGTAATGGGACATCACAGATTCCAGTATGTAACACAGGGAGTGAATGTGACTAAGACAAAGAGTTGGTGATTGCCCATTGATTATAACTCCTTCCACAACCGTCATTTTGGAAATAGCCTTACCACCAATAATAAAAGAGTATTCCTCCACACAAAGACAAGATTCTAAAATACTCAGGATAATAAAATAACACATTCTCTAATTCACTGTTTTAACAAAAAATACAGCATTTCATAGATATATTCCAACCTATCTCTTCAGTCATGGTGTACACAATTTTGGGTGCCCCTGGATCGACGTGCATCTTTAGGTTCTGGAAGACATATTGCTCTTCTGTCTGATGCTGCCCTGAGCTAAGCTATTCTCTGGCATCGGCCCCTTCCCTTGCATTTTAAGGGGAGCTCGACACAACACAGACACTTTTGTAGGCAAGCAGAGGAGTAAGGAGTGTAAATCTAAAGCTACAGGCAGTATGGTCTTTATCCAGGGGAGGGGAGGGGAAAAAGAGGAGGCATAGCAGAGCTGACAGTGTATGTTATGGCTGAGGAATCGTAGAGTTGAGAATGTAATTGTGTTATATGCATCTCATGGATCTTAACATCTCATCTCTGTGTCTCATCTTTTCTATGTGTCAGATACTAGAGAATGTAGAAGCTAAATGAAAGTGTAGATAAACCATGAACCCTGATAATACTAAGAAACTTGTTCAGCACACAGCATTTCATAGCACTAGAGGGAATCATTAAGTGTTGCTCGAGAGAGTCCCCCACACTCTCGAATCTTACATGAACATCACTGAGTGATAGGGGCTAAGTAGCAGGTAAAACTTGTAAAATTGTTAAATAAGGAGTTATAAAGTTATATTTATTGTGTAACATCACTAGGGGATTTAATGTGAGATTTCTTCCATGGCAAACCCCTGTAATCCCTAAAAACATCCTGTTTGCATCCTGTTAAAGAGTGAAACTCCAACACAACAATAGACAACAATTTTCCGGATACACCATTTGAGCGGGTCTCCTCCCACCCTGGGCTGGTACCAGCTACAAATTCCATCATGATGTGATATCAGAATCCCCCCTCCACTTTTTCTAAATTGTAAAGTCTCCTGGATTACATTACTAACTCTAATGTGAGGTCATTAGATTGGTTTCCACGCACCATCCCTGACTCCATGCCACTTGGTGTAGACGATCCATCGATGGTCTCCCGTCACTATGTCTGGCTATTTTTGGCTGCCAGCTACCAATGTGGTGAGTAAAATTAGCCAAATTTGGGTTTCGTCCAACCTGAATTATAGCCTACAAAGGAATGAAGGGAAATACTTCTATACACAGCGGAAGTTATGAAAGCAAATGTCAGGAGACCAAGTGATTTTACCAGATTGCTGCCTTGGGCCCTGAGCCCAAGCTTAATGTCTTTTACAATAATCCCAGATGAGGTTGATTTTAATAATAGTCTGATCGTGAGGCCGGGCCGTGAGATGCACAGAGACGAGGGAGCAGGACATGAGGGTGCACTGCGCTTCCCAATCTAGTGGGTCCTGCGCAAGTAAGTAAAGACGCACAGCTTGAAACTTTTCGTTTAGGATCTGTCGCCAGTCATTCCTCAGTGGAGCTTGCAGACGCACAGCGATCATGTATTCACATGTGTGTCCTGACATATATTGGCCACACGGGATGCGATCGAGGTCTGTACTTAAATGCTGACTCCTTACGAATAATAATTATTTATATAGCACCCAGATTCCGCAGCGCGCCACAGAGCGTGCAATGGGGCCCCAATCTAATCACCCTACCAGTAGTTTGGAAGGGAGGGAGGAAAACCATGTAATCACATACAAACTCTTTGCAGATGTTGACCCTGGGACTTGAACCCAGAACCTCCAACGCTGCAAAGCTAGATTGCTAACCACTGGAGCCACCTGCTGCCCTACTACGAATGTAATTAAAGAGCTGAACTAAAGACCTAGAAAGAAACCAGACAAGGCCAGATTATAGCGAATAGGGTACAAGAGGTGCCAGACAGCGAAGCTTCTTTCGATTACCGAAGTTCAGCCAATTTTCAGACAAATTCTATTCGACTGAATCAAATCATGGCGAATCACGTTTTAAAACCAGGAGTTTTCCTGGCCTGTAGGTGTGTTGTAGACATTGTGTCATGTTTAAATATGCATTCGGGAACGTGGTTTGGTCTTCAAACAAGCTGTTTTTAGTAGTGACACACACATGACGCGCCACGGCTCTAGAATCGCTTCATTCTTCACTTCCATGTGGCACTTAATAGGCCAACTTCCCCAAATAAGCAAAGCGGGGAAGCCAGCCTGACAAGTGGTAGGGTAACGCCTGTGCCAGCTCGAGAGGACCGATCTGGGGCCACAGATCCCACTATAACATCAAGAGTGCACTCTTTTTACAACTGACTCAGCTGATTCCATAGATAAGACAGAACCTGTTGCTGTTAAACGCGAACATGTAGAAAGAGGGGTGTCGGGCAGTAATTCTGCATTGACCTCACTGATCATTTGCCCTTCATTTCGTCCATCAGTTGCGCTTTCAATCGATCAATAATCATCAAAAACAAACGGGAGGTTGATGCAAAAACAGAGATGACCAGTAAAGGGGATATTTGCATGCCCTGTGTGTTCTGTATCCACTCATGCTTTGGCTATCCATTCTGAAGCTTTTCATTTCCCCAGATGAAATAAAGGGGAAAAAACAAACATTACATAGTGGCAACGTCTAGAGCGGGTGGAGGGTGATTTGAAACAGCAATATGGAAATCACAGGGGTTCAAGGAGCGACAGCGGTACAGTTGGGCAGAAGCATGAGTAGGCTGCAAAGTGGCACAATGACCAATTCTGTAGGTGGCAGCAAATGGTAGGCCACAGAGTGGCCCAATGACAAAGTTAGAGTGGGCGCCAGCTGCTGACTGTCCTCCAAAGAGTTCGTCCTCGCTGATAGTGGTGCTGAGCCCAGACCAACTATAGATCTCTGGCTGAGAGAAATGAACAAAGACAGAGGGTGGTTGAGGACAGGTGAGGGCCTGCTGAACCTGCTCCGGGCCATACCAACTAAAAGGTTGTATCTGAGGAACCCACTCTAATCATTGGCTTGGGTTGTCAGATGTCATCTGGGAGGACAGTGGATGGCCTAGTCAACCAACGAGAAACTTGGGGTTCATCAACACACTGCTGCTAGATGGACGCGGCACGTTTGCTGGCCTCAAAGAGTCATCTCTGACGCGGACGTAGCCCCTTACGTGTGCTTGCTCCACCTGCCACCTCTCTGTCTGACACTATTGGTTAATCAACTATGTTGAATTGACACAGCTTTCTGATTTCAAACTTTAGCAAAAAAAAAGAATGAAAGTTGGGGAATACAGAAGCCCCACAAAATGACACCCTGGACTTTGAGAAAATCACTCCATCAGCTACTGAGTACAAGCAGCCTCAGACGCTACAGACAGCACTGCAGTGTGAACATGAGGATTGCAAAGGGCTACCTGTTTTAATAGGGCATATGACATCACATAAGTCTGACTGGTCGCTGATTGGCTTACAGGTTGCCACATGTGATCGAGGGTGTTCCTTTCTTCCCAGAGTTCTCCGCCCATGTAAACACAGTTGTGCTCGCGGCACATTTTGCTATAATAAGGGGGGAAAAAAAATTTGTTACCATGAAGTCTGTACACTACGCGATCTCTGTGCCAATGAAGTTTTCTGAATTCTGGAAATCAAATATTATAATATCAGCATTTTACCTGTGTGTATGGCATCTATTACCTACCTCATTCATCCATCCATTCATCCTTTTTATCTATCTTTTTACTATCATCTATTGCCTGAATATTCTCCAGGCTCCTAGGACAATCATCCACTCCCTCATGGTGTCTGGGGGGACATCACCCCACTTCCTCATGGCTCCTAGGACAATCATCCCACTCCTCAATGCTCTGGGACATTGTTCCACTCCCATGGCTCCTAGGAATCAATCTACTCCCCATTGACTCTTTTTCTGGGACATCATCCCACTCCTCCATGGCTCCTGGACTCATCCACCTCCTCCATGGCTCCTAGGACTCATGCCTACTCCTATCCCCATGGCTCCTAGGAAATCACCACTCCCAATGGCTTCTGGGACATCATCCCCTCTCGATGGCTCCTAGGACATCATCCCACTCCTCGATGGCTCCTGGGACATCATTCCACTCCTCCATGTCCTAGGAATCATCGTACTCCCCAATGTTCTGGGACATCATCCCACTCCTCGATGGCTCCTAGGACATCATCCCCACTCCTCGATGGTCCTGAGACATCATCTCACCTCTCGATGGCTCCTAGGACATCATCCACTCCTCTCTGGGCTTTTGTCCACATGACTATGAGATGTCAACAAATGTGGATCCTTGCACAGCTTTCATACCAAGAAACATGGCCAACATATCGATCCGTATTTCCTGGACTGATACTTTGTGGTGAAGCTAATATTCCAGGGCCATAGTCTCCATAGCCTTCTACCGGAACTTAACATATCAATTTTATAAACTCCCACAGAAAAAAAACATCATAGTGACGGGTAGTACCGAGTTTGATGTATTTGAATACACGGGTTTGGGGATAGCATTCTAATCATGGTTCCACTGCTGGAACCCCCACTATTCACGTAATCAACCTCCGAGAGTGGGATTCCCATTCTCACTAATTGATGGAGTAACAGGATCAGTATCTGACTTGCTGTTCCGTCCAATGCTATGGGAGAGTTGGAAATTGCAGAGCCCAGCTATCGGCTATCTCAGTACTCCCACTTACTGTCTATAAGAGTTCTGGAGATACCTGAGTGCTGTGCCCCACATTTTTATGATGCTTCAATAGTATTGAATGGAGCAGTAGGACACTACTCAACCTCTCTCACCTCTTCTCCCGCAATTAGTGGCTTCCACCTAGCAGTTGTTATCCTCTATCCTGAAGATAGGGACTAACAATTGAACTTGGTCCAACCCCTTTAAAAGGAATTCCTCTAGTAGGCTTTTTCTATATTAGAAAACTGTAGCTCTATATATGACTATGGTCCATACAGAATGAATATATTCCCATACGTCAATCCACCTCCTACCGGTAATTACCGTACTATAGACATGTATCTTCATTGCAAGCTGTGGGACAGTTCCTTCCTACCCCCACCCCCCCAAACCATTGTCCTAACCCTGAACTATTGTGACCCATACCTCCCTTCTTTATTTCTTCACCCTTCAAAGTAATCCAGATGTCATCATTATCACTTTTTACATGCGGAACCTTCAAAAGTTTTAATCCGGGCTGAGCCCAAATCCAAACATCCTTCCCATACAAAGTGCGGAGAAGGACTCAGCTGGCCGGAGAATAACACTGATCTTTTGTTGTATGAAATTCCCAATCATAGGCTTTTGTTTGTAAGAGGTGAAGGGAGAGGCCTCTGATGTTCTCTGCTCGCCGGCCCGGAGATCATGTTTAATTCATCTACATCCTGCTGCAATTTCGGCATCATTCTAACAAATCTGCCCCGCGTCCACCTGATTGCTCGCCGCTGAGTTCCTTCCCTTTAATTATTGGCCTAATATAATGTTTACATTTCTGGAGGAATCAAAGTCAGCAATCAGCAGGGGGTTTTAGGCTGCTCTCCTACCTTCAGATCCAGGTAGAGTTACTAATTATCCAGAGGGAGACCCGACCCCGCCGCGCTGGCGTTCTGTTACCAGTATATACACATATACTGCAGACCTTGGGGATAGACCTCCTGACAGGCTAGGTTTTTTAGGACCTGCAGGTTTTTAGGACCTGCGAAGACATTACATGATTGGTGGGAGCCTGACCACTGATGCACCAACACTGTGCCTCCCTTCATATCTCTCCATTCCAACTTGTGTGGTAGTGACGTGAAGGGGACATAGGGGCAATCCTAAACATACAGCAGAAACTGCACCCAGACAAATCTATTTATCCCTATATCCATCTTCTCTCTGTTCTATATCAATTATCTTCTACTTCTATCCTACTAATATTTATCTGTCTATATATGTAACTTTGCCGCGGCAGCATCCGTATACCTCTTCTTCTCCATCTCTCATACTATATGATATATAGCATATAATGTATACAAAAGGATTTATCTACTCTTAGATAGATAGAGTAGTATATAGATTGAAATAATATACTATAAATAACATTATAGATAGATACATAGATATATCTATCTCTCTTCATCAATCTATCTAGATCTCTCTGGTCACCCCCCCTCATCTCATAGATGTAAGCTCTTGTGTCACCCCCTCATCCTCATAGACTGTAAACTCTTGTGTCACCCCCTCATTCTCATAGACTGTAAGCTCTGTGTCACCCCTCATCCTCATAGACTGTAGCTCTTGTGTCACCCCTCTTCTCATAGACTGTAAGCTCTTGTGTCACCCTCATCCTCATAGACTGTAAGCTCTTGTGTACCTCCCTCATCTCCATAGTCTTAAGCTCTTGTGTCACCCCCCCCCCTCACCTCATAGACTGTAAGCCTTGTGTCCCTCCCTTCCATCCTCATAACTGTAAGCTCTTTGGTCACCTCCTCATCTCATAGACTGTAAGCTCTTGTGTCAACCCCTCATCCTCATACTGTAATCTCTTGTGTCATCCCTCTTCCTCATAGATTGTAAACTCTTGTGTCACCACCCTCATCCTCATCCCAGACTGTAAGCTCTTGGTGCACCCCCTCATCCTCATAGACTGTAAGCTCTTGTGTCCACCCCTCATCCTCATAGACTGTAAGCTCTTGTGTCACCCCTCATCCTCATAGACTGTAAGCTCTTGTGTCACCCCCCTCATCCTATAGACTGTAAGCTCTTGTGTCCCCCCCTCATCCTCATAGACTGTAAGCTCTTGTGTCCACCCCCCCTCATCCTCATAGACTGTAAGCTCTTGTGTCACCCCCTCATCCTCCTAGACTGTAAGCTCTTGTGTCCCCCCTCATCCTCATAACTGTAACTCTGTGTCAACCCCTCAGCCTCATGACTCTAACCTTGTGTCACCCCTCATCCTCTAGACTGTAAGCTCTTGTGTCACCCCCCTCATCCTCATAGACTGTAAGCTCTTGTGTCACCACCCCTCATCTCATAGACTGTAAGCTCTTGTGTCAACCCCCTCATCCTCATAGACTGTAAGCTCTTGGTGTCACCCCCATCATCCTCATAGACTGTAAGCTCTTGTGTCACCCCCTCATCCTCATAGACTGTACGCTCTTGTGTCACCCCCTCATCCTCATAGACTGTAGCTCTTGTGTCCAACCCCCTCATCCCATAGACTGTAAGCTCTTGTGTCACCCCCCTCATCCTCATAGACTGTAACTCTTGTGTCACCCTCCATCCCCCCTCCTCATAGACTGTAAGCTCTTGTGTCACCCCCTCATCCATCTAGACTGTAAGCTCTTGGTCACCCCTCATCCTCATAGACTGGTAAGCTCTTGTGTCACCCCTCTCCTCATAGACTGTATCTCTTGTGTCCCCCTCATCCTCATAGACTGTAAGCTCTTGTGTCACACCCCATCCTCCTAGACTGTAAACTCTGTGTCCCCTCATCCTCATAGACTGTAAGCTCTTGTGTCACCCCCTCATCCTCTACTCTCGTCGTAAGCTCTTGTGTCACCCCCTCCTCATAGACTGTAAGCTCTGTGTCACCCCCCATCATCCTCATAGAAACTGTAAGCTCTTGTGTCACCCCCTCATCCTCATAGACTGTAAGCCTTGTGTCACCCCCCCATCCTCATCAGAATGTAAGCTCGTGTGTCACCCCTCATCCTCATAACTGTAAGCTCTGGGCCCCCATAGACCATGATGTGCGGACCTTTGGTGGCACGGGTGCCAGAGGTGGGCACGCAGGGACCTTTCTGTGGGCACCCAGCTGTCGCCCCAGGACAAAAGTTCACCAGACAGGACTTAATCTTCCTGCACTCCGTGCACCTTTAAAGTGACGTATCCTTGACTGACTGGAACTGCAAGAGGAGTAAGAAGTGTGAACTGCTCCAGAATATTTTGGAGGTCCTACTACTGGCCCACGATTCTTCCTGTACAAAGACCATCTATCTATCTCATATCTTCTATCTATCTACTATCTATCTATCTATCATATCTATCTATCTCATTCTATCTATCTATCATCTATCTATCTATCTATCTATCTATCGATCTCATCTATCTCTCTCTCTTCTATCTATCAGTTTTCCATGGGCCTGGGGGATACAGTGGCTGATGCCGTATTGTTTGCACATTTCTATTATCTGGCTCAATTGTCTTGAGCCTCCTGGAAGTGTCTTTCTGCTTCCTCTTGCACCCTTCTGTTCTGAGTCAACAAGAGCATTTAGGCAATTGGATCAAAGATAAAATGCGAGGAAGTGCAACCCTGGGGCAAAGGATGAGCAGTCACAAATCCTGACCATTGTTTGCTGAAACCTTCACATCTGGCGTTGAGCATTCTGCAAATACGGTTACTTGCCGCACTAAGGCCGTCCCTCGAGCTCAGCCCGAGTTCTCCTGCTCCCATCACACTACATTAGGACATTATCAGATTGCCAGAGGGCGATAGCCGAAGGATTTACTGAGATCCAGCAGTCAGGGTAAAATGTAATGCAGACATCCTAAGTGCAATATTTCCGGTTATTACACATATTTACGGCTCGGGTCATTCCAGGACACGGAAAACGACAAGTATTACCTCTACCAAATGCACAAAAACTATGGGGTCGTTCATCAGGCTTCTACAGCAGAAATTGGGGTTCCTGCCCAAGGTCTGCGCCTACCTGGCCGCCCCGACCCGATACTTCAGGAGGTCTTAGCTGGAGGTGGGGGGCTTTCCATTTGGTAAAGTGACATTAAATGGAGTCTTCCACAGCCACAGGGTTGCAGTGCGGTGCTAGTGGTGGATCAGGTGCAGCAAGCCCGCGATCCCCGGGGGTGCGCTGTCCACAACGATCCTGCACAGCTGCTGCTGCCAAGATTGTGCGCTGGGATCCTGCAGCTGTCGTTTCACATCAACAACATCACAGCTCAGGTCCGCCGGAGTTCACCTTCTTCCCAGGGCTTTAAGTGCTTGGTATTGCGACACAATTTAAAAATGTTCAATCCTGCGCGTTGTTCATTGTCCCGCCCCCCGATTTGTGTCGCCTGAACGCTGGCCACATTGCGTCACACACCGATCACTGCGCAACGCAATCCTCGGCGCGTTCCCCCTTAAACGGTCGGAAACCAAACGGAAATGTCGGCAGCAGGACATTAGTAAGTAAGCTTCCAATGTGAAAGTTAAACCTGCGCTCAGTCCGAATCATCGGATTGTCGACGGCTCTCCCCCAATTTGTGTCACACTGGCAGCCACACAGCTGTGGCCAAATCCCCGGTGCAGACCACCTGTTAAATACCTGTCAAGGCCGTGTAATCCCCGAAAAGGTGCACAGTCCGATAAATTCAGCAGTGTGACAAAAGTCAGTCCCCCGACGGTCATATCCATGGTCCTTCTATCTCATCTAGTAACTATTTCATTCAAAAATAGATGTTGAGTTGGTCAGGCGTTTCACCTCCGACCAATCACCTATTGCCATTCCGATATATAGATCATTATAGAGGGCCAGAAAACCCCTTTACAAAAATCCAAGTCTATTAAATTATATAATAAAATACTTCTAATAATAAAAACAGTAAACAAGGCATAAATAATCACAATTACTTATAGAAACGTCTTCTGTCGGCAGAACAAGAGTTCCTCATTATCTCCGGAAATAAACTCTCACTCTCTATCTTCAAGATTAAGTTTCTTTTTAGTCCTCGAATCTATTGAACAGAAGAAAAAAAAAGAAAACCACAAAGAAAAGTAAAAGTGTGAAAGTACAAATTAGGGACAAAAACCCGTGAGAAATAGGTTTAGGATTAGGGAATGACAAGGAGTTCCACTGGCCTTGTTTGGGTTTTCTTACATGGGGTGTGTTTCACAGTTTCTATGTCCTCGGCCAGTCATGACTCTATCCTACGAGCCATCTACTTCCAGAATATGTGGGATCAGTCCCAGTCCAGGCCTTCCTTGTAATGGTCATTGGGCAGATTTACTTACCCGGTCCATTCGCGATCCCAGGACACGTTTTCTGTGCTGATTCGGTTCGCCTGCCTTATTCATTAATGGTACGTTCCTCGCCGCCCTCCACCAGGTGGCGCTGCTGCCTGAAAAGCATCGAAACTGACTGGATGTTACCGACGCGCGCTGAGTTAAGTAAGTGCAAGCTCCGCGACAGATTTTCTTTTTTTTAAATGGCGGCAGTTTTTTTCCGAATCCGTCTGTTTTCGTTCGGCCACCGCCCCCCGATTTTTCCGTCGCGTGCATCGCCAGCGCCGATGCGCCACAATCCGATCGTGTGTGCAAAATCCTGGTGCAATATCAGGGGAAATCGGCGCAAATCATAAATATTCGGGTACACCGGAAAACGAGAATCCGTGCCCTTAGTAAATGACCCCATTTAATTTAAATGAAATCCCGTTTCGGTGCGCAATACCAGAACAGCACAGACAATGTGTGTCTGTTTCCAACCAAAAAAAAAAAAAAATCTCCACCCCTTTATACTAATCACTCAACTAATGAATAAAGGGAACAAGTAAAAGGGAATAGTGCGAGTTGAGTAATTAAATCTCTGTACACTGAATTTGTAGAATAGAATTACATATATGTGAATTTTCCACAAAACTGAACATGTACCAGAATCCTCTGCTCATGCTGGGCCGGCGGACGGTCACCGCTCCTTGCTGGGTGAATGTCACAAATGTCATCTTGTCTGAGTGACTGCAGCTAAGCCAGCCAGTAAATGAGCGTTCCCACGGCAGAGGATTATATGTGCTAGGAAAGGTGCGCAGCACAGGAGGGATAGAGTCAGACCAGGGGTGTTCCTTCAGGGCGCTGTTATAATTGGGTTTTTAAGGAACTGACCGTCACCAGGCACCTAATTTTCACTACAAGACAGGCTGAGAAAGCCATCACACTGCAGTGCACATATGTCTTTACTTTTACGCTTTCTCTAAGCATTTGCATTACAATCTAATTGTGGTGTTATAACTTACCTTGAACCCTGAAGAATCCTATGTGTGGTCCCAGGGTTTGGGCTTTGGGTTTGGATCCATTTCGAAACTCATGAGACTTATCTGTGCTGGAGATCCCTCAGCTCTCAGCTTCTTGTACTGCTCCTCCTTCCTGCTCTTTCGCAGATCTCACCAGCCTGGAGCGTGACATCAGTGGGAGAGGGAGAGCTGTACCGAGCACAAAGGTGGGTACTGAGAGCTGAGGAGTCTGCAGCACAGACAAGTCACATGTTATGTTTTTGAAATGCAGCCAAACCAAGCCCAACCCCTGGGACTACACTAGGATCTGTCAGGGTACAAGTGTAGTTATAACATACAATTATATTGTATGCAAATGCTTAGCGAAAACAAAAAGACATATTTCCATGGAGGTGTAATTTGCTTTTTGGTAACCTGTCTTTAAATGAAAATTGGGTCCCTGGTGATAGGTTCCCTTTCACCAGAGGCCTCCTGATCGTCACCGTGGACCAGAACAAGGACATATGAGAATTTTCAGAGAATTGCTAGTGGTAGTTTCTGACCGTACAAGTCTGTCCAAGACAGTGCGTAGTGTATTGTGGCGCCTAGGTGTGCATACTGTATAACGTAAGCCCTATGATAGAGTGACACATCAGACCACTGTATAGCTATGTACAAGCATATTTATCTGTGCCATTTTGCTCTTGCTTTTGGCACCTGTCTGTTGAATGCTGGGGTTATAGCTTTTATTCAGAGCACGATGGAGGAGCGTGAAGCTCTCAATGTGGAGAGGCAAATAGCACAGCAAGTGTGAGGATGCCTTCAGTGATTTTGGAAAAGCAACACTTTTCTGGAGTATAAATGCATTTTTTCACAGTCCTGCATCTACTATCAACATCACATGGACGGTGATACAAGTATTTCTTGGTCAAGAAACGTAACAGCGTCTGTAGAGAGGCACAAAAGCACGCAGTGTGAGCCTTCAAGGCACTTGGCACAAGTACAATCTGGAGTCTAAAATCCATTTTTTGTACAGTACTGCATCTACAAAACACCATACACCAAAGTTATTATTACACACCAGTCCAGGGTCAAACTAACAAGTGTCTGCAGAGAGCACAGAGCACAGCAGTGGGAGCCTAAAAGCTACAATTCCGGAATATATGCCTTTTCACAGTCCTACATCTACAGATAACTACATACCAAAGTATTATTAAACATTCAGCTGCAGCTTGGCGTCAAAACCTAATAAATGTCTGAATAGAGCACATAGCACAGCAGTTGGAGCATTCACACCGCAGCTGACAAAGCTACAATTCTGAGTGTAAATGCATTTTTCATGGTCCTCGCATCTACAGATAACTACACCAACACCAAGAGATCGATTAAACAGCAGATCCAGGGTCCAAACCTAATAGTCTGGCAGAAAGCACCATAGCACAGCAGGTGTGAGTATACCCCGTGCAATCTGCAAGCCTGGAATATAAAGCCATTTTTTTTTCAACATTCCTACTACTATTACAGCTACAACAACACAAAGGTATGGATTCACAGATCTCCAGGGACAATACCTACCACCTACCGCTAACTGATGATTTTGTGTGGTCAAAACTGCTGACTGATCCCTTTTAATACGTTGTCAATATGCAGAACACACCGAGAAATCTCGCGAGATGAAATCAATATTGATGATTGTTTTTGCATGTAACACAAAGCCGCTGATGAGAGGCGAAATGGGAGCCAGGCTTTCCTGTACATGAATATATTGTCAGGGCCACTCCCATATTAAAATAATATTTCACAGTTGCGGCATATGAGATTTAACCCCGCCCAGAGCCGTCAGGTATGATTATGGTAATAGCCCGGTGATTATTCCATGGAGTTCCCCGTTGAGCACAGTCAGTTTTCATCTGGGTTGCAGATTGTCCCTTATTCAATTCCGTTTGTCGATTTTGCAATTCCCCAGTCGCGCATACATGCACGTTGACCTTCAGAGACGCATATTTGGGATCTCAGTTACGACGCTTTTATTTTTTTCCCAGTTCCTGATTGCGAAACTTCAAAATGGTAAGTTCAACCTTGGACTGAAGAGTCGGAAGAGCATATTACTGAAATAAATCTGTCTCATAGTGCTGTAATTTGACCACATTTTAGTTGTCATATTTCGGCACAAAAAGCGTTAAAAAATATTTTATGCCCTGTATTTTTTGGAATAATGATCACAGCAGCCACAGTAAGTGTCGTCTACACCTGGACAACAACCACTTCCCACTTACCCTTTAAAGGGTCTTCCCTCCCACGAAGACAAGTTTCGTATATTCACTCCGTATAACAAAATAACACATTCTCATAATTCACTGTTTTAACAAAAATACTCCATTTTTTACAATCTAAGGTCCAACCTGTCTCTATCAGGTCTACTGTACACAATTTAATTTGCCCCTAGACACTACTTGTGTGCGATCGTGGAGATATGATTTCTCTCTCCTGTGTGCCTGTTGCCACGCCCCCTGCACGGAGCTCAGAGAACACGACACTGCTTTTGATCACTTCTGCCAGGACAGAGCCGATATCTAAAGAGAGCTGCAAACAACAAGGGATAAGTGATCCGTGGGAAGGGGGGGGCAGGCACTATTCTGTGAGATGTAGTAGAATACACAGTGTAACAAGTGTAATGGTCTAATCAGCCTCTGTGTAATCCACATCTCATTGCATCTCTGAATCTTTCTCAATCTCTTCCTCTCAATGTGTCAGTGTGGTAGTACAATGTCAGAATCCAGATGAAAGTTTATATACACCTGTACCATGAAAGTAACCACAATTGTTAAACTACAGATCTTATGGGGTCATAAGTTTTGCTAGAGAATGCTCCACCCACGCCCTGGAATTCTCGAAAACACTGAGCACCTAGGGAGTGATAGGAGCTTAACAGCATACCTGAGTACAATTGTTAAAGTAGGGTTCAAATATTCTTTATTGTGTTAACATCACAGGTATTGAGAAGTGAGAATTTCCTTTTGTGTGAAAACCACTTTAAGTGACAGCCCACTCCACTGCATGCAACTTATATATTTTATCCTGTGTATTTGTCTACTTAAAAAGCCTAACCCTAACTGTTATTCCTATGTAGAGCGGTATGTTGTGCAGCATGAAGCCAGCTGAAGTCATGCAACAATGAAGCAGACAGGACTTTTATGGCGTCAAGGCTGGGGTTGTGCAATCAATAGCGAGCTGCATCATGCACAATGACGTAGAACAGTGCTTTTATTGTGTTGGCGGAGATGTGGTTTGTGCAAAGATTAGGCAGAGCTTGACGTCATGCACAATGATGCAGTGCAAGTGCTCTTATGGTGTGGCAAGAGCTGTGTGTGGCAGTGATAAGCAGAGCTTAAGTCATGCAACATGAAGCAGAGCTGTTGAAGTTTGAGTAGCAGTAACTGTGATTGTGCAGCGATGAACAATGCTGTAGTCTGCAACAATGAAGCAGAGCTCTGTCTTATGTGTGTAGAGCTGTGGCTTGTATAGTTTTCAAGCATGGCTGAAAGTTTTCCAGGGCGAAGCTAAGCTGTGGTCAGCAATCGATACGCACAACTATGGTAATGGAGTTTGGCTATGCTGCATCCATGCTGTATAGTCAGAAGGGGCAAACCTTAAAATACGAATTTGCTAGAGGTAAACTAGACTAATTGTAGTAGCAGGGCTGGGGATTTTGGTGTAGTACAAGGAAACCATTTACCATAAGACTCACAATTGTGTTCACTTTAATCAATGGGAAAAAAGGTTGCCAACGTAGAAAGTTCATCTTGATAAGTGTCCTGAATACCTCCCCAGTCTTCCTTCTTACTCCTGCTGACTGTACGTCTCAAGACGCTCCCCGCAACGCTTTCCGATGGGAACAGGTCAAAACATCATAAAACTCTCACTCCTCCAACTCTCCGCTTTGAACGTAACCTTGTTTGGAAATCCCATCCCACCTTATGAGTATTTTCTACATTATACAAACCTCTATAAACAAAGACCGACATTCGTGCAATTATTAGTTCCCAATCCAGCCGGCATCCGTGGCGAAATGCATGCTAAGGGAATTCTCCACAGCCAACTGGAAACATGTCCCCATTTTTATTCCTGCATTTAAAACCCTTCAAATCACCCAGAGGTATTTGGATTCCTTGTGCACTCTCATGTCCTGCGGCCTTTAGTGTCTTGGCATGAAGGGTTTTAGATGGTCATTACACGCGAACGACGTTTGGGAAATGCGCTGCATTTGGGTTTGATAATGATGAATTGACTGGTGTAGTCTGGGTAGATCCTGGGGCGGCGGGGTGGGGGGTTCGTAGGCTGCACATCATCACCAGGTCCACCAGGTGTCGCTGCTGCGCTGAGTCTGCGAGGCCACCTGATGTTCACGATCCTATTGTGGTGAACGGTAGCGCGTGTCCAGCGACACGTTTCTTTTTTTAAATGGCCAGCGGTTTTTCCCCGAATCCGTCCGGGTTTTGTTCGGGTGCGGCCAACGCCCCCAATTTCGTCGCGTGCATGCCGGCACCGATGACCACAATTCCGTCGCGTGCTCCAAAACCTGGGGCAATGTCAGGGAAAAAATTGGCGCAAAACTGAAAAAGTTCGGGTAACCGCTTTAAAACTATTAGTAGATGACCCCCCATTGTGTTTCGTGGCCAGATGCAGCCTCTAAATCCCCCTCATGACTACTGCCATGGAGTGGTGTAGGAGGAAAATATTCTGGCTCATACATCTATTTCATTGCTTGTACACCAGATTTCAAGATGGACATCCGTCCAAATCTAGCCCCCTGTATATAGCGTAGAATACACAGTATAACAGATAATGCGACAAATACAATGCAGACTGTACCCCAGTCAAATTTTTTTTTTTGGTCTCTGTGACAATTGGATTTTAAAAATGTTGATTGTCATAAGAACAATAAATCTTAATTACAACACCTCTGATACTGTTAGAGCTGATATATGAGCCTAGGATAAAGTACAGTAAATTACCAACATCCAGAGGTCCGTTGTAAACTAGGAGTCTTTATGTAAGTCGGGTTGTTCTTACTTTAGGTACACGCGTGTATATTAGATGTCAATAGATAGATTACATATTTACAGGCGATTATGGAGAGAGAATCAAATGGCTATAGAAAAATATGCTATATCTGCTATATAATATGCTTACAATCGGAATATACAGATAGGCCATTTAGATTGATTGATTATTAGGAAGAAGATATATTGATATTTTAGGGAGATGATAGTGAAGGTTTTCGATCGTATTTGTCTATACACAGGAGCCCCTGCACCGTCATGCAGCGGATAGATTACAACGGCCCTGGATTGGCACTGAACCTCTGCTCACTGTCCCAACAAATTCTGCAGACCTTAATCTTTCCATGTGCCCAGAAAGTCCATTTCCACTGTAAGTAACTGAGAAGTAGGAAGTCATTAAGACTAATAGCAATGGAATTTACTACACGTGCCCTCTCCTCTTTGTGTCTGACCTGGTAGCTTGTCCATAATGTCTGCGGACTATATCATGTCATAACCCTGTCTTTTATCCCTTAACGTCAGAAGGGGCCCATTATCTGAACCTCCATGTATAAGGGTCTATACCAGCAACAAAATGACTCGAGGCATCCATCAGGGGGCTCATTCACTGGATAGTCTTGCCATAAATGTGTTATTTAAACACC
The DNA here is from genome assembly GCA_019512145.1 of Engystomops pustulosus. Lineage (NCBI taxonomy): Eukaryota > Metazoa > Chordata > Amphibia > Anura > Leptodactylidae > Engystomops > Engystomops pustulosus. The sequence continues at coordinate 85,346,682 of CM033649.1, forward strand.
AGCCATGTTTTTAGTATGGTCATTCCCTGAGAGATGTGAACATTTCGGAATTCTCCCACAGTCTGTAGACACAACACATGTACAGGTAAAGGAAATCCTATAAATCTTGAAGTTTCTGAGTCCTTAGAAGCAGCCGCCTTCCATGTCTATCCCAACGAGAAAGATGAACCAAGCCATAAGTCCTTTTTATTCTGGGATTGGAGAATCACATTAATGTTCACTTCAGACCCCAGCCATCCTTCACATAGGAGCCACCAAGATCTTGGCCGTGTACTCATCACTCTTGATTATTCTACATAACTGTTCCACTCGTTTCTAGAATTTGAGCTGATCTATCTACAAATGTACATAAAAAATGAAATTAGTGGATGGATGTTGGTCCCTGTTGCCTATTTTTGTTATATGTCCATGCCTGTCTTTGCACCATTGTGGCCATGATTCGTGCTACAAATTGTCATTGTCACAGTCAATGTTGACTTCTACTGGTACCACCACCCGGTTTACGGTGTGGTAAGCACACTGTAATTTTCACACCCCCTGTGGACCGAGCTGGGTGGCTGTGGCTGAATATTGAGCCGGTCCTATTTTTGACATGATTTTGTTACGTGCCTTCTCAGCTTTCGATTCTAATGAGAGGGGAAAGGGTAAGGAAAAATCACAACCCCACCTCCCCCTTCTCCACCTGGCCGTGTGTTTTCTTCCTCTTCTCCTGTTTTTATGCCCAGGTGAGCACACGTCATATATAAGGGCTAATGGGACTAAGATGGAACCACCTATCTTGCCTATCCCCAGGGTTTGTTAGGATAAACCTCTACTTGATGGGCATAGCTCGCCATTTGGCCTCTTCCTATCCAAGAATTGGACTGGTCCACAGTCACCACACCCCCAGAAAAAAGAAATCATCTAATGCTTCTTAGACGTCATGGAATTGTAAATGTCATTGCATTTATGTCATGTAATTTGCAATGAATAGCATCACAACACCTAGGTAATTTATAAAATCTAACGTTTATTACAAATATTCTTAAAACGTTACTACTCACATAGGAGCAAATGCTTAAATTTGTTCCTTCTTTAAAACCGCTGAATACAGTGTAAAAAGAAAACACACAAACAATAAACAGAGTGAACACAATGGGGGTCCATTTAGTAAGTCAAGGGCCCCGATTCGCGTGTTCACCGCCCGTGGTTACCCGAATATTTTTCCGTTTGCCCCGCTTGTAACTAACTTGCCCCGGGATTTTGGCCGGCATCCGATCGGTTGTGTCGCATCGGCGCTGGCATGCGCGCGACGGAAATCGTGGGCGTGGCCGACGAAAACCCGACGTATTCGGAAAAAACCGGCCCGCATTTAAAACCAAATGCTGTCGCATATTAAGGACCGATTTACCTTCACCTGGTCCAGCTCGGTGCATCCGGCGCGATGAGTTTATTTCAGCGCAGCAGCGCCACCCCTGGTGGACGGCGGAAGAATACCTTATTAAATCCCGGCCAGCGGACCCGAATCCAGAGCGGAGAAGCAGCCGCCATCCGCTGGAAAACGCGATGGACCGGGTAAGTAATTTTTTGCCCATAGGGGCAATTTACTTTACCCGCCATTCGCGATCCAGCGCGCTCTCTGCTCTGGATCGGGTCGGCCGGGATTCTGAAGGTAGTTCCTCGCCGTCCACAGGTGGCGGCTGCTGCGCTGAAAATCATCTCCAGCCCTGAATGCACCACCCTCGGACCAGGTGAAGGTAAGCGGTCACCAGCGACACTTTTTTCGGGTTTTAAATGGCGGCGGTTTTTTCGAATACGTCGGGTTGTCGTTCGGTCCACGCCCCCCGATTTCCGTCCGCGCATGCCGGCGCCGAGCGCCACAATCCGATCGCGTGCGACCAATCCCGGGGCAATTCAGGTACAATCTGCGCAAATCGGAATATTCGGGTAACACGTCGGGAAAACGCGATTCGGGCCCTTAGTAAATGACCCCCAATACGTTTGACGTCCAGACCATTATAATACACATGGGTAGATGATGCTAGGTAACAGATAGGAGATATACTACTGAGGGGTGTGTCGGCCTCAGGTTATCTTACATTTTACCTAGGTATAGTGTCTTACCGTACCAGCATACGATACCCAAGGATGATGTAGGGCTAGGTGGGAGCCTATCGTCACATGTCGTTCCAGACAGGAGGGTGGTGGGTCCTAAAGAGTCTCCTTTACCACCCCATGAACTTCCTTCCTTCCTGATCCGCCCTACCAGTGATCCAAACTGTCCCTTGTAACTAAATACGTATCACACCTCCCTGACGCGTTTCGACAGAGGTCTCATCAGAGGGAGAATAAACCAACATAGAGATAGCCCATGAATCAAATGCCTCCAAGTATGATTAGCCTGAAGGAGAAGGGGAAGGAGTGCCTTCACCCCTCGGTAGAGCCGTGTGTTCACACGGGTGTTACTTGCAAGAATAGAGACCGATTGCCTGTCCCAATGGTAAAAATAAGATTGAACAAATTATAAGGTTTCTTCCAAAAAATATACGGTGAGGCATGCTCCGGGGACCTCTCCTACTTTTCCTTTTGTTGAGGAAACGCGCACATACAATGAAAATACAAGAGGAAAATACACTCAACTACTGTCCAATAGAGTCATAGAGTCTTTGTAATCTTCAATGAGGGATTGTCCATAGAGAGAAAGTTACCCCAGAAAGATATGACTGGAATGGAGCCAGGGATGGAATGGGATTGTAAGTAGGGTCCCCACACAAGAGTAAAATTAGGTACTCTATACCTAAAATGAATTACCATGTGGACCCTACCTGACATCGCAAGCCTCCCCTGGCTACATTCTCAGTCATATCTTACCTTCACCATTGACGAAACAGAGGCATAGTATTTGGGTCATTGTTTGGGTTTTACCGTTTTGTGGGGTACTTTAAGGCTACTTGCAAAACTTTTAAGGTAAACTGCCCCTTCGCCAGGGGGTTACAGTAAAACCCTATTGCACATTGGTCCTACCTAGAGAGCGCTGTCACTTTGATCTTCCTACATTTATGAGGTGGCCACCCAACCTTGCCTCTCCTAGGGAATGGTAAAGTAAATCAACTTCTCTTCCCTTCATCATAAACAATGGCTCAGTGGCCCTATTTCTTTTTCCAAAATTCCACACACTTGTCCACGTTAACTCACATCCAGGAAGAAGGAAGTCATCTAAGTGTTATAATGAGTCTTGAAGCTGTTCTATTAGAATGGAACCATACCCAGACCCTTTTGATGGCCACCTACCTTGCTTGTTTTCCCCATGCCGTAAGCCCTTCGACATCGGATTGAATAAAAGTATTATGTGTCATACTCAATATTATGAGACTCTTGTAAATTAGCTGCCTCCTTCTGACCTTGCGGTTCTCGTGTATCATTTTACTTAATTCTTCTCCGTCGCATTTCCTCCTTCAGTTCAATAATTTGAACCATTAGGCTTATTTAATTACACCACTTTTCAAATTAACTGCCGCTTTTTGAGGCCGACGCACACACATGTCCTTTCCTCTTTTCACTACTTTGGTCCGCCTTATAACATCCTGACGGCTTGCCCATCTCAAACGCCATCAATCTTTTCCCCGAGACCATGTTGACTTTAAGGAAATCAATTAAAAAAATCCTAAGTACAGTATAAACAGCGAATCCGAACTGCTCTCCAACCATAATGAAATTCACTGTCACAGAAGGGATTCACCTCTTGCCCCTCTTTTACTAGATTTCCCAGGAATGTCAAACGGGCCAGGGCCCAGCTGTTTTGTCGAAAGGGGGGAGTGGGGGGGGGGGAGAAATATCACTCCGAGATCTCAATCTCCAGCAGAGTAACCCAGAAGGTTTTTCTGATGTAAATCTCGGGTTTGCTCGGCAATTTTTAGAAATATTTCATAGACTTCTTTGTGAATTTTTTTATGTCGTTTATTTACTGTGCCGCTGTAATCTCCGGCTATTATGTTGGGGAGAACGTTTTTAGGTCCCAAAAAAAGACATATTTATTAAGGCAAGATAGGAGCTCATAAAGAAATCTTAGGGCAATTCCTGGCCCCATATTTAGATGTTAATTAAGGCAATCAAAGCTTAGTCCGGGGAGACAAAGAGAAATAACAGAAGGCATGAGGATTGGCAACGATTGAGGGAAATAAATTAACAATATTTTTACTATGTTTATCTTGGAGAATGCATATTGGATTAGGTACACTTCTATGTTAGCTCGAAACTCCTTCTCTACTGGTTTTAGACCCACCAGGGTGAATGACTCAGTAGGTGAACATTCATTCATCATCAATAGAAGCCTATCAAGACTTAATATACCAACTCGATCTGTGTTCTATTTAATCTTCGAAGATGTCTATCAATATTCGGGAAACTAGTTGCCACTCTTCTGATGGCACAGTAACTGTAGGAAGCAGCGTTCCATAGTTCAGCAGTTCATCAAACATGGCTATCAATATTGGAAACATGACTCAAGACTCCTTGTACCCAATAGCGTTAATGACTCGATAGCATGCCTTTTTGTTCAGTTACTATCTATCACGACCCTCCCTCCACCACTCGACTGTATGATTCCAATTTATCCTAAATGAATGTCTATCATATTGGGGAAAGTAGGTTGACTCTTCGGAATGGCACACTATAGGTGACTATTCATCTTAGAAGTTTTCTATGCGTGTTTACCACTCCTCTGATGCTTACAAAATGGATCAATGACAATAGTAATCAATTTCCTTCATATATGTCTATTACGACTTCATTGAACCACACAATCTATACAATGTATCTTCTTAAGAGGTCTATCACTATCGAGATCCAAGATCCCCTTGGCCCCATAAGTACGAGTGAAGACTTTATAGAGCCCATTCATCTCAAAAGTTAATATTGGAAAACTGGAGTCCACAACTCCGGAGTCCTTGGGCCACCAAATACAACTCCTAGATGACCATTTAACATCTTAATAGGTGTGTGAATAATTAATTCCAATGAAAAAAAAACAAAACAAAACATTGCTCTATAGTACCCAATTCATCTCATGTAATGTCCTACATTTAAAATGACCATAGGCTCTAAAGTTACCATCTTTAATAATGTCGGCCATGTTGGGAGCAATGTTAACACTCCTCTGTTTGCAATGAAAACTTTGGGACTAGAGTTGTCAGTTTTAGTTTCAGTAAACACACTTTAGGTTAAAATTTTTATTTCAATAGGAAATCTACCAATATTATAAAACCAGGTTCCTACTCCTCTGTTGCCTCAGACACTCCATGTCTCCAGTTCCTCAAACTACCGGCAACCATTGGGTTTATGAGACCAAATCTCTCACTCACTTAGTTGGAAGATGGAGCATCTTATCTCCTTAAAGGGTTTGTCTCCTTTTCATTAAATCTGTTCCATTCAACATGTCTCGCAGTGTTTGTGACTCCTTTAAAGAGCTTAAGAGCCTTTCCCTGTTTCTCATCATTCGGCTGTCATTCATAGCTTTCTCTCTCTCACTACTCTGGGCCATCCTCATGGCTTCTCCCACTGTGTTTCTCTCTCTTACTACTAATTCGTCTCCACTGACAAGACAACGAGGGCGTGCAGGCTGAGTCAAACTCTCCTCCTACAGCTCCTCATATCATCAGTGCTCAGCATTAAACAAAGAATTCATAGAGTCTGCAGATACAGTAAGTAGGCAGGCCTGTGATCCTTATAACATTCAGGATTATTATTAGGGGCAGTAAAGGCACATGGGCAATTATGTATAGAGTTGCAACCCCTTTGAGAGAAATGATTCGCTTTAACCATTGTCGAACAGGGGGTTATCTGAAATCTACTCACATCGCCCTGTAGACTCTGGACTTGAGTGCGAGTCCACAACTCTGTTTCAATGCAACTAAGCTAAAAGGCAATGAGTAAGTTAGGAAATAAACCTATGTATATACTGACTAACATATGACTTATGGAAGGGTCCCTATGTACAGTTACTGGAATATACAATTATTTTGTCCCAGGCCCATGGCTATTACGTGCATGCAAATCCTGTTCTCCTCCGGCATCATGTTTTGCAATAACCACTCTGTATTTATTTTTTATTGGATGTTCTTTCCTTTATTTTGAGCCTCATCCGGAATTACTAGAAGGACAAGTACAATGTGAAGACAACAGTCCCTTCTGTCTATTATCACATTACTACTGTTTCCCAAATCTTTAGGCTAGCCTTAAAAAGGTTCTTTTTTTTTCATTAAAAACACACATGCTCCTGGAATTAATCTAATGGGTCAAATATTTCCATATTTTGTATATATGTTGCACAGTACAAACAGCACCAGTAATCTAATTGCATATTATGGACCCTATGAAACATTCATTTTGGGGTCCTGTAGAACCTGCAATGATAAATTAAAGAAAGATTACTAATGTTATTGGGAGCGGGGGGGGGGGACAGGGATATGATGGGCGAACGTTAATAAGTTTTTGGGACACACCTTTATATATTGGGTGCATTATTATGACTGACTCACTCCATAATTGATGGAAAATCCTTGTAAGTATTAATTATTATAGATCATAAATTAATCTTTAAAACGTATGTTTCCACGTATATCGATTTTTCCCCAATGGAACATAGTTTATTGCAAAAAATTTCCTTATCCTGTTGCACTGAGCTACACCCAGTTTTAACCCAATCTCTTTGGTCCTGATGGAGAATTGTACAAGGACAACTGATTCTAATGTCTTCTTCATAGAGTACTGTCCTCCCTTGTATTGGGGAATGGGAACCTTAGGGCCCTTGCACTACCATATAGTCCAAGTCAGTATTGATTAATCATATAGGCGTTTTGGGCAGTAGCCCTGGGGCCAGCCTTCTATGGGGCCCATGTCCAGCCACTACCACCAGACAAATTTTATACCAGAAGGACCTTCACCCATAAAATCGTAAAACATTTCTTGCCTGCTATACAATACCCATGTGTTGCAAGTTCCATATGAGACCTTGAAAGTCCTTCCAAAGGCCCTGCAATCATAGATTAAAGAATATATAAGGGAAGCCCTTCTCCATTCTCCAAAGAGCCTTAATTCTAGTAACATATATAGAAAGGATTCCAGACTTGTAGGGGCTATAATATTCCTACAAACAGCCCTTGGCACATGGCAAGTCTTATCCACCCCCCTGCCTTGCAGAACCAATTTGTGACGTCTAGTGATGTGCATACCCCACTATCATATCGGTAATAACCCTTTAAATTGGTCTGCTCACCCACCGGGTGGTTGTTACACTGAAATGGCTACCTCACCCTCCACATGTTGTTTTCCTTCACATGCCATGGGCAGCCACCGACATGTTTTTCCTTCATGGCCCTAAGGACTTGAGTGGTGATGAGCGGGACCTGCAATGTCAGAGTCAGTTACAAGTCCGGGTTTGGTTCACGCCCTCCCCCAACAATACCACCTGCTATCAGTCCCACCATTTTTTTATTCTTCCCCAGGCAATGCCATTCGCGTCACCATTTTGGGTAGCTATTTTGTTGGCTCCCTGTGATGTCCTGTGGAGGGACATCCCCAAAGGCGGCCTTTACATCTGTGCCCACCACATCTAAAATGCGATCAATGCCATATCCGATCTGGAGGTCAATGGGGTTTACCCAAACACCCGTCTTCTGACTGAATTCCGGTTCGGAATCACCTTCGGGTTTTTTTTTTCCCCTCATCACTAAAGTCAGGTAGTCCTACTGCCTACTACTGTCAAAACAAAAATTTTTCTGGTCCCCAAGAATTCCAACAACCGTTTAAAGGATTTCCAGGGTTGAAAAAAATGTCTGGTGTCTTCCAAAAACCATCTAACCAAACCATGGTTTGTGGCTGATGTTCCGCTCAGCTCTATAGCTAAATGGATCCCTGTTGGCAATAACAGCATATCCATGGTCAGTTTTTGTAGATTGTCTTTGAATAAATTGGCAACCTGGACGCAACTCCTTTAAGATGGGCTTTTAAATCGTGACAACTATCTCTTTCAGCCATCCTAGAAGCGCTATTGGTCAGGCATAAATTACTACACACTCACTTTTCTGTCTTTCCAGATTGATATCAAGGTACACTCCAGGTCCTGACCGAGTATAGTTTTTTATACAAGGATTGACTGGGATCAAGAGACCACTTAGTGCCGGTGAGCCCCTGTTATTTTTTGGGGGGGTAAATAGGCAGCAGTCCCTCAATAGGTCTGTAAAAGTTTCCACATAAAAAGTACAAGTTTGTTAATGTATAAACCTATATAATAAAATTTTTGATTCCCATAAAAAAATAAAAAACTTGAGAGAGGTGATTGCTTCACCAACTTGGGCCGTCTACAACATGATTCTGCTTCGCCGACCCTACATATCTCTGGATTACATTAACAATTGAAACTGGATACATCATTGTCTTTGTGATATTGATGGTTCTACTGCTGAGCTAGAGTGTTTTTTATTTAAAAAAAAAGATTTCCCATGTGTTGTTTTTCAGATACTATTGTATTGTCGCTGCTCCTGATTCACTAGTTCAGTAAAGTGTTGGAACATGGATGCAGGCTGTGGGAAGATTTCAGCACAGTAAGATTCTTGGAATCAGAGAGTTCGGAGGTGCCGGTTGTGCGACCCCTACACGTACACCAGGGCCGCGAGTGAACTTCCAATGTGGTGGACTCACAAGAGCGAAGAATGCAAAATCTTGTATCCATCCTCTTCCATTTCGACTGAATAGCGAAGTGCAACACTTGAAAGGAATCTGGCCAGATTACCAGCAAACGTAAATTTATTATGATGTAAAAATAATTTAAACAACATCCTTCTGTTATTAATCCAAAGTGAAGCTGCTTTTATGGAATAATAAGACCTCAGTTGCTCTCCTAGGGAAGCGCCACACCTGTCCAAAGGCTGTTTCTCCGCAGAACAATGGAAGAAACTATTTTCATTGGAACGACTCTGAATCCGTGGATGAATCACAGAATCCAGACTAAACATTTTCTTTTAGGGTTTTTGCACTCTTGAGAAGACTCACTCCCCCCTGACGAGTTACTCTGAGGCTTTGAACACTAGACCTTGATTCAGGTGCATTATAAAAGATACAGAATCTATCTTTAAGCCGAAGCCTCATCTGAAGCTGAGGGGTAGGGGCTCTTGTCATACACGGGTTGGTTGAAGGTCACGTAGTCACAGTTCCCCCCCAACTACTAATGTTTTTTCAAAAACGAAAACCACTGTAATTGTTACTTTTCTAAGTAGAGATGAGTCATACCCAAACCTTCCCCTCGTTTTGGCTGCACCCTGGGCGAGCCTGGACATATTTCAGAATTGGGCTGCCAAACCGCCAAATCCATCATATAACACCCATAACAACTAGCCAGGCTAGGGGTTATTCCCTTAATAATAACCATTCACAGTCCCCCCCCCCCCAGGCTATGCTAGGGCATTAATCTGCCGGACTGGCTTTCTGGCAACCATTGGGCATATATCTGGGTCATTCACTTGACTCCCCCGAATCTTAAACCCGAACTTGAAATTCGGATAATCTCATCTGTAATTGTAAGCTAATAGTAAACGTTTTTTGCATTGAACATTGTGTCACATTAATATTTGGATCATTGTATCAGCCATAAATTAGATGTAAATGTATGATTTCTTTTTACAGAATTTTTTATTTTACAACTGTTGTACTTGTATCCCTCCCATGACAAGATAAAAGGCAGAACATTTGTTTTCGGTCGTCTCACAGAAATAAAGATGATACATTATTTTAATAAGACAAGCGTCCGGGGGCTGCTGCACTCCCCCACTCTCCCTTTCCCCAGCTGCTCTAGGCCTACCCCACGTGCTGGATCTTGTGGTTTGCCCAACTTCCTGTCGTTTCGCTCACATTTGTTTCGTGTTTTACACGCTGATTCTTCTTGGCTATAACATCTGTGCGTTGACTTCCAAAGAAATGCATTTGTTTGTTTTCTACTAAACTGGAAGGACACTCAAGATGAGTTTCCCTTGAAATCACTTCCCGAAGCTTGTCATGCAACGACTGAACTTGTGTCCCTTAACAAAAAGTTTCCTCCTCTAACTCTGGTTTGCTCTTCAAGTCTTTGGGGGGGGTGTGAGGGAAGTTTTTTGTTTTCAATTACGAGATTGGAAATAAAGATCGTTTTTTATTTGAGCCAGATCACGTTCTTGGTTTATACATTGAGGGAACACATGGATATAAGAAGTCATAAAGTGTTGCGCGGGATTACGGGTGAGGTGTTGGCTGTATTACAGCCCGGAGGCTGAGATTTGTCCTTTCTTCAGAAAGAAAACAGTAGAACCCGTGATCTAATTATTTTCGTATTGAGCCCCATAGCAAAAATCGTTATTGTACTATTCTTTCTTACGATTCATTTCGTAAAATAGTTTTCTTAGAGGGTCTGTCCATATTATGGCTGCACAGAGTCAGGGAGATACAAGTAACTTATGAAGCGCCAGTGGAAACTCACCACAGGCCAAGGCTCTACGGCTTTAACATTCTGTCCATCTATGTCTTACCTCTCTTCTCCATGGTTTCAAATGGCTCTTAATAGACTCTTATTTCTATCATCTAGAGAAGTCAAATACAAAGGGCTGTGAACCAATACCAGGCCCATAATCACTTAGTCCTGGGCCACAACAACTAATATTTTTGTGCCATTATCGAGCAAGTCTTGCACATCCCACTCCTCAATGGCTCCTGGGACATCATCCCACACCTCGATGGCTCCTGGGACATCATCCCACTCCTCCATGGCTCCTAGGAAATCATCCACTCCCTTTTAGGCTCTCTCCTACCTTCAATCCAGGTAGAGTTACTAATTTTCAGAGGGAGACCCCACCCCTCCGCGCTGGCGTTCTTTTACAGTATATACACATATACTGCAGACCTTGGGGATAGACCTCCTGAAGGCTAGGTTTTTTAGGACCTGCCAGGTTTTTTAGGACCTGCGAAGACATTACATGATTGGTGGGAGCCTGACCACTGATGTCACCAACACTGTGCCTCCCCTTCATATCTCTCCATTCCAACTTGTGTGGTAGTGACGTGAAGGGGACATAGGGGCATCCCTAAACATTACAGTCAGAAACTGCACCCAACAAATCTATTTCTCCCTATATCCATCTTCTCTCTGTTCCATATCAATTATCTATCTATCTATCTATCTATCTAATATTTATCTGTCTATATATGTAACTTGCCGGCGGCAGCATCCGTATACCTCTTCTTCTCCATCTCACTATCTTATGAATATATAGCAATCTAATTGTATACAAAAGGATTTATTCTATCTCTAGATGATAATAGTATATAGATGTGAAATAGATATACTACATAAATACATTATAGATAGATACATAGATATCAATCTATCTCTCTTTCCATCAATCTATCTAGATCTCTCTCGTGTCACCCCCTCATCCTCATAGAATGTAAGCTCTTGTGTCCCCCCGTCATCCTCATAGACTGTAAACTCTTGTGTCACCCCTCATTCTCATAGACTGTAAGTCTCTTGTGTCACCCCTCATCCTCATAGACTGTAAGCTCTTGTGTCACCCCCCCCTCATTCTCATAGACTGTAACTCTTGTGTCACCCCATCCTCATAGACTGTAAGCTCTTGTGTCACCTCCCTCATTCGCATAGTCTGTAAGCTCTTGTGTCCCCACCCCCCTCACCTCATAGACTGTAAGCTCTTGTGTCCCTACCCCCTTCATCCTCATAGACGTAAGCTCTTGTGTCACCTCCTCATCCTCATAGACTGTAAGCTCTTGTGTCACCCCCTCATCCTCATAGACTGTACCTCTTGTCATCCCTCTTCCTCATAGATTGTAAACCTCTTTGTCACCACCCAACCTCCCCCCTCATCCCATAGACTGTAAGCTCTTGTGTCACCCCCATCCCCATCCTCATAGACTGTAAGCTCTTGTGTCATCACCCCTCTCCCTCATAGACTGTAAGCTCTGTGTCACCCCTCATGCTGCTCCATCCCCCTCATCGCTATAGACTGTTAAGCTCTTGTGTCACCCCCTCATCCTCATAGACTGTAAGCTCTTGTGTCACCACCCCCTCATCCTCATAGACTGTAAGCTCTGTGTCACCCCCTTCATCCTCCTAGACTGTAGCTCTTGTGTCCCCCCGTCATCCTCATAGACTGTAAGCTCTGTGTCCCCCCCTCATCCTCATAGACTTAAGAAGCTCTTGTGTCACCCCTCCCCTCATCCTCATAGACTGTAAGCCTTGTGTCACCCCCTCATCCTCTAACTGTAAGCTCTTGTGTCACGTATCCCATACCCCTCATCCTCATAGACTGTAGCTCTTGGTCCACCGCCTCATCCTCATAATGTACCTTGTGTCACCCCCCCTCATCCTCATAGACTGTAAGCTCTTGTTCACCCCCCTCATCCTCATAGACTGTAAGCTCTTGTGGGTCACCCCCCCCATCCCTCATAGACTGTAAGCTCTTGTGTCACCCCCCTCATCCTCATAGACTGTAAGACTCTTGTGTCCCCCCCCTCAGCCTCATAGACTGTAAGCTCTTGTGTCACCCCTCATCCTCATAGACTGTAAGCTCTTGGTCACCCCTCATCCTCATAGACTGAAGCTCTTGGTCACCCCCTCATCCTCATATGCTGTCCAACCCTCATCCTCATAGACTGTACTCTTGGTCCCCCCCTCATCCTCATAGCTGTAAGCTCTTGTGTCACCACCCCCTCATCCTCCTAGACTGTAAACCTTGTGTCCCCCCCATCCTCATAGACTGTAAGCTCTTGTGTCACCCCCTCATCCTCATAGACGGAAGTCTTGTTGTCCACCCCTTCATCTCATAGACTGTAAGCTCTGTGCACTCGTACCCTCATCGTCATAGACTGTAAGCTCTTGTGTCACCGTCACCACCCTCAATCCCATAGACTGTAACTCTTGTTTCACCCCCCTCACCTCATAGACTGTAAGCTCGTGTGTCACCCCCCTCATCCTCATAGACTGTAAGCTCTTGTGTCACCCCCCCCCCTCACTAGACCCAGTGATGGCGGACCTGTGGCACGGGTGGCCAGAGGGGTTCACTCAGGACCTTTCTGTGGGCCCCAGCTGTCGCCTCAACGCAAAGTTCACCAGACAGGACTTAATCTTCCTGCCGCGTCCTAGGCACTCTTTTTAAGTGACGTATCCTTGACTGACTTGGAACTGCAAGAGTAGAAAAGTGTGAACTGGCTCAAATATTTTGGAGTCCGCTACTCTGGCCCCACGATTCTTCCTGTACAGAGAGACCATCTATCTATCTCATATCTATCTATCTATCATCTATCTATCTAATCTATCTATCATCTATCTCATATCTATCTATCTATCTATCTATCTATCTATCTAATCTATCTATCATCTATCTATCATCTATCTCTCTCTCTCTATCGATCAGTTTTCCATGGCGCTGGGGGATACAGTGGCTGATGCCGTATTGTTTGCACATTTCTATTATCTGGCTCTAATTGTCTTGGAGGCCTCCTGGAAGTGTCTTTCTGCTTCCTGCACCTTCTGTTCTGAGTCAACAGGAGCAAATTTAGGCATTGGTATCAAAGATAAAAATGCAGGAAGTGCAACCCTGGGGCAAAGGTGAGCAGTCACAAATCCTGCATGACCATTGTTTGCTGAACACCTTCCAATCTGTCTGCGTTGACAGTCTGCAGATACGGTTACTGCCTAGCCCTGCCACGCCAGAAGGCGTCTCCTCCAGCGCTCAGCCCGAGGTTCTCCTGCTCCCATCACAACTACATTAGGACATTATCTATCACTCTTGCCAAGGCGATATCGAAGGATTTACTGAGATCCAGCAGTCGGGTAAAATGTAATCAGACATCTCCTAATTGCAATATTTCCGTTATTTACACATAGTTTACGGCTCGGGTCATTCCAGGACACGGAAAACGACAAGTAATTACCTCTACCGAAATGCACAAACTATTGGGTCGTTCATCAGGCTTCTACAGCAGAAATTGGGGTTCCTGCCCATGTCTGCGCCCTACCTGGCTGGCCGCCCGACCCGATACTTCATAGGTCTTAGCTCGGATGGGCGGGGCTTTTCCATTTGGTAAAGTGGACATTAAATGGATCTTCCAGCACCAGGGTTGCAGTGCGTGCTTAGTGTCATGGTGTCAGCAAGCCCGCGATCCCCGAGGTGCGCTGTCCCAACGATCCTTGACACTGCTGCTGCTCGGCCAAGTGTCGCTGCTGATCCTGCATCTGCGTCATGTCATTCACTCTTCTTCCCCAAATTCACTCACAATCAATAGCAATCAAATCAATCAACACGCTCATGTCCGCCGGAGTTCACCTTCTTTTCCCAGGCTTGTAATCTTGGTATTGCGACACATTAAAATTTCATCCTGCGCGTTGTTCATTGTCCCGCCCCCCTAGATTTGTGTCGCCTGAAACTCTGGCACGATTGCGTCACAACCGATCACCGCAACGCAATCCTCTGCGCGTTCCCCTTAAACGTCGGAAAACCAACCGGAAATTGCGCAAGGCAGGACATTATAATACTCTCCATGTGAAAGTTAAAACCTGCGCTCAGTCCGAAGCAGTCGGATTGTCGACGGCATGCCCCCAATTGTGTCACATGGCAGCCAACACAGCTGTGGCCAAAATCCCCGGTGCAGACACCTGTTAAATACCCGTCCAAGCCGTGTAATCCCCGAAAAGGTGCACAGTCCGATAAAAGTCAGCAATGTGACAAAAGTCAGCCCCCGAGCGGTTCATATCCATGGGTCCTCTCTCTATCATCTAGTAACTATTTATTCAAAAATAGATGTTTGAGGTTGTCAGGCGTTTCACCCTACCAATCACCTATTGCCATTCCTATAATAGATCATTTAGAGGGCCAGAAAACCCCTTAAAAAAATCCAAGTCTTATATCTATATATAATAAAATACTCTAATAAATCAAAAAAGTAAACAACAGGCATACACAATATCTATCACACCCAATCTTTTACTAGAAACGTCTTCGTCGTGCAGACAAGCGTTCCTCATTAATCTTCCCGTAAATAAAACCTCCTTCCAATCTTTCAAGATGTAAGTTGCTTTAGTAGGTCCCCTTTCTTGAACCTTAATTGAAAGAAGAAACAAAACTAGAAACAAATCAAAGAAAAGTAATAATGTAGTATCAGTACAAATTAGGGACAAACACCCGTGAGACATAGGTTTCTTCCGATTCAGCGGAATTGTGCTTGACTACCAAGGATTTCACTTGGCCTTGTTTGGGTTTTTCCTCTCTTACATCTTGGGGTGGTTCGCTTTTCACGTATGTTCTCCATGGCTTCTGCCAGTCATGACTCCTATCGTCTACTAGCCCATCGCTCCTTCCAGAATCATTGGATTTCAGGGTTTTGCCCACATGTCCATCTTGGTATATCTTCTTTTCCCCTTCTGTAATCTTGAGTTTCGTCTAATTGGAGCAGATTTATTACCGGTCCTATGCGATCGAGCGCGCGCAAGTTTTCTCTGGGTGTGGAGTCGGTTCGGCCGTTCTTAAGGTCAGTTCCTCCGCCCTCCACCAGGTGCGACTGCTGCGCTTGAAAGCACCGCGTGCAAGACTGACTGGTGTTCCGGCGGGTGAAGTAGTGCAGCTACCGGACATTGTTCTTTTTTTTAATGCACGGCAAGTGTCTCTCCCTCGAATCCGTCGGGTTTTCATTCGGCCACGCCCCCGATTTCCGTCGCGTGCATGCCAGCCGCCGCATGCGCCACACCGTCGGTGTTGCACCAAAACCCATGGTCAATTCAGTGAAATCGGTGCAAATCGAGAAATATTCGGGTAACCTCGGAAAAACGAGAATCCGGCCCTTATAGAATGCACCTAATGTTTACATTTCTGGAGGAATCAAAGTCAGCAATCAGCAGGGGGTTTTAGGCTGCTCTCCTACCTTCAGATCCAGGTAGAGTTACTAATTATTCCAGAGGGAGACCCGACCCCTCCGCGCTGGCGTTCTGTTACAGTATATACACATATACTGCAGACCTTGGGGATAGACCTCCTGACAGGCTAGGTTTTTAGGACCTGCAGGTTTTTAGGACCTGCGAAGACATTACATGATTGGTGGGAGCCTGACCACTGATGCACCAACACTGTGCTCCCTTCATATCTCTCCATTCCAACTTGGTGTGGTAGTGACGTGAAGGGGACATAGGGGCAATCCCTAAACATACAGCAGAAACTGCACCCAGACAAATCTATTTATCCCTATATCCATCTTCTCTCTGTTCTATATCAATTATCTATCTATCTATCTATCTATCTAATATTTATCTGTCTATATATGTAACTTTGCCGGCGGCAGCATCCGTATACCTCTTCTTCTCCATCTCATATCTATATGAATATATAGCAATCTAATGTATACAAAAGGATTTATCTATCTCTTAGATAGATAGATAGTATATAGATGTGAAATAGATAATACATACATAAATACATTATAGATAGATACATAGATATCAATCTATCTCTCTTCAATCAATCTATCTAGATCTATCTCGTGTCACCCCCTCATCCTCATAGAATGTAAGCTCTTGTGTCACCCCTCATCCTCATAGACTGTAAGCTCTTGTGTCACCCCTCATTCTCATAGACTGTAAGCTCTTGTGTCACCCCTCATCCTCATAGACTGTAAGCTCTTGTGTCACCCCTCATTCTCATAGACTGTAAGCTCTTGTGTCACCCTCATCCTCATAGACTGTAAGCTCTTGTGTCACCTCCCTCATTCTCATAGTCTGTAAGCTCTTGTGTCACCCCCTCAGCCTCATAGACTGAGTAGCGCTTGTGTCACCCTCATCCTCATAGACGTAAGCTCTTGTGTCACCTCCTCATCCTCATAGACTGTAAGCTCTTGTGTCACCCCCTCATCCTCATAGACTGTAAGCCTCGTGTGCTGTCACCCCTTCCTCATAGATGTAACTCTTGTGTCCCCCTCAATCCCATAACTGTAAGCTCTGTGTCACCCCCCTCATCATCTATAGACTGTAAGCTCTTGTGTCACCCCTCATCCTCATAGACTGTAAGCTCTTGTGGTCACCCTCCTCATCCTCATAGACTGTAAGCTCTTTGTGTCTCCCCCCTCATCCTCATAGACTTATAAGCTCTTGTGTCACCCCCTCTCCTCATAGACTGTAACTCTTGTGTCACCACCCCCCTCATCCTCATAGACTGTAAGCTCTTGTGTCACCCCCTCTCCTCCTAGACTGTAGCTCTTGTGGTCCCCCCTCATCCTCATATACTGTAAGCTCTTGTGTCACCCCCCTCATCCTCATAGACTGTAAGCTCTTGTGTCACCCCTCATCCTCATAGACTGGCAAGCTCTTGTGTCACACCCCTCATCCCATAGACTGTAGCTCTTGTGTCACCCCCCTATCCTCATAACTGTAGCTCTTGTGTCACCCCCCCTCATCCTCACTAGACTGTAAGCTCTGTGTCCACCCCTCATCCTCATAGACTGTAAGCTCTTGTGTCACCCCCCCCTCTCCTCATAGACTGTAAGCTCTTGTTGTCAACCCCCCTCATCCTCATAGACTGTAAGCTCTTGTGGTCACCCCCCTCAGCCTCATAGACTGTAATCTCTTGTGTCACCCCCCTCATCCTCATAACTGTAAGCTCTTGTGTCACCCCCTCATCCCATAGACTAAGCTCTGTGCACCCCCCATCCCATAGACTGTAAGCTCTTGAGTCAACCCCCCTCAATCCCTCATAGACTGGAAGCTCTTGTGTCACCCCTCATCCTCATAGACTGTAATCTCTGTGTCCCCCCTCATCCTCATAGACTGTCCTGCTCTCAGTGTCAGCACCCCCTCACCTCCTAGACTGTAAACTCTTGTGTCCCCCCTCATCCTCATAGACAGTAAGTCTCTTGTGTCACCCCCCTCATCCTCATAGCTGTTCAGCAGCTTGTTGTCATCCCCTCATCCCTCATAGACTGTAAGCTCTTGTTTCACCGCCACCCTATCCTCATAGACTGTAAGCTCTTGTGTCACCCGACACTCATCCATAGACTGTAAGCTCTTGTGTTCACCCCCCTCCCTCAATAGACTGTAAGCTCGTGTGTCACCCCCTATCCTCATAGACTGTAAGCTCTTGTGTCACCCCCCCCCTCACTAGACCCAGTGATGGCGGACCTTGTGGCACGGGTGGCCAGAGGTTGGTCACTCAGGGACTTTTCTGTGGGCACCCAGGCTGTCGCCTCCAGCAAACGTTCACCAGACAGGACTTAAATCTTCCTGCCCGTGCCTAGGCACTCTTTTTAAGTGACGTATCCTTGACTGACTTGGAACTGCAAAGGAGTAAGAAAGTGTGAACTGGCTCAAATATTTTGGAGGTCTCACTACTGGCCCCACGATTCTTCCTGTACAGAGAACCATCTATCTATCTCATATCTATCTATCTATCTCTATCTATCTATCTATCTATCTATCTTCTCATATCTATCTATCTATCTATCTATCTTCTATCTATCTATCTATCATCTATCTATCATCTATCTCTCTCTTCTCATCTATCAGTTTCCAGGGCTGGGGGATACAGTGGCTGATGCCGTATTGTTTGCACATTTCTATTATCTGGCTCTAATTGTCTTGGAGCCTCCTGGAAGTGTCTTTTCTGCTCCTGCACCTTCTGTTCTGAGTCAACAGGAGCAAATTTAGGCATTGGTATCAAAGATAAAATGCGAGGAAGTGCAACCCTGGGGCAAAGATGAGCAGTCACAAAATCCTGCGGACCATTGTTTGCTGAACACCTTCACATCTGTCTGTTGCGTTGAGCATGTCTGCCAGATACGGTCGTACTGCCCACGAAGGCGTCCTCCAGCGCTCAGCCCGAGGTTCTCCTGCTCCCATCACAACTACATTAGGACCTTATCACGACTTGCCGAGGGCGATAGCGAAGGATTTACTGAGATCCAGCAGTCCTGGGTAAAATGTAATGCGACACTCCTAATCGCAATATTTCCGTTATTTACACATAGTTTACGGCTCGGTGTCATTCCAGGACACGGAAAACGACAAGTAATTACCTCTACCCGAAATGCACAAACTATTGGGGTCGTTCATCACAGGCTTCTACACAGCAGAAATTGGGGTTCCTGCCAATGTCTTGCGCCCTACCTGGCTGGCCGCCCGACCCGATACTTCGGATGGTCTTAGCTGGATGGGCGGGGCTTTTCCATTTGGTAAAGTGACATTAAATGGATCTTCCAGCCCAGGGTTGCAGTGCGTTGCTATGTCATGGTTCAGCCAAGCCCGCGATCCCCGAGGTGCGCTGTCCCAACATCCTTGCACACTGCTGCTGGCCAAAGTTGTGCTGCTGCTAGCATTCCTCATCTGTTCGTTCATACAACAATCAATCCACGCTCATGTCCGCCGGAGTTCACCTTCTTCTTCCCGGGCTTGTAATGCTTGGTATTGCGACATATTAAAAATGTTCAATCCTGCGCGTTGTTCATTGTCCCGCCCCCCTATTTTTGTCGCCTGAAAGCTGGCACGATTGGCGTCACAACCGATCAGCCAACGCAATCCTCGGCGCTTCCCCTTAAACGTCGAAAACCAAAACGGAAATGCGCGGCAGGAACATTATTAATAAGTCTCCATTGTGAAAGTTAAAACCTGCGCTCAGTCCGAAGCAGTCGGATTGTCGACGGCATGCCCCCAATTTGGTGCACATGGCAGCCAACACACTGTGGCCAAAATCCCCCCGTGCAGACACTGTTAAATACCTGTCCCAAGCCGTGTAATCCCCGAAAAAGGTGCACAGTCCGATAAAAGTCAGCAGTGTGACAAAGTCAGCCCCCGAGCGGTCATATCCATGGGTCCCTTCTATCATCTAGTAACTATTTATTCAAAAATGATGTTGAGGTTGTCAGGCGTTTGCACCCCTACCAATCACCTATTGCCATTCCTATATAAGATCATTATAGGGGCCAGAAAACCCCTTAAAAAAATCCAAGTCTATTATAATATAATAAAATACTCTAATAAAAAAAAAGTAAACAAAGGCATAAATAATCACACATATTATAGAAACTCTTCTGTGGTCAGAACAAGAGGTTCCTCATTATCTCGGAAATAAAACTCTCACTATCTTCAAGATTAAGTTGCTTTAGTTCCTCGAATTAATTGAACAGAAGAAAAAAAGAAAACAACAAAGAAAAGTAAAGATGTAGAAAGTAAAATTAGGGACAAAACCCTGAGAAATATGTTTGGATTAGGGAATGACAAGGAGTTCACTGGCCTTGTTTGGGTTTTTCTTAAAGGGGTCGTTCGCGTTTTCATATTGTCCATGGCCAGTCATGACTCTATCTAACGAGCCATCTACTCTTCCAGAATATGGGATCAGTCCCCAGTCCCTGCTCCTGTAATGAGTCATTGGGCAAGATTTACTTACCACCCGGTCCATCGCGATCGCACGGCACGTTTTCTGTGCTGGATTTCGGTCCGGCCGGGTTCATTAAGGTACTTCCTCCGCCCTCCACCAGTGGCGCTGCTGGCGCTGAAAGCATCGAAACTGACTGGATGTTCACCAGCCGCCTGAGTGAAGTAGTGCAAGCTCCGCCACAGATTCTTTTTTTAAATTCGGCAGTTTTTCCGAATCCGTCGGGTTTTCGTTCGGCCACGCCCCCCTATTTTCCGTCGCGTGCATGCCAGCGCCGATGCGCCACAATCCGATCGTGTGTGCCAAAATCCTGGTGCAATTCAGGGAAATCGGCGCAAATCAGAAATATTTCGGGTAACCTCGAAAAACGAGAATCCGGCCCTTAGTAAATGACCCCATTTAATTTAAAGGAAATCCAGTTTTCGGTGCAATACCAATACAGCCGACAAGTGTGGTGCTGTTCCACCAAAAAAAAAACAAAAATCTCCACCCCTTTGAATACTTAATCACTCAACTAATGAATAAAAGGGACAAGTAAAAGGGAATAGGGTGCGAGTTGATATAATTATCTCTGTACACTGAATTTGTAGAATCGAATTACTATATGTGAATTTTCCACAAAACCTGAACATGTTACCAGAATCCTTGCTCAAGGCATGTGGCTGGCGTGAAGGTCACCGCTCTGCTGGGCGTGAATGTCACACAGACTGTCATCTTGTCTGAGTGCTGCGACTACAGCCCAGTAATGGAGCGTTCTCATCGGCACGAGGATATATTGTCTTAGGAAACGTGCGCGCACTAGGGGATGAGAGTCAGACCAGGGGTGTATCTTCAAGGGCGCTGTTATAATTGGGGGTTTTTAAGGGAACCTGTCACCAGGCACCTAATTTCTCACCTAAAGACAGGCTGGAAAGCCCATCCACAACTGCAGTGCATCATATGTGCCCTTTAACGCTTTCTCTAAGCATTTGCATTACATAATAATTGTTTGTGTTATACTTACCATTAGCAACCCTGAAAGAATCCTATGTGTGGTTTCCCAGTGGGTTGGGCTTTGGTTTGGATCCATTTCGAAAACTAACCATGAGACTTTATCTGTGCTGGAGACTCCTCAGCTTCAGCTTCTTTCTGTCTGCCTCCTCCTTCCTGCTCTTTCGCAGTCAGCATCACAGCCTGGAGCGATGACATCATGTGGGAGAGGGAGAGCTTGTACCGGAGCACAAAGGGTGGGGCTGAGAGCTGAGGAGTCTGCAGCAACAGACAAGTCAATGTTATTTTTTGAAATGCAGCCAAACCACAAGCCCAACCCCTGGGACTACACATCGGATCTTTCAGGTACAGTAATGTAGAACATACACTTATATTTTAATCAAATGCTTAGAGAAAACAGAAAGACATATTTCCAATGGAGTGTAACTTGGGCGTTTTTGTCACCTGTCCTTTATATGAAAATTGGGTCCCTGTGATAGGTTCCCTTTCAGCAGAGGCCCTCCTGATCGGTCCCCCTGGACCAGAACAAGGACATATGAGAATTTTAAGAATTTAGTGGTAGTTTCTGACCGTACAAGTCCCAGACAGTGGTAGGTATTGGCCCGGGTGTCGGTATAGTATGCTTGGAACAGCATAACTGAGTAAAATATTTATATGATGGCCATTTTGCTCTCTTTTGGCCACCGTCCTGTGAAAATGCTGGGTTCTATGCTTTTATTCAGAGCACGAGGGAGGAGCTGTGAAGCAGCTCAATGTGGAGAGCAAATCAAAGAGGACAGCAGTGGGATGATGCCTCCGTGATTTTGGAAAGCAAACACTTTCTGGAGTATGAAATGCCTTTTTCACAGTCTGCATCTACTATCACCATACACTGGACGTGTGATTAGCATAACAGTATTTCTGGGTCAAAAAAAACGTAACAGAGTCTGTAGAGATACAAAGCAACGCAGTGTGAGCCTTCAATAGCACTTGCAAAGCTACAATTCTGGAGAATAAATCCATTTTTTACATTACTGATCTACAAACACATACCCAAAGTATTATACACACCATCCAGGGTCAAAACGTAACATGGTCTGCAGAGAGCCACAGAGCACAGCAGTGTGAGCCTAAAAGCCACAATTCCGGGAATATAAATGCATTTTTTCACAGTCCTACATCTACGATAACCTACCTACCAAAGTATTTATTAACAGCAGCTGGCTTCAAACCTAATAAATGTCTGAATAGAGCACAGCACGCAGTGTGAAGCATTCACCGCAGCTGAAAGCTAACATGCTGGAGTGTAAATGCATTTTTTTCATGGTCCTCTTCATCGACCATAACATACACACCAAGCTATGATTAACACAGTCCAGGGAAAACCTAATAAGTCTGCAAGAAAGCACAGAGCACCGCATGTGAGAAGACCCCAGTGCAATCTGCAAGCCTGGAAGATATCCATTTTTTTCACAGTCCTACTACTACTTACACACCACAAAGGTAGGATTCACAGATCTCCAGGACAATACCTACCGCTAACTGATATTTGTGTGGTCAAAACTGCTGCTGATCCCTTTAATAAGTGCAGATAGCAGAACACACCCGAGAAATCTCCGAAAAAAGAAAAAAAAAAAAAAAGAAAAAAGCAAGCAGAAAATCATATTTGATGATATGTTTTGCATGTACAAACCTGATGAGAGCGCGAATGGAGTCCAGGCTGTCCGTAAATGATATATTGCTGGGCACTCCAATATTAAAATCCTATTCACAGTTGCGCATATGAGATGACCCCCCGGCCGTACAGTATGATTATGGTAATGCCGGTGAGTATTCCAAGGGATTTCCCGTTGAGCACAGTCAGTTTTCATAGCTGGGTTTCAGATTGTCCTTTATTGCATTCCGTTGTAAGATTTGCATTCCCCAGTCGCGCAGACAGCAACGTTGAATCAGAGACGCATATTTGAGCTCAGTTCGACGCTTTTTTTTTTCCCAGTTCCTATTGGAACTTAAGGGTAGTTTTCACCTTGGACTGAAGAGTTCCTGAAGAGCATATTACGGAAGAAATTGGTCTCATAGGGCTGTAATTTGACCACATTTTTAGTTGTCATATTTCGCACTAAGCGGTCAAAATATTTAGCCCTGTATTTGGATATATATCAACATCATCCACATACGTGGTCTGTCCCTTACACCTGACAACAACCACTTTACCTCCTTTAAAGGGGTATTCCTCCCACAAGACAATTTCGTATATGCACTCAGGATAACAACTACCACAATTCTCTAATTCACTTTATTAACAAAAAACTCCATTTTACAGATATAAGTCCAACCTGTCTCTATCAGTCCACTGTACACAATTTATTTGCCCCTAGACCTACTTGTGTGGCGATCGTGGAGATCTGAGTTCTCTCTCCTGTGGCCTGTGGCACGCCCCCTGCACGGAGCTCAGAACCCAGCACTGAGAACTTCTGCCAGGACAGAGCCGTAGCAGAAGAGAAGCTGCAAACAACAAGGGGATAATGATCCGGGGAAGGGGGAGCAGCACAGACTGTGAGATGTAGTAGAAACACATTGTAAGCATTGTAATGGTCCTATCGCTGCTGTGTAAGCATCTCATGCATCTCTGATCTGTCTTCAGCGCTCTCTCAATGTGTCAAGTGTGTTAGTACAATGTCAGAACCAATGAAAGTTTATATACACCTGTACCATGAAATTTACCCACATTGTTAAAAAACTACAGTCGAGATGGGTCATAAAGTGTTTTGCTTAGAGATGCGCCACCCCACGCCCTGGAATCTAACAACTGAGCAGCCGAGGGATTGATAGGATCTTAAAAACAGCAATAACACTTAGTACAATTGTAAAGTAAGGGTTACAATAATTCCTTTTTGTTTAACATCACTATGGTTGAGATGTGATAATTGCCTTTTGTGTGAAAACCACTTTAAGAAGTTGACAATGCCACCTCCACTGAATGCAACCGTATATATGTTATGCCGTTGTTTTGTCTACTTGCTAACCCTAACTGTTATTCTATGTAGGCTGTAAAGTTTTGGGCACATGGAAGCAGAGCTGAAGCATGCAACAATGAAGCAGAACAGGACTTTTAATGGCGTTGCAGAGCTGTTTTGGGCACAATAAAGCACGAGCTGCATTCATGCCCCATGACGTAGAACAGTTCTTTTAATGGTGTGCGGATATGTGGTTGTGCAAAGAAATGAAGCAAGCTGAAGTCATGCACAATGATGCATGCAGGTGCTCTTATGGTTGGCAGAGCTGGGTGGTTGTGCAGTGATGAAGCATGCTGAAGTCATGCACCAATGAAGCGAGCTGTTGGAGTTATGATGTAGCAGTACTCTTGATGTGCGCGATGGAAGCAATGCTTAGTCTGCACATGAGCAGGCTCTGGTCTTATGGTGTTGTAGAGCTGTGGCTTGTAATAGTTACAATGCCAGGGCTGAATTTTTCCAGAGAAGAGCTAAGCTGTGGTCATGCACGATGAAAGCAAACTATGGTAATGAGTTTGGCTATGCTGCAGCCATGCTGTATAGCATAAAGGGGCACCTTATAACAACTTTGCGAAGGGGGGGTAAAACTAGACTATTGAGGTAGCAGGGCTGGTATTTTGGTGTAGCCAAGGAAAACCATTTACCACAATAGAGATCAACAGTGGTACTTTGAATTCCAATGGGAAAAAGGTCTGCAACGTAGAATTTTCCATCTGATAATTTCCTAGATCCCTCCAGTCCCTTCCTTCTTACATACCTGCTGACTGTACGTCCGCAAGAACGCTCCCCACAGACGCTTCAGATGGGAAACAGTCAAAACATCATAAAACTCTCTCGCTTTGAACGAACCTTTGTTTGGAAGCCCATCCACATTCTGAGTATTTTCTAATTAACAAACCTGCTATAACAAAGACAGACATTCGTGCAATTATTCCCAATCCAGCGCATCCGTGCGGAAAATGCATGCTAAGGGAATTCCTCCACAGCAAGACTGGAAACACTTCCATTTTATTTTCTGCATTTAACCCTCAAATCACCCGGGTATTGGATTCCTTGTGGCACGCCTCATGTCCCTTGTCCTGCGGGCCTGTAGTGGTCCCTGTCTGCATTGGAAGGGTTTAGTGATTACAACGACGTTGGAAATGCGGCTGCATTTTGCGGTTTTGATAATGATGACTTGACTGGTGTAGTCTGGGTAAGTCCTGGGGCGGCGGGGTGGGGGTTCGTAGGCTGCACTCCTCACCAGGTCCACCAGTGTCCGCTGCTGCTCTGAAGTCTTCCCGAGTCCACCGGAGTTACGATCCTATCTTGGTGAAGTAAAGCGCTTTTCCAGCGCCACTTTTCTTTTTTTAAATTCAGCGGTTTTTCTGCGATCGTCGTTTTTTTGTTCGGGCCACGCCCCCAAATTTCCGTTTCCCCCCCCCGCGTGCATTGCGGCAACCGAGGCACCACAATCCGATCGCGTGCTCCTCCAAAACCTGGGGCAATTCACAGTGAACATTGGCGCAAACCTGAAAATCGGGACCCGCTTTAAAACTATTAGTAAATGACCCCCCATTGTGTTTCGTGGCCAATGCAGCCTCTAAACCAAACACACCCTACATGACTACTTGCCATGGAGGTTGGTGTAAGGAGGAAATATTCTGGCCATACCTCTATTTCCATGCTGTACACCAGATTTCAAGATGTACCATCCGTCATAATCTAGCCCCCGTATATGCTAGAATACACATGTATAACAGATAATGGCAGACAAATACAATTGCTAACGTACCCCAGTCAAATTTTTTTTTGGTCTCTTGACAATGGGATTTTAAAAATTGGTTGGTCATAAGAAACAATAAATCTTAATTACCGCACCTCTGATAACGGTATAGCTGATTAGTGTATCCTAAGGATAAAGTACAGTAAAATTAAAAACCACATTTCCAAAGTCCGTTTGTACTAGGAGTCTTATGTAAGTCGGGTGTTCTTAACGTAGGAGACCGCTTGTATATAGATGATCAATAGATGATTTACATATTTCCAGGCGATTAATGGAGAGAAGATTCAAATGGATATAGAAAAATATGCTATATCTCTATATAATATGCTAAATAGGAAATTTAATACAATAGCCATTTGAATTGATGATTATTAGTCAGATGAATTATTGATATTTTAGGGATATTGATTGATTGAAGGTTTCGATCGATAATTTGTCTAATACACAGGAGCCTGCGCCGCGCAGCGATAGATACCTGCCCTGGATTGCCACTTGACCTCTCTACTGCTCCCAAACAATTCTGCAGACTCTTAAAATCTTTCTGTGCAGAAAGTCCATTTCCACTGTAGAACCTGAGAATAGGAAGTCATTAGACAAACAGATGGATATTTTACTACACGTGGCCCTCTCTCTTTGTGCTGACCTGTACGTGTCGCGTATGTCTGCGGATATATCATATCATAAACCCTGTCTTTATTCCCTTAACGGCAGAAGGGGGTCACATTAGCTGAACCTTCCAGGTCTAAGGGTCATACCAGCAAACAAAAATGACTAAGCAGCCATCAGGGGCTCATTCTGGATAGTCCTTGCCATAAATGTGTTTGATTTCAACCAGCCTGGTTTTTAGTATGGTCATTCCACTGATGAGATTGGAACAGTTTTCGGAATTCTCCACCAGTCTGTAAGACACAACACATGTAGCATGTAGAAGGATCATAACTCATGAAGTGTTCCTTAGTCCTGAACAGATCCGCCTTCCATGTCTTCCAAGAGAAAAGATGAACAAGCATAAGTCCTTTTATTCTGGGATGGGAGAACACATTAATGGTCACTTCCAGACCCCAGACCATCCGTCCTAGAAGCCACCAAGATATTGCCGTTTATCACATCACTCTTGTTAGTCTACATATGTTCCCCTCGTTTCAAATTTGGAGCGAATCTACATTGTAATTAAAAAATGGCAATTAGTGTGGTGGTTGGTCCCTGTTTGCATATTTTGGTATATTCTCTGTCCTGTATTTGCACATTTTGTGGCCAGATCTGCTACAAATTGTCACAGTCAATGTGACTTCTATGTAACCCCCTACCCACCCGTACGGTGTGGTAACACACTGTAATTCACCCCACTGTGACCGGCTGGTGTGCAATGGGCCTGAATATTGAGTCAGGTCCTATTTTTGACCATGATTTGTGACGTCCGTCTCAGCTTTCTAATGGAGGGGAAGGTAAGGAAAAAGCACAACCCACCTCCCCCTCTTCCACCTGGCCGTGTGTTTCCCTGGTTTTATGGGCCCAGGTGAGCACACGGTCATATCATAAGGGCTATTGGACTATATGGAACCACCTATCTTCCTTCCCAAGGGTTGTAGGATAAAATCCTCTACTTATTGGGCATAGCCCATTTGGCCTCTTCCGATCCAAGAATGGACGGGTCCACAGCACCAACAACCCACATAAAAAAAGAAATCATCTAAGGCTTTAGACGTCTGGATTGTAATTCTGGAATTAAATGGCATGTAATTTGCAATGACTACATCACAACACCTAGTATTTTATAATCAACGTTTATTACAATATTCTTAAACGTTAACTACTCACATAGGAGCAAAATGCGTTAAAACTGTCTTCTTTAACAACGCTTAATACAGTGTAAAGAAACACACAAAAAGACAAAGAGTGAACACCATGGGGGGTCATTTATTAGGGCCGATTCTCTTTTCCCCGACGTGTACCACCCCCGATATTTCCGTTTGCGCCTCTTGGTACTTTAAATTGCCCGGATTTTGGCGCACGCGTCGATGTGCGCATCGGCGCTGGCATGCGCGCACGGAATCGGGGGGCGTGGCCGAACGAAACCCGACGTACTTCGGAAAAAACCAAACAAACCCGCCATTTAAAACCGAAAATGAGTCGCATAGGACCCCGGCTTACCTTCATCACCTGGTCCAGCTCGGTGCATCCGGGCGATGATTTTACTTTTCAACGCAGAGCGCCACTGGTGGACGCGGAAGAACTACCTTATTAAATCCCCCGGCCGGACCCGATCCAGAGCGGAGAAGCCGCGCTGGAACGCGAAGGGACCGGTAAGTAAATTGCCCCATAGGGCAAATTTTACTTACCCGCACCATTCGCGTCCACGGCGCGTTTCTCTGCTTCTGGTCGGGTCCGCCGGGATTCATGAGGTAGTTCCCCGCGGCCCCCCACAGGTGGCTCTGCTGCGCTTAACATCATCTCCACATCCACCGCGCCGGAATGCACCACCTCGGACCAGGTGAAAGGTAAGCGTCACCAATCGACACTTTTTTCGGTTTTAAATGCGGCGGTTTTTCCGAATAGTCGGTTTTCGTTCGGCCACGCCCCCCGATTTCCGTCGCGCGCATGCCGCTCCGCTGCGTCCACAATCCGATCGCGTGCGACACAATCCCGGGCAATCAGTTACAATCGGCTCAAATCGGAATATCGGTAACACGTCGGGGAAAACGCGATCGGTCCCTTAGTAAATGACCCCCATACGTTGACGTCCAGACAAGTATAAATAACACATGGGTAGATGAGCTAGGTACCAGAATCGGAAATATACTACGAGGGTTGTTTCGGCCTCAGTTTCTACATTTTACCTAGGTCTATGTGTCCTTACCTTACAGCATACTATAACCCAAGGATGATGTAGGCTAGGTGGGAGCCTATCGTCACATGTCGTTCGACAGGAGGGTGGTGGGTCCTAAAGAAGAGTCTAACCCTATTACCGCCATGACTTCCGCCCCTACAAGTGAAGTCCCAAAACTGTCCCTTTTACTAAATACGTATCAACAACCTCCCTGCGCGTTTCGACGAGGTCTCATCAATGGAAGAAAAATCCAACATAGAGATAGCCCATGATCAAATGCCTCAAAGTATGATAGCCTGAAGGCGACGGGGAAGGATTGCCTTCACCCCTCGGTAGAGCCGGGTGTTCACACGGGGTGTTAACTTGCAGAAAGGAAGAACCATCAAATTGCCTGATCCCCATGTACAAAATAGAATGAACAAATTATAGCTGTTTTCTTTCTTAGGAGGAATTGCTTTAGAACTGCTATCGAGAATACACAAGAAGGGATCATCGGGTAGCAGCATAACATATTTCGCATGGTCTGATGTATGCAAAAAGAAAAGAGAAACACGCACATCATAATGAAGAATAAAGACAAAGGAAGAACACTAAATACATTTACGTGTCAAATGTACTGTGGGTCAGTAGCCACACTCAAGATTGATATAAATGGCTTACAACGGTAGAGGAGTATGTACCATAATCATGGAGAGAAAATAAAAGAGTGATATGTACTCGTGTATATGAAGAAAAGAGAGAAGGTGAGTGAACTAGGAAATAGTGAGGGTGAGTGCGAGAATGGAGGGGATGAGTGGGGGCGGACTGTTGTGTCGCGAGAGATGAATAGGGAAACGCGACAGCAGTATGAAATGGAAAGGAAACATTGTCTGAGCATAATTGGAAAGGTTATTCTCTAAGCCTAAAATGAATCTAGGGGGAAGGGGAGGATTTTAGAGAGTTACATAAGGAATATATAAAATGATTATGTGTAAGGTCTCGTGGAATTGGAAGAATGACCCTACTTGAGCGACTTGGAATGTATGTAGACCCAACGTGTGCACGGCCTGGTAACTTGCACAGGGTACGACGTGCAGGTCGGGGAGTAGTGCTGGTGGTGTGGAGACATTTGAGTCTGAATAAGGGGGCGCAACGGTGGCATTATGACGGGAAGGAAGAAATCGTAGTTAGCAGGGGCATGATGTTTGGAGGTGGGGGAATGGAGGGTGTATTATGTATGTGGTATGTAGGGTGTGTCGTAATGATGGGGATGAAGTTGTTGGGTATAATGGTTGCCGTATTAATTGTGTTTGAGTACTTTTTAAAGGGGCTCTCTACCTAGGTGTTTTAGGTGGGTGGGTGCAAAATATTCGGGGAATGAGTGTAAAGGGGCGTAGGTGGTGCCGGTAGCCGCGTGTGCCGGGTCGGACCGGTAGGGGGAGAGGGGTGGAGGTGCACAGGGAAGGGTATGTGATGGTGGGTAAGTGTATCCCAGGGAAGGGTGGGTGAGGTAACATTAATCAATATAAAACTATTAAAGGGTTAATACGAACTAATTGAAGTGAGGGTGCGTACGTTCCTCCAGCGCAACGGTCCTTATGAGTAAAGCGCTTGTCACTGTGACAATACGTACTACCCCTTAAACATAGTCTATGTACAGGCTTTAGCACCACAAACAACCATAGAAAGCCATCATCAAAACCTACGAAAGGGAATGGTACAGAAATCAAACTTACTAGTGCCTTCTACATAAACAAACTCGGCACACACCCAGTAGGCCCTATTAATCCATTTCCAAACAATAGCCACAGAACAACAACTTGTCCACAGTCCCACAAAAGTTTAGATCCAGACTATGAAGTCCTTAAGTGTTATCTTAATCTTGAAGCTGATTCTATTAGAAGGGAATCCTACCAAGACCCTTTGATGGCACCTACCCTGCTTGTCCCCATGCCGTAAGCTTCGAGCCATCGGATGGAATAAAGTATTAAGTGTCATATCAGATTATGAGACGCTTGTAACATTAGCGCCATCCTTCATGACCTGGCCGGTTCTCGTTGTTGTATCAGTTTTACGTCATTTGACAATTTGCTACTATCCCGTCGTTCATGTGGCCGCTCGCGTTTACAATAAGTTGCGTGAACGCAAGAGGCTGTATTTAATTACACGCACTTGGGGGTCAACATTAAACCGTGGCCCCTTGAAGTTGAGCCGGACGGCACGCCCCAAGTAGCACTTACCTCTGTCACTAAAGCGGAGAATTGTCTTCGGATAAAGGAAAACCATCGCTGTAACTCCTGAACGAGCTTTCTCCCCCAGTCTCAAACAGCCATCGCAAATCGGTATTCCCCGGGCGCCCAGAGTGACTTTAAGGAAAATCAAATAGAAAAAAAATGCCGTAAGTACAAAGTATCACCAAAAAGCGATACCGAACTGCTCCAAGACAAGGTTGGACCATGAATGATTGCACTTTCAACAGAGATGATTCGCCATCCTGTGCCTCCTCTTGGTATACACATACGACATTCAACAGAAAGTGTCAAACCGCAGCCACTGTTTGTCCAAAATGGGGAGAAGGGGGGCGAGGTTGGGAAAATATCACTGCCGAGATCTCACTCCCAGCAGTACCGTACGAAGACAGAAAAAAGTGTTTTCTAAAATAGTAATCTACGAGGGTGAATAGACATCGGAACAATTTGTAAAGAAAAGAGACAGCAAGACGACCGGGGAAGGTGTGTATGTCGTGTATTTTTGTGCAGGCTGGATATCGCAACGCCTGATGAATGTTGGGAGAGCTGATTATATTAGTACCCAGAGCAAGACAAATCATAGAACAAATTAAGCAAGAGAAGGAGCTCAGAAAGATATCTTAGTGTGCGAATCTTTCCTGCCCATAGTTTAGGAATGTTATATCCAGAGCCATCAGGCTTAACAGTCATCCTCATAGACTGTAAGCTCTTGTGGCACCCCCTCATCCTCATAGACTGTAAGCTCTTGTGTCACCCCTCATCCTCTACTGTAACGCCCTACTAATCGGTCTTCCAATCACTAAACTCTCTCCGATCTGTTCTTAATGCAGCAGCCAGGCTTGTCTTTCAGACCAAACACTACACGGATGCCTCCAGTCTGTGCCAGTCACTGCACTGGCTGCCGGTCTCCTTCCGAATACAGTTTAAAATAATCACCCTCATCCACAAAGCTCTGTATAATGCTGCACTTCCTTATCTTTCTTCCCTCATCTCAGTCTATTGCCCAACCCATGCTCTTTTATCTCCTAGTAATACAAGATTATTCAATTGTCTAATTCGAAATGCTCACTTCGGACTTCTCCCGAGCAGCACCAATTCTCTGGAATGCACTAACCCAAAAAATCAGACGAATACCCAACCTCCAAAGCTTCATACATGTTTTTAAAACCCATCTACATAGGCCGATCTATCACACTCACTGACTTGCATTAAACTCCAACTCACCCTTTAGTAACCCATCTCGTGTCCTCCTCCAATCTGTTATTTAGTAGACACCAGACCCCAAGCTCCAGGTTTTCCTGCAGTCACATTCACCTTAGACTTTGTATATAAGATGCCGGTTCATGGCTGTTTAGAGCAGCGGTATTTTTATTTATAAAATTATTTTGATTCCATTCCCTTATAAAGACCATTATACCAGCTCTTATACCTTGTGTCACCCCCTCATCCTCATAGACTGTAAGCTCTTGTGTCACCCCTCATCCTCATAGACTGTAAGCTCTTGTGTCACCCCCTCATCCTCATAGACTGTAAGCTCTTGTGTCACCCCCTCATCCTCCTAGACTGTAAGCTCTTGTGTCACCCCCTCATCCTCCTTGTGTCACCCCCTCATCCTCATAGACTGTAAGCTCTTGTGTCACCCCCTCATCCTCCTAGACTGTAAGCTCTTGTGTCACCCCCTTATCCTCGTAGACTGTAAGCTCTTGTGTCACCCCCTCATCCTCCTAGACTGTAAGCTCTTGTGTCACCCCCTTATCCTCGTAGACTGTAAGCTCTTGTGATCAGGGCCCTCACTCCTATTGTTCCATATGACTGTTTGTTCTGCGTAATGTAATATTATATCTGTCTATGTCCCTTATGATTTGTAAAGCGCTACAGAATTTGATGGCGCTATATAAATAAAGATAATTAGTATTATTACTATTCCTTGTGGTTGTCCGTATATAATTCTAGATAAAAACAGGAAAATGCTTGTTTGAAGCACCATGCCTCATAGACTGTAAGCTCTTGTGTCACCCCCTCCTCCTCATAGACTGTAAGCTCTTGTGTCAAGCCCTCATCCTCATAGACTGTAAGCTCTTGTGTCACCCCTCATCCTCATAGACTGTAAGCTCTTGTGTCACCCCCTCATCCTCATAGACTGTAAGCTCTTGTGTCACCCCCTCATCCTCATAGACTGTAGGCTCTTGTGTCACCCCCTCATCCTCATAGACTGTAAGCTCTTGTGTCTAGACTGTAAGCTCTTGTGTCACCCCCTCATCCTCACAGACTGTAAGCTCTTGTGTCACCCCCTCATCCTCATAGACTGTAAGCTCTTGTGTAACCCTCTCATTCTCATAGACTGTAAGCTCTTGTGTCACCCCCCTCATCCTCATAGACTGTAAGCTCTTGTGTCACCCCCCTCATCCTCATAGACTGCAATCTCTTGTGAGCAGGACCCTCACTCCTATTGTTTCACATGACTTTTGTCACTCTGTAATGTGTTATTTTATTTGTACGTTCCCCATATATAATTAAAGATTATTATTAAGAAGAAAGAAGAAGGGAAGACAGATAGTCTGTATCTACATTATGCAAAGGAAGAAATACAAAGACAATACCATTTGTGGCTGAATGATGGACAAGAAGAAATAGGGAGGTAGTATTACCTGTACCTACAAAGTGTACAGTAAAAAACAAGGAGGCAGTACTGCCTGTACCAGCAACATTAACCATAAGAGACAAGGAGGCAGTACTGCCTGTACCAACAACATTTACAATAAGAGACAAGGGGGCAGTACTGCCTGTACCAACAACATTAACAATAAGAGACAAGGAGGCAGTACTGCCTGTACCAACAACATTTACAATAAGAGACAAGGAGGCAGTACTTTTACCATAATTCTGTCAATCAGGAATAGTTGACCAGTGCACAGGAGATGTTTTAAGAACATGTCCTCTTTATTGCAGTTGAAGTTCCATACAGCAAGTAAAGTGCAAACCCCAAAGATTTGGACACCATGCACAACGATTAAGACACATTACATTGAAACACATTGATCTTTCAGCTTTTCACTGCACTTTCTGTATGAAACTTCAACTCCAATAAAGAAGACCTGTTCTTATAACATCTCCTGTGCGGCTCTCGTGCACCGGTCATCTATTCCTGATGTCACATGTTCTGTCCGTCGGCTTCAGATTATGACTTTGTGCACCTGCCAGGGCGCAAGGTGTGAACAGGATTACGAAACCTTCGGGAGAGCAAATATATTTTTGTTTAAAGAAAAAACCTAAGCAAGAAATTGCCTTTAAGTCACCCCCTCATCCTCATAGACTGTAAGCTCTTGTGTCACCCCCTCATCCCCATAGACTGTAAGCTCTTGTGTCACCCCTCATCCTCATAGACTGTAAGCTCTTGTGTCACCCCCTCATCCTCCTAGACTGTAAGCTCTTGTGTCACCCCCTCATCCTCATAGACTGTAAGCTCTTGTGGCACCCCTCATCCTCATAGGCTGTAAGCTCTTGTGCCACCCCCTCATCCTCATAGACTGTAAGCTCTTGTATCACCCCCTCATTCTCATAGACTGTAAGCTCTTGTGTCACCCCCTCATCCTCATAGACTGTTCCCTGTACAATGACCTCTATATAGATAACACTGACCTTTCATTACACTACTGACAATAGATGATGTAAAGCATATCACTAAGTGCTACTAACAGAGGATTATTGAATCTCAAACAGCCTTCATACGATGTATGAGCCTTTATACAAATTAAATCTATCCCAGAACATAAAAATAGCTTTGAAAAAGTTGAAAGAAAATTTATGATGCAACAAAATAGTTTAAGGAATTTAACATCATTTCCCCTGTTATTTGTAATTTGCTTATCTATTGCTGTAAAAAAAAAACCCTGCACTTAATGGTCATGCAAGTTGCATGATTGGGAAATATACTGAATACTGCCCGGAAAATCGTGATTGCGGCATAAGGGGAAGTAAATTATGTATTTTCTGCATTTGCTACCCACATAATCATAACTTAAATATCTATACTGTTCTTTTCTCTATATACCCAGTTTTTGAACATAAGCAGTTAATTCCTATTTTAAAATCTATCACAATAAAAAAAGTAATTTTATTTTTTACAATAAAAAAAAAAAAACAAAATTCTAGTGGTTTTAATGTCCTACATTATTAATATTTACCCCTCAAACTGTGTGCCCTATATTTTCAAATAATACACAGTGACCCCTTAATATATCACAGCAATTTCCCCCTCATTAACTAAAAGAAGAGACTGAAGACAAGCACAGCTGCAGTGAGCACCCCACTTGTTTTCAGTGTTGTAAACAGAAAAAGGGGGACATGTATTATCGTATCTGCGCCCAAAAAATGCCGGGCTTTTATGGTTTTTTGGGCGCAGAATTGTTACGGATCATTTATAATGGGGCAGATTTACTTACCCGGTCCATTCGCGATCTAGCTGAGTGAAGGTAAGTGCAAGCTCTGCAACAGATTTTTTGTTTTAAATGCGGCGGTTTTTCCGAATCCGTCGGGTTTTCGTTCGGCCACGCCCCCGATTTCCGTCGCGTGCATGCCAGCGCCGATGCGCCACAATCCGATCGTGTGTGCCAAAATCCCGGGGCAATTCAGGGGAAATCTGCGCAAATCGGAAATATTCGGGTAACGCGTCGGGAAAACGCGAATCAGGCCCTTAGTAAATGACCCCCAATGAGTTTGGGCCAGAAAGAACAGATGTCTCCAACTATCCCAGCACCTTTAGTTTTTTTTTTGTGTAAGTGGGCCCCTGGTTTTAGTGGGCCCCTGAGCGACAGAGCCCTAGTGGGCCCCTTTATGGGATCTATCTATCTATCTATCTATCTATCTATCTATCATCTATCTCTCTCTCTTCTATCTATCAGTTTCCATGGCGCTGGGGGATACAGTGGCTGATGCCGTATTGTTTGCACATTTCTATTATCTGGCTCTAATTGTCTTGGAGCCTCCTGGAAGTGTCTTTATGCTTCCTGCACCTTCTGTTCTGAGTCAACAAGGAGCATTTAGGCAATTGGTATCAAAGATAAAATGCGAGGAAAGTGCAACCCTGGGGCAAAGGATGAGCAGTCACAAAATCCTGACCATTGTTTGCTGAAACCTTCACATCTGGCGTTGAGCAGTCTGCAGATATGGTTACTGCCCACGAAGGCGTCCTCCAGCGCTCAGCCCGAGGTTCTCCTGCTCCCATCACAACTACATTAGGACATTATCACGATTGCCAGAGGGCGATAGCGAAGGATTTACTGAGATCCAAGCAGTCAGGGTAAAATGTAATGCAGACATCCTAAAGTGCAATATTTCCGGTTATTTACACATAGTTTACGGCTGGGGTCATTCCAGGACACAGAAACTGACAAGTATTACCTCTACCGAAATGCACAAAACTATTGGGGTCGTTCATCAGGGCTTCTACAGCAGAAATTGGGGTTCCTGCCCAATGTCTGCGCCCTACCTGGCCGCCCGACCTATACTTCAGGAGGCCTTAGCCTGAGGGGCGGGGCTTTCCATTTGGTAAAGTGACATTAAATGGATCTTCCAGCACCAGGGTTGCAGTGCGGTGCTAGGTCATGGTGCAGCAAGCCCGCGATCCCCGAGGTGCGCTGTCCAACGATCCTGCACAGCTGCTGCTGCCAAAGATTGTGCGCTGGAGATCCTGCATCTGTCGTTTCACCGCTCAGGTCCGCCGGAGTTCACCTTCTTCTTCCCAGGGCTTGTAAGTGCTTGGTATTGCGACACAATTTAAAATGTTCAATCCTGCGCGTTGTTCATTGTCCCGCCCCCCGATTTGTGTCGCCTGAAAGCTGGCACGATTGCGTCACAATCCGATCACGCGCAACGCAATCCTCGGCGCGTTCCCCTTAAACGTCGGAAAACCAAACGGAAATGCGGCAGCAGGACATTAGTAAGTAAGCTCCAATGTGAAAGTTAAAACCTGCGCTCAGTCCGAATCAGTCGGATTGTCGACGGCATGCCCCCAATTTGTGTCACATGGCAGCCAACACAGCTGTGCCAAAATCCCCGGTGCAGACACCTGTTAAATACCTGTCCAAGCCGTGTAATCCCCGAAAAAGGTGCACAGTCCGATAAAAGTCAGCAGTGTGACAAAAGTCAGCCCCCGAGCGGTCATATCCATGGCTCCTTCTATCATCTAGTAACTATTTAGTCAAAAATATATGATTGTTGAGGTTGTCAGGCGTTGCACCCCGACCAATCACCTATTGCCATTCCTATATATAGATCATTATAGGGGCCAGAAAACCCCTTTAAAAAATCCAAGTCTATTGTAATATAATATTAAAATACTTCTAATAATAAAAACAAGTAAACAAAGGCATAAAATAATCACAATAATTATAGAAACGTCTTCTGTCGGCAGAACAAAGAGTTCCTCATTATCTCCGGAAATAAAACTCTCACTTATCTTCATGATTAAAGTTTCTTTAGTCCTCGAATTAATTGAAAGAAGAAAAAAAAAGAAAACAAACAAAGAAAAGTAAAAAGTGTAGAAAATTTTTAAAGTAAAATTAGGGACCAAAACCCTGAGAAATAGGTTTAGGATTAGGGAATGACAAGGAGTTCACTGGCCTTGTTTGGGTTTTCTTAAAGGGGTGTTCCAGTTTCATATATCCATGGCCAGTCATGACTCTATCTACTAGCCATCTACTTCTAGAGGATGCGGATCGGTCCCAGTCCTGCTCCTGTAATGAGTCACTTTATTTAAATGAAATCCAGTCTCGGGTGCAATACCAGATACGGCCACAGACAAGTGTGGTGCTGTTTCCACCAAAAAAAAAAACTCCACCCCTTTGATACTTAATCACCCAAACTAATGAATAAAAGGGAGACAAGTAAAAAGGGAATAGGGTGCGAGTTGAGTAAATTAAATCTCTGTAACTGAAATTTGTAGAATAGAATTACATATATGTGAATTTTCCACAAAACTGAACACGTTACCAGAATCCTCTGCTCAGGCATGGGCCGGCGGGAAGGTCACCGCTCTGCTGGGACGTGAATGTCACAGAATGTCATCTTGTCTGAGTGACTGCAGCTATAGCCCAGTAAATGGAGCGTTCTCAGCGGCAGAGGATATAATATGTGCTTAGGAAAAGGTGCGCAGCACAGGAGGGATAAGAGTCAGACCAGGGGTGTATCCTTCAAGGGCGCTGTTATAATTGGGGTTTTTAAGGGAACCTGTCACCAGGCACCTAATTTTCACTAAAGACAGGCTGGAAAAGCCCATCACACCTGCAGTGCACATATGTCTTTACGCTTTCTCTAAGCATTTGCATTACAATATAATTGTGTGTTATAACTTACCTTGCACCCTGACAGAATCCTATGTGTGGTCCCAGGGGTTGGGCTTTGGTTTGGATCCATTTCGAAAACTAACATGAGACTTATCTGTGCTGGAGACTCCTCAGCTCTCAGCTTCTGTACTGCTCCTCCTTCCTGCTCTTTCGCAGAGCTCACAGCCTGGAGCGATGACATCAGTGGGAGAGGGAGGAGCTGTACCGGAGCACAAAGGTGGGGGCTGAGAGCTGAGGAGTCTGCAGCACAGACAAGTCACATGTTATTTTTTGAAATGCAGCCAAACCAAAGCCCAACCCCTGGGACTACACATAGGAATCTGTCAGGGTACAAGGTAAGTTATAACATACAATTATATTGTAATGCAAATGCTTAGAGAAAACAGAAAGACATATTTCCAATGGAGGTGTAATGGGCTTTTGTAACCTGTCTTTAATGAAAATTGGGTCCCTGGTGATAGGTTCCCTTTCAGCCAGAGGCCTCCTGATACGTCACCTGGACCAGAACAAGGACATAGAGAAATTTTAAGAGATTCTAGTGGTAGTTCTGACCGTACAAGTCCACAGACAGTGGTAGGTATTGGCCCTGGTGTGCTGTATAAGTATGCCTATGGAACAGCAGAACTGAGTAAAATATTTATATGGATGGCCATTTTGCTCTTCTTTTGGCCACCTGTCTGTGAAAATGCTGGGGTCTATAGCTTTTATTCAGAGCACGAGGGAGGAGCTGTGAAGCAGCTCAATGTGGAGAGCAAAGAGCACAGCAGTGTGAGGATGCCTTCAGTGATTTTGGAAAAGCAACACTTTTCTGGAGTATAAATGCATTTTTCACAGTCCTGCATCTACTATCAACATACACATGGACGTGTGATTACACAGTATTTCTGGGTCAAAACGTAACAGAGTCTGTAGAGAGCACAAAGCACAGCAGTGTGAGCCTTCAGAGCACTTGGCAAAGCTACAATTCTGGAGTATAAATCCATTTTTTTACAGTACTGCATCTACAAACAACATACACACAAAGGTATTATTACACACCAGTCCAGGGTCAAAACGTAACAGTGTCTGCAGAGAGCACAGAGCACAGCAGTGTGAGCCTAAAAGCTACAATTCCGGAATATAAATGCATTTTTCACAGTCCTACATCTACAGATAACATACATACCAAAGTATTATTAAACAGCAGCTTGGCGTCAAAACCTAATAAATGTCTGAATAGAGCACAGAGCACAGCAGTGTGAGCATTCACCGCAGCTGACAAAGCTACAATTCTGGAGTGTAAATGCATTTTTCATGGTCCTGCATCTACAGATAACATACACACCAAGATATGATTAAACAGCAGTCCAGGGTCAAACCTAATAAGTCTGCAGAAAGCACAGAGCACAGCAGTGTGAGATATACCCCAGTGCAATCTGCAAGCCTGGAATATAAATCCATTTTTTTCACAGTCCTACTACTACTTACAATAAACACAAAGGTATGGATTCACAGATCTCCAGGGACAATACCTACCGCTAACTGATGATTTGTGTGGTCAAAACTGCTGACTGATCCCTTTAATAAGTTGTCAGCTATGCAGAACACGACCGAGAAATCTCGCAAAGATGAAAATCAATATTTGATGATATGTTTTGCATGTACAAACCCTGATGAGAGCGGCGAATGGGAGCCAGGCTGTCCTGTAAATGAATATATTGTCATGGGCCACTCCAATATTAAAATAATATTTCACAGTTGCGGCATATGAGATTACCCCCGAGCCGTACAGGTATGATTATGGTAATGCCGGTGATTATTCCAATGGATTTCCCCGTTGAGCACATTCAGGTTTTCAGCTGGGTTGCAGATTGTCCTTTATTCAATTCCGTTTGTAGATTTGCATTCCCCAGTCGCGCAGACATGCACGTTGACTTCAGAGACGCATATTTGGAGCTCAGTTACGACGCTTTTATTTTTTTCCCAGTTCCTGATTGCGAACTTAAAGGGTAAGTTCACCTTGGACTGAAGAGTCTGAAGAGCATATTACGGAATAAATCTTGTCTCATAGGGCTGTAATTTGACCACATTTTAGTTGTCATATTTCGGCACTAAAAATATTTATGCCCTGTATTTTGAATAGATGATCAACATCAGCCACAGTAAGTGTCGGTCTTACACCTGGACAACAACCACTTACCTCCTTTAAAGGGGTATTCCTCCCATGAAGACAAGTTTCTTATATGCACTCAGGATAACAAAATAACACATTCTCTAATTCACTGTTACTAACAAAAATACAGCATTTCACAGATATGATTCCAACCTATCTCTAGCAGTCCAGGTGTACTCAATTTCCGTTGCCCCTAGACACGGCCCAGTAACTTCGGGTCAGTCGCCATCTTGGATTTTTGTGTGAGACACTCACTGATCACTTTCTGCCAGGACAGAGCTGAGAGCAAAAAGAGAAGCTACAAACTACAAGCAGATAAGTGATCCGGGGGAAGGGGGAGGCAGGTACATATCTGTGAGATGTAGTAGAGCTCACAGTGTAACGGTCTATCAGCCTCTGTGTAATCATCTCATGCATCTCTGATCTGTCTCATCTGTCTCATCTCTCTCTCTGTGTGTCAGTGTGTTAGTACAATGTCAGAAGCCAGATGAAAGTATCATGAAATGTAACCACATTGTTAAACTACAGATGTAGTTGGGTCATAAAATGTTTGCTTAGAGAGGCTCCGCCCACACCCTGGAATCTTACACTGAGCAGCCTAGGGAGTGATAGGAGCTAAAACAGCAATAACACTGAGTAAAATTGTAAAGTAAGGGGTTAAAATGATCTTTATTGTGTTAACATCACTAGGAGATTAAGATGTGAGAATTTTTTTTTTGTGGGAAAGCCCCTTTAAGTGACAAAGCCACTCCACTGAATGCGATTTATATATCTTATGCCTGTGTATTTGTCTACTTAGCTAACCCTAACTGTTATTCTATGTAGAGCTGTAGTTGTGCAGCAGGGAAGCAGAGCTGAAGTCATGCAACAATGATGCAGAGCAGCGCTCTTATTGTGTGGCAGAGCTGTGGTTGTGCAGTGATGAAGCAGAGCTGCAGTCATGCAACAGTGACGCAGAGCTGTGGAGTTATGATGTAGCAGTACTGTGCAGCGATGAAGCAATGCTGTAGTCATGCAACAATGAAGCAGAGCTGTGGAGTTATGATGTAGTAGTACTGTGATTGTGCAGCGATGAAGTAATACTGTAGTCATGCAACAATGAAGCAGAACTCTGGTCTTATGGTGTGGTAGAGCTGGGGTTGTATAGTTACAAAGCATGGCTGAAGTTGTCCAGGGAAGAAGCTAAGCTGTGGTCATGCATCGATTAAGCAGAACTATGGTAATGGAGTTTGGCTAAGCTGCAGCCATGCTGTGTAGCAGAAAAGGGGCAACCTTAAATAACAACTTGCTAAGGTAAAACTAGGACTATTGGAGGTAGCAGGGCTGGGATTTTGGTGTAGACAAGGAAAACCATTTACACAATAGAGATCAGCAATTGCTACATTGAATTCAATAGGAAAAAAAAGGTCTGCAACGTAGAAATTTCCATCTGATAAGTGTCTAGAATACCTCCAGTCTTCCTTCTTACATACCTGCTGACTGTATGTCTCAAGACGCTCCCCAGCAGACGCTTCAGATGGGAACAGTCAAAACATCATAAAAACTCTCCGCTTTGAACGTAACCTTTGTTTGGAAATCCCATCCACCTTCTGAGTATTTTCTACATTAGACAAAACCTGCTATAAACAAAAGACAGACATTCGTGCAATTAGTTCCCAATCCAGCCGCATCCGTGGCGGAAAATGCATGCTAAGGGAATTCTCCGCAGCCAAGACTGGAAACACTTCCATTTTTAATTCTGCATTTAACCCTTAAATCACCCAGAGGTATTCGGATTCCTTGTGCACTCTCATGTCCTGCGGCCTGTAGTGTCTGGCAGTGGAAGGGTTTAGGGTCATTACCACGACATTGGGAAATGCGGCTGCATTTGGGTTTGATAATGATGAATTGACTGGTGTAGTCTGGGTAGGTCCAGGGGGGTGGGGGGGGGGGGGGGGGGTAGTGTTGTAGGCTGCACATCATGTGACAGCATATAATGCAAGATAGATAGATAGATAGATGCATGATACATGTTAGAAATATTAGATACTTACTGCATATAGAAAGAATTATTATGCAGATAGATAGATAAAATAGATAATACATTGGGGCAGATTTACTTACCCGGTCCATTCATGATCCACGCGTTCTCTGCGGTGGATTCGGGTCTTCCGGCGATTCACTAAGGCGGGTCCTCTGACGTCCACCAGGTGTCGCTGCTGCGCTGAAGTCCGCCGAGGTCCGCCGGAGTGCACGATCCTATACTTGGTGAAGGTAAGTGCTTGATAGCCCCTAGGCGCACAGCCGTTGGGCTAATGACTGCTCAAAGGTGGCTAACAGTCTGGATACAATAAAAGATGTGTGGCCCCTTTAATTGGAGGTTGCTCTACCCTCTCTCATCTTTATTCATCAGAGGGATGTGCTGGGGGTGTGGCTAGTAATGTGGGCGGTACAGGAGGTGAGCACATGCTCAAATACTCTGAGTAGCAGAGACTCAGCCTCTTTTTCATCGGTTTTCCCTCCCTCCCTCCCTTTTTATATAATTCTCGTGTATTTTTTGTCACAGCGGGCGTTTTTTTAGGGGTAACACTGCCCTACATGCCCTTACATATGGCAGGCATACAGGGTGTTATCTGGTGTTATGTAAAGTGGAATGGTTAAAAG
The DNA here is from genome assembly GCA_019512145.1 of Engystomops pustulosus. Classification (NCBI taxonomy): domain Eukaryota; kingdom Metazoa; phylum Chordata; class Amphibia; order Anura; family Leptodactylidae; genus Engystomops; species Engystomops pustulosus. The sequence goes on from CM033649.1 coordinate 85,390,046, forward strand.
TGTGTATATATTCAAACAAAGAAATGGTTAAATTATCAATGGTTTCAATAAAGCTGTGGCCGACCCCGAGTCAACCCACAATTGAGAATGGTTAAGCAATGGTTTCTGTGTGGTTATTTATATTTGGGGTATGCGGTATTACAGGGGCCAGTCCGGCTCCGGGTTAGTACGTGTTTATTATTTGAGCAGTCGTGTCCCGCAACACTTTTTTAAAAAAAATGCGGCGGTTTCTCCAAATCAGTCGGGTTTTCGTTCGCCCCCCGATTTCCGTTGTGTGCATGCTGGCGCCGATGCGCCACAATACGATCGCGTGCTCCAAAAACCTGGGGCAATTCAGGGAAAATTGGCGCAAAACTGGAAAATTCGGGTAACCCGTCGTAAAAACGCTATTCGGGTCCTTAGTAATGACCCCCATTGTGTTTCGCGGCAAGACGCACACCCTCTAAAGACCCCTACATGACTACTTGCCAGGGAGGTGGTGTAAGGGGGAAATATTCTGGCCATACATCTATTTCATTGCTTGTACACCAGATTTCAGATGTACCATCCCTGATAAATCTGTCCCCCTGTATATAGATAGAATACACATGTATAACAGATAATGCAGACAAATACAATGCAGACTGTAACCCCAGTCAAAAAATTTTTTTGGTCTCTGTGACAATTGGATTTTAAGAATGTTGGGTTGTCATAAGAACAATAAATCTTAATTACAGACACCTCTGATAACTGTTATAGCTGATTATTGTAGCCTAAGGATAAAGTACAGTAAATTACCAACATCCAGAGGTCCGTTTGTAACTAGGAGTCTTATGTAAGTCAGGTGTTCTTACGTAGGGGACCGCCTGTATATTAGATGATAGATCAATAGATAGATTACATATATACAGGCGATTTATGGTTAGAGATCAAATAGATATAGAAAAATATGCTATATCTGCTATATAATATGCTACAGTAGGAAATTATACAAATCGATCATTTTAGATAGATTGATTATTAGGAAGATGAATATATTGATATTTTAGGGAGATGATTGATTGAAGGTTTTCGATCGATATTTGTCTAATAAACAGGAGCCTGCAGCCGTCAGCAGGCGGATAGATACACGGCCCTGGATTGCCACTTGACCTCTGCTACTGCTCCCAACAAATTCTGCAGACTCTTAAATCTTTCAATGTGCCAGATAGTCCATTTCCACTGTAAGTAACCTGAGAAGTAGGAAGTCATTAAGACTAAAGCAGATGGAGATTTACTACACGTGCCCTCTCCTCTTTGTGTCTGACCTGGTACGTGTCCAGTATGTCTGCGGATATATCATAGTCATAACCCTGTCTTTATCCCTTAACGTCAGAAGGGGGTCACATTAGCTGAACCTCCATGTATAAGGGTCTATACCAGCAACAAAAATGACTACAGCAGCCAACCAGGGGGCCCATTCTGGATAGTCTTGCCATAAATGTGTTGATTTAACCAGCCATGGTTTTTAGTATGGTCATTCCCTGATGGAGATGTGAACATTTCGGAATTCTCCACCAGTCCGTAGACACAACACATGTACAGGTAGAAGGAAATCCTATAAATCATGGAAGTGTTCCTGAAGTCCTTAGAAGCAGCCGCCTTCCATGTCTGTCCCAAGAGAAAGATGAACAAGCCATAAGTCCTTTTATTCTGGGATGGGAGAACACATTAATGTGTCACTTCCAGACCCCAGACCATCCTTCACTAGGAAGCCACCAAGATCTTGCCGTGTATCATCACTCTTGATTATTCTACATAATGTTCCCTCGTTTCTATAATTTGGAGCTGAATCTACAAATTGTAATAAAAAATGAAATTAGTGATGGGTGGTTGGTCCCTGTTGCATATTTTGTATATGTCTCATGCCTGTATTTGCACATTTGTGGCCATGATCTTGCTACAAACTGTCACAGTCAATGTTGACTTCTATGGCACCCGGTTACGGTGTGGTAAGCACACTGTATCTCACCCCACTGTGACCGAGCTGGGTGGCAATGTGGCTGAATATTGAGCAGGTCCTATTTTTGACATGATTTGTGACGTGCCTTCTCAGCTTTCTATGGAGAGGGGAAGGGTAAGGAAAAATCACCACCCCATCTCCCCCTTCTCCACCTGGCCGTGTGTTTCTCCTGGTTTATGGCCCAGGTGAGCACACGGTCATATGAATAAGGGCTAATGGGACTAGATGGAACCACCTATCTTGCCTATCCCAAGGGTTTGGTAGTGTAAAATCCTCTACTTGATGGGCATAGCTCCAGTTGGCCTCTTCCTATCCAAGAATTGGACTGGTCCACAGTCACCACACCCACAGAAAAAAGAAATCATCTAAGGCTCATAGACGTCATGGAACTACTGTAATTTGCAATGAAATAGAGACCATCTTGCCTGTTCCAATGTAAAAATAAGATGAACAAATTATAAGGTTTTCTTCTTATACAGTAAGGCATAGCTCCAGGGGACCACGCATACAGAAACCACGCATACAGAAGGAGAATACAAGAGGAAAATCAACTATGTATCAAATAAGTCATATAGTCTTTGTAATCATATATTAAGGATTGTCCATAGAGATGAAAGGTACCAGAAAGATATGACTGGAAATAGAGCCAGGGGATGGATGGGAGTGTAAGTAGGGTCCACACAGTAAAATTAGGTACCTCTAATACCTAAAATGAATTACCATGTGGACCCTACTGACACTCCCAAGCATCCCCTGGCTACATTTCCAGTCATATCTTACCTTCACCATAGTTGGGTTGACTGTTGGGTAGCCGTTTTGTGGGATACTTTTAAGGCTACCTTGCAAAAATTCTTAAGGTAAACCGCCCCCTTCCCAGGGGGTTACAGTAAAACCTAACTGCACATTGGTCTACCTTAGAGAGCGCTGTCACTTTGATCTTCCCTACTATTTATGGAGGTGGCCACCAACCTTGCCTCTCCCTAGGGAATGGTAAAGTAAATCAACTTCTAGTCCTTCGTCATAAACAATGGCTCCAGTGGCCCTATTTCTTTTCCAAAAATTCCACACACTTGTCCACGTTAACCACATACAGGAAGAAGAAAGTCATCTAAGGGTTATATGAGTCTTGAAGCTGTTCTATTAGAATGGAATCCATAACCAGACCCTTTGATGGCCACCTACCTTGCTTGTTCCCCATGCCGTAAAGCCTTCGACCATCGGATGGAATAAAGTATTAATGTGTCATATCATAATTATGAGCCGCTTGTAACATTAGCGACCATCCTTCATGACCTTGCCGGTTCTCGTGTATCATTTTACTTTTAATTCTTCTCCGTCGCGTTTCCTCCTTTCAATAATTTGGAACGCATTAGGCTTATTTAATTACACCCCTTTTCAAATTACGTGCCCTTGTGAGCCGACGCGCACACATGTCCTTCCCTCTTTTCTACTACTTTGTCCTTCTTATAACATCCTGACGAGCTTTCACATCTCAAACAGCCATCAATCTTTCCCCGAGACCATGTTGACTTTAAGGAAATCAATTAAAAAATCCTAAGTACAGTATAAACAGCGAATCCGAACTGCTCCAACCATATGAATTCATGTCACAGAAGGGATTCACCTCTTGCCCCTCTTGTACTAGATTTCCCAGGAATGTCAAACGCAGCCAGCTGTTTGTCGAAAGGGGGGAGGGGGGGGGGGGGGGAAAATTCGCCCCCGAATTCATCTCCAGCAGAGTAACCCAGAAGTGTTTTCTGATGTAATCTCGGGTTATGCTCGGCATTTTAAGAAATATTCATAGACATTCTTGTGAATTTTTTATGTCGTTTATTTTATGTGCAGCTGAATCTCTGGCTGATTATGTTGGGAGACGTTTTTAGTCCCAAACAAAGACATATATTATTAAGCAAGAGAAGGAGCTCAGAAAGAAATCTTAGGGCAATTTCCTGGCCCCATATTTTAGATGTTATTAAGGCAATCAAAGCTTAGCAGGGGAGACAAAGAAGAAATAACAGAAGCATGAGGGATGGCAACAATTGAAGGGAAGAAATTACAATATTTTACTATGTTTATCTTGGAGAATGCAATATTGGGAAATTAGGTTACCACTTCTATGTTAGCTCAGAAAACTCCTTCTCTACGGGGTTTTTAGGACCCACCAGGGTGAATGACTCAGTAGGTGAACATTCATCATCAATAGAAGCCTATCAAGACTTAATATAACCAACGCGACTCTGTAGGTGTCTATTTATATTTGAAAGATGTCTATCAATATTCGGGAAACTAGGTTGCCACTCTTCTGATGGCACAGTAAACTGTAGGAAGCAACGGTTCCATAGGTTCATCAGTTCATCAAAACATGGCTGTTAATATTGGAAACATGACTCAAGAGCTCATTGTACCCAATAGAGTTAACGACTCTATTGCCATTTATGCCATTTATGTTCAGTTACTATCTATCAAGACCTCCCTCCATCAACTCGACTGTATAGATGACAATTTATCTAAATGAGATGTCTATCAATATTGGGAAAGTAGGTTGCCACTCCTCGGATGGCACACTATAGGTGACTATTCATCTTTAGAAGTTGTCTATGAAGTTTACCACTCCTCTGATGGCTTACAAAATGGGATCAATGACAAAAGTAATCATTTCCATTCAATAGTAGTCTATTAAGACTTAATATGACCAACACAACTCTATGACAATGTATCTTCTTAAGAGGTCTATCAATATCGAGATCCAAAGATCCTTGGCCCCATACGAGTGAATGACTTTATAGGTGACCATTCATCTTCAAAAGTTAATATTGGAAAACTGGAGTCCACAACTCCAGGAGTCCTTGGGCCCACCAAAGTAAACAACTCTCTAGATGACCATTCATCTTTAATAGGTGTGTGAATAATTAATACAATGAACATTGCTCTATAGGTAACCATTCATCTTCAGTAGATGTCTAACATTTAAAATGACCAATATGGCTCTAAAGTTGACCATCTTTAATAGATGTCTGCCAATGTTGGGAATCAAGGTTAACACTCCTCTGTTTGCAATGAAAACTTTGGGACTAGAGTTTCAGTTTTAGTTTCAGTAAACAACACTTTAGATTAAAATTTATTTTCAATAGAAATCTACCAATATTATAAAACCAGGTTACTACTCCTCTGTTGCCTCAGACAACTCCATGTATACAGGGTTCCTCAAAACTACCGCAACCATTGGTGTTTATGAAGACCAAAATCTCACTCACTTAGTTGGAAGATGGAGCATCTTATCTCCTTAAAGGGTTTGTCCACTTTTCATTAAATCTGTTCCATTCAACATGTCTCTGCATGTGTTTTTGACTCCTTTAAGAGCTTAAGCCTTTCCCTGTTCTCATCATGCTGCTTCCATTCATAGCTTTCTCTCTCTCACTACTCTGGGCCATCCTCATGGCTTCTCCCACTGTGTTTCTCTCTCTTACTATTCGTCTCCACTGACAGAGACAAAGAGGGCTTGCAGGATGAGTCAAAACTCTCCTCCTACAGCTCCTCCTATTCATCAGTGCTCAGGCATATAAACAAAGAATCTCATAGAGTCTGCAGATAAAGTAAGTAGCAGGACTGCTGAATCACTTAATAAACATTCAGGGATTATTATTAGGGCAGTAAAGGCACATGGGCAACTTATGTAATAGAGTTGCCAACCCCTTTGAGAGAAAATGATTAGCTTTAACCATTGTCGAGATAGGGGGGTTAGTCTGAAACTACCTCACACTCCCTGTAGACACTGTACTTGAGTGCTAGTCACAACTCTATTTCAATGAAACTAAGCTAAAAGGCAATGAGTAATTTAAGGAAAATAAACCTATGTATATACTGACTTACATATGACTTATGGAAGGTCCCTAGTGTACAGTTACTGGAATACAATTATTTTGTCTCCAGGACCATGGCCTTATACCGTGCATGCAATCCTGTCTCCTCCGGCATCATGTTTGCATTACCATCTCTTGTATTTATTTGTTTATGGGATGTTCTTTCCTTTATTTTGAGGCCCCTCATCCGGAATTACTAGAAGGCAAAGTACAATGTGAAGACAACAGTCCCGTCTGTCTATATATCACATTACTGCTTTCCAAATATTTATGCTAAGCCTTAAAAAGGTCTTTTTTCAGTAAAAACACACATGCTCCTGGAATTAATCTAAAATGGGTCAAATATTCCATATTTTGTATATATGTTGCACAGTACACAGCACCAGTAATCCTAATTGCATATTAGGAGACCCTATGAAACATTCATTATTGGGGTCCTGTAGAAAATGCATGATAAATTAAAGAAAGATTACTAGATGTTATTTCTACAATATGATGGGCGAACTTTATAAGTTTTGGGACACACCTTTAATAAATTGGGTGCATTATTATGACTCAGCTCATAAAATTGATGGAAAATACCTTGTAAGTATTAATTATGATAGATCATAAATTAATCTTGTAAAACGTAAGTGTTTCCAGTAGATAGATTTTTCCCCAATGGAACATAGTTTATTGCAAAAAATTTCCTTATCCTGGTTTCACTGAGCTACACCCAGTTGTAACCCAAATCTCTTTGGCCTGAATGGAGAATTTGTACAAGGACACCTGATTCTAATGTCTTCTTCATAGTACTGGTCTCCTTGTATGGGGAAGGGGAACCTTAGGGCCCTTGCACTACCATAAGTGCAGCAGTAGTGGATTATAATATAGGCGTTTTGGGCAGTAGCCTGGGGCCCAAGCCTTCTATGGGGCCCATGTCCAGCCAAACCACAGACCAAATTTTATACCCAGAAGGACCTTCACCCATAAAATCCTCATACATTTCTTCCTGCTATCAATACACATGTGTGCAAGTGCCATATAAGAACCTTTGAACGTCCTCCAAAGGCCCTGAAATCATAGATTAAAAGAAGACAGAAGGGAAGCCTTCTCCATTCTCCAAAGAGCTTAATTCAAGTACCACATATAGAAAGTGATTCCAGACTTGTAGGGTCTATAATATTCCTACAGCCCAGGGCACATGGCAGTCTTAATCCACCCCTGCCTTGCAGACCAGTTGGATGAAGTCTAGTGATGTGCAGACCCATCACTATTCAGAATCGGGTAATAACCCTTTAAATCTGTCTGCTCACCCACCAGTGTGTTGTTACCCTTAAAATGGCTATACTCACTCCTACATGTTGATTTCCTTCACATGCCATGGGCAAAGCCACCGGACATGTTTTCCTTCATGGCCTCTAATGGACTTGATTGGTGATGAGCGGACTGCAATGTCAGAGTCAGTTACAAGTCCGGGTTTGGTTCACCTCCACCAATAACACCTGCGATCAGTCCCACCATGTGTTATTCTTTCCCCAGGCATGCATGCGCGTCACCATTTTGGGTAGCTATTTTGTTGCTCCCTGTGATGTCACTAGGAGCAACAATCCCAAAGGCCGGCATTTACATGCTGTGCCCACCACATCTAATGCGATCCATGCCATAACCAATCGTGGAGGTCAATGGTGGGTTGAACCAAACCCCGACTTCTGACTGAATTCCAGGTTCGGAATCGCACTTCGGGTCCCCTCATCGCTAAGTTCACTAATGTCCTACTGTCCTACTGCCAAAACAAAAGTTTTTCTGGGTTCCCCAAGAATGCCAACAGACAGATTTAAAGGAATTTTCCAGGGGTTGAAAAAAATGTCTGGTGTCTTCCAAAAACATCTAGCCATGGTTTGTGCTGATGTTCCAGCTCAGCTCTATAGAAATAAATGGATCCATGTTGCAATACCAAGCAATATCCATGGTCAGTTTTGAAGATGTTTTTGAAGAAATCGGCAATGTTTTTAAAACCCTCAACAACTCCTTTAATATGGGCTTTTAAATCCTGACAACTCTCTCTTTTAGCCATCCTAGAAGCTCTAGTTTCAGGCATAAATTGCACCACTTACTTGTCTGTCTTCCAGATTGATATCAAGGTACACTCCAGGTCCTGACCGAGTATAGTTTTTTATACGAGGGATTGATGGGGATCAAGACCACTTTTGCCGGTGAGCCCCTGGTTATTTTTTGGGGGGGAGTAAATAAGGCAGCAGTCCCCTCAAGAGGTCATGTAAAAGTTTCCACATAAGAAAGTAAAAGTTTGTTAAGGTATAACTATATAATAAAATTTTTGATGTATCCGTAAAAAAAATCTAGAAATTTGAGAGAGGTGATTGCTCCACCAACTTGGCCGTCTACAAACATGATTCTGCTTCACCAGACCCTAAATAGATCTGGATTACATTACACAATGGAAACTGGATACATCATTGTCTTTGTGATATTGATGGTATCTACTGCTTAGCTAGAGTGTTTTTTATAAAAAAAAAAGATTGCCATGTGTTGTGTTTCAGATACTATTGTATTGTCGGCTGCTCCTGATTTCACTTAGTTCAGTAAAGTTTTGGAAACATGGAGCAGGATGTGGGAAGATTTCAGCACAGTAAGATTCTTGGATCAGAGAGTTCAGGAGGTGCCGGTTAGTGCGACCCCTACAAGTACACAAGGCCTCGAGTGAACTTCCGAATGTGGTGGACCTCACAAGAGCTGAAGAATGCAAAATCTTGTATCCAATCCTCTTCCATTTCGAATCTGAATAGCGAAGCGCAGACACTGGAAAGGAAATCTGCCAGATTTACAGCCAAAAAGTGAAATTTATTATCATGTAAAAATAATTAAAACATTCTTCTGTTATTATCCAAAGTGAAGCTGCTTTTATGGGATAAGAAGACCTCAATTGCTCTCCTAGAGGAGCAGCACCACACCTGTCCACAGGCTGTTCATCGAAGACAATGTAAGAAACTATTTCATTGGAAACAGACTCTGAAGCCGTGTAATAGTAACCTCAGCTGATCCAGACTAAAAATTTTTTCTTTTTAGGGTGTTTTTGCAACTCTTGAGAAGACTCACTCTAGACGAGTTACTCTGAGGCTTTGAACACCTAGAACCTTGATTCAGGTGCCATTATAAAGATAAGAATCTAATCTTTAAGACCAAAGCCTCATCTGAAAGCTGGAAGGGTAGGGCTCTTGTCATACACGGGTTGGTGAGAGGTTCACGTTAAGTCACAGTTCCCCAAGCTACTAAATGTTTTTCAAAAACTGAAAACCACTGTAATTGTTACTTATTCTAAGTAGAGATGAGCAGACCCAAACTTCCCCTCGGGTTTGGCTGCACCCTGGGCGACCTGGACATATTTCAGAATTGACTGCCAAACAGCCAATCCAGAATATTAACGCCCATAACAACAAGCCATGGCTAGGGGTTATTCCCTTAACCAATCACAGCCATGGCTAGTAGCTAGGGGCATTAATCTGCCGGACTGGCTTTTCGGCAACCAATTGGGCCATATATCTGGGTCACACTTGACTCCCCCGAATCTTAAACCCGAACTTGAAATTCGGATAATCTCATCTGTAATTGTAAGCTAATAGTAAAACGTTTTGCATATGGACCATTGTGTCACATTAAATATTTGGATCATTGTATCAGTCATAAAATTAGATGTAAATGTATGATTTCTTTTTACAGAATTTTTATTTTACAACTGTTTTACTTTGTAACCTCCCATTGACAAGATAAAAGGCAGAACATTTGTTTTCGGCGTCTCACAGAAATAAGATGATACATTATTTTAATAAAGACAATCCATCCGGGCTGCTGCACTCCCCCACTCTCCCTTCCCCAGCTGCTCTAGGCCTACCCCATCGTGCTGGATACTTGTGGTTTGCCCAACTTCCTGCGTTTCGCTCACATTTTGTTTCGTGTTTACACGCTGATGTCTTCTTGGCTATAACATCTGTGCGTTGACTTCAAAGAATTGCATTTAGTTTATTTTCTACTAAAATGGAGGACACTCAAGATGATTTTCCCTTCAGAAATAACGTCCCAGAAGCTTGTTCATGCAACGACGGAACTTGTGTCTTACAAAAAGTTTCCTCTAACTCTGGTTGCTCTTCAAAGTCTTTGTGTGAGGGAAGTTTTTGTTTTCAATTACCAGATTGGAAATAAAGATCGTTTTTTATTTGAGCAGAATCACGTTCTTGGTTTATACATTGAGGGAAGCACATGGATTATATAAGTCAGTAAAGTGTTGCGCGGGATACGGGTGAGGTGTTGGCTTGTAGACAAGCCCGGAGGCTGAGATTTGTCCTTTCCTTCAGAAAGAAAAACAGTAGAACCCTGATCTAATTATTTTCGTATGGGCCCATAGCAAAAATCTTTATTGTACTAAATTCTTACTGGATTCATTTCGTAAAATAGTTTTCTTAGAGGGTATGTCCATATTATGGCTGACAGAGTCAGGGAGATAACAAGTAACTATGAAGCGCCAGTGGGAAACTCACCACAGGGCCAAGGCTCTACGGCCTTAACATTCTGTCATCTATGTCTTACTCTTCTTTCCATGGTTTCATTAAAGCTCATTAATAGACTCTTTACTTCTATCATCTAGAGAAGTCAAAATACAGGGCTGTGAACCAATACCAGGCCATAGATCACTTAGTCCTGGGCCACACAACTAATCATTTTGTGCCATCTATCGAGCAAAGTCTGCACAACCTTTCACAACATCCCCTGCTGCTCCTCACACTTCCCAAAGTAGAGCTCTGCTACAAACCAAGACACGTGAAGGCACCACCGCCCCTTCTTCAGTCAGTCCCTGCTCCTGTGGAACCTCTGGTTATCCTTACACACGGTCCCCAACCGTTTTTGCACCCAATCACCCTCTGATATATATTCTCCACCATCCAAGTGGTGGATCACTGGTGGTCTAATACCTAGGACCTACATTAATTACAAGAAAAGAGAACCATATGTACCCTACGTGAAAATATTGGCAGTATGCACATGTGATCATTCACTTCACACAAAATGTATTGTCTCCTGCAAATTCATCATCAAAGTGATCACTGGATCTCTGGGGTCCAACAATTGGGCTTCCTATTAAGTGTTATTTTATGGGACAACCAAACCATGAGGACCAATGAGTAAAAACTTAATAGGGACGCCAATACCTTTGAGGTGTTTTTAGGGTTATCCAAGTTATGCACCACTAGGACCACCCATGTAGACATGCTGCAGCAGGACATGTATCTGTGATATTGATATATTATGATGGATTCCTATATAGATAGTCCATGTAGGAGACTAGAGCAGCTAAATGAATGTGTAATGTGTTTGCAACCGCCTTGTAATTCCTCTCTTCTTCATCTCTCTTCATCTTTGTATCAGCTGACCTTCTGCTCCGTGAGCTCCATACACCGAGGATCTACAAGCCCAACATCTTGTACTCAGAACAGTGCGGACTGTATTTGTCCATCTACCGGAATGAGAAAATGTGGCTCCATGGTAACAACTTAATCCTCATTTAAGTAAGATGAATTGGGGGAGAGAAAAGGGATTAGCAGATAGACGGTAAAGAGAGGTAATCTGAACAGGAAGAAGCCTACGTGTTAGTTGTGCTTCTTTATACTGATTTTATGCAGTAAATGTGTAATTTTGCAATACAGTCTGAGTTCCTAATACTTCTCACCGGTGATTCGTTTAGCAATGAAGCTTCTTACGCTGAAATTTGTCTAGACATCTGGAATGAAGTGGATATTAGAAGTTGGGATGAGAGAATTTTCCCAAAATATATTTTGGTTCCATTTAATTTAGTTCAAATAAAGAATGTCTAAAGACATTGGGGCTCATTTACTAAGGGTCCGAATCGCGCACTTTCGTCGGGTTTCCCAATGATTGCCCCAGGATATCGGCGCAAGCGATCGGATTTTGGCGCATCGCGCCGGCTTTCACGCGACAGAAATCGGTGGGCGTGGCCGTCGGATAACCCAACGGATTCAGAAAAACCGCACAATTTAAAAAAGAATTTATGTCAAAAGATCAGCACTTACATGCACCGGGAAGAAGAAGGTGAACTCCCGCGGACCTCGGCGTAGCAGCGACACCTGCTGGATATCGGGCACACGGACCTTAGAGAATCCCGGCAGACCCAAATCCTCGTCGGAGATCGCGTCGCTGGATCGCAACTGGACCGGGTAAGTAAATATGCCCCATTGTCCCTGAAAGGGCCCTTGTTAGGTCAGAATTTCGGGATTAAGACCTGGTAAAACAAGCCATCGTCAAGGATCTGAAACGGAGTGGGAGAATCTTTCCTAAGCTTGTCCCATTGAACATTCCATAGACTTGGAAAAGTGGAGCCACTAAGCCAGGGAAGAGTTATATGTATACATGGACCATGTATTAGGTGAAGTGACCCTGACAAAATTGGCCGTGGTCAAGGACCTCTCACTGGACATCCCTAAATTCCAAATAAATTCTCCAAAACTTTTGGAATTATGTAATTAATTTGATTGGTGCAATATTAAATCGCTCTTCTCTAATTAGGAGATTGCATGTAAGGTATACAACACCCTCCCATGGCTGACTTAAAGGGGTATTCTTATGTTTAATACAGGATATGTAATAAATACATGATAGATGTGGTACTCACCCCTGGGACCCACTCCAGTACAGAGAATGACAGTCTGCTGCTCCCTACTTGAGGCTAGGCTAAACAGAAGGGGTTATCATTAGATTGCCTGGCAAAGCTTCTGCTAATTAAATCTTGGTAATTCACTCATCTTTAATCTTAAAGTGAACCTGTCACCAGGAATGTCATTTTTAGCTGGTGACAGCAGCCTGTGCTATGCTGATTTTAAAAATGCCTCTGTCAACATTCTGAATGCTTTCAGTACTTTATAAAAGTTTATTTCACATGACCAGGCTCCCTGACAGCAGCGTGTGGAGAGTTCCAGGAGAGGGGGGCTATTACAGCATTGTGCCTGTGTCTCAGTCTCCTCTCCTCCACTCTCATCCAGCCCCTCAGTCTCCCCCCACTTCATGTCATGTGCATTGAGCAGGCAGGTGTTGAAGAGGGATAGTGTGGAGTAAAAGAAGAATGTATGAGGAGACTGAGACACAGGTATACAGGCTGTTGCAGCTGTCCCATCGCCCGGGACTCAACGTATGCTGCAGGCAGGGAGCCAGGTCATGTGAAAAAAGTTTTATAAAGTACTGAAATCATTCAGAATGCTGACAAAGGCATTTTTAAAATCAGCATAGCATAACCTGTTGGTACCTGTCACCAATGAAAATTGACATTCTTGATGACAGGTTCACTTTAAGGAGCTTTTCAAGGGGATGTTCAGTTAACAGGAGGATTGGTTATGTCAACGTTTCCTGTGGACCATTCATACTCAATACCAATATGCTGCAGCTAAAGCCCACAGATTACTTACTGTACACTTTGAATAATTAATCCCCGGGATGAGTTGGTACAAGAAGCAGCTAAGGGCAGCAAAACCCACGTCTGCCAGTGATTATAATAAAAGGAAAGCTATTATAAGGGACCCGGTATTTAATCCCAGTGAATTGGATTTAATTAGATTAATAACATATTTCATGTGTATCGTTGTTGGCAGAGATAAAAATGGGCAACGATACAAGTCCGTGCAAAGGTATTGTGAAAGAAACGCCCTTTATATTTTAGCTTCATTTATTTTCTTCTAAACATGGCACTGGAAAAATGCTGATGCAGCAGATTCAGCCGCTTACAACGTACATCGGAAAAATAGACAAATTTGTTTACTTTATCCATGGAAAAATTAGATGAAATTGCTCACTTTGTACGGCACGTTGCCTGTGCACACTCATTAGTTAATCCGGATCCCCCAGGCTCATAATAAAATCAACATGTTTCCAGAATTTCCAGTTGATGTTTGTTTGTGTTTTTTATTGGATCATTGGGACTGTAGTTATTATAGGAGAGTTGTCATGGAAACAAGTTATTTACGCCTGGAAATAATATAAATAAATAAAAAAAAAAACTACTGCCAATTAATCAAAATTTATATGCAGAGAGGAGCCGACCCAACATTCAAGGATGGGTTTGGCTGCCTGTCTCAGACATACTGATGACCCGGACATAGTACAGAGGGGTTCTCCTTATGGCCAAACATAGCAATGGCATCCATTTTTTGGATTGGCTGTTTGGCTACTGATCCAGCAATATATCCAGAACAGGACATATTGCCGATCTTGAACATCAGGTCTTGCCGATTGGCTGTTTGGCTGCCGATCCATTAATATGTCCGAGACAGGACATGAATCCAATCTTGAACATCAGATCCGTTCACCTCTAGTTATATGTGAATCAACTTGTAAGAAATATACCATATTGACCAGTGAATGGATCCAAAGTCTGCACCAAATGGTATGGTCTCCTGGATGACTTTTTGGTCAAAGCTTTGTTTGGTTGGAATTCTTATAGTACCATGGTGGTCTAGACCAATCCTGGCAGGACCACTGCCCTCTTCATTACATAAGGCTGTGGTCAGCTTCAATTGACACATGAAGAAGTTTCTGGCCTATACCAGGATGTTTTCCTCCCCCATGTCTACAGTGCTACCATCTTCTTACATGGGGGAGTGAACTTTTTGGATAACTACAGCCTCTAATGACTCTATACCTGAGAGGCATTCCTTACTTGTAAGGGGAATCCCGACCTAGCCAATGGAATTTTGACCTCTAGGCATTTTGACCATTTTCACAGTGTGATATTTTGATATGTTTTTGACATTTTGTGTTACTTTTGTCATCATCTGTAAACACATAACTCATAGACAGAGCCATATATACAGCTCAAGCTGCCCTAGGCACAAGCCTGAATACCCCTCATTGAAGGCACACTTACTTTTGACAATTATTATTATGATTCACACATTTCTGAGAAATTATATTTATATAATATTTGTGCAAAGTGGTTGAACTATATCAGCTATACTGGGGCTGAAATACAAATAAGCAATGGGCACTCTGTAAATCATTCAGTAAATATATGCAATGGCCTGTTATGACATCACATATTATAGTTTATGGCACTATGTTAGTATGTGGTATCAAATCGACGAGGGAAGAGGTTAAAAAACAAATCCCCCCATCCATAACTGCATGCCACAGGTGCTGGCACTCAAGTGTCTATTGGCAAATATTTCCCTGGTTATACAGTGGATACAGACACACATAACGCTTAGAATTAACACCAAAAAGTTCAATCTTCATCTTATCAGACTAGAGAATCTTATTTCTCATAGTTGGGGAGCCCTTCATGTGGTTTGCACACTGTATGTGGCTTTATTATGTCATGCACTGAAGAGAGGCCTCCATCAGCAGACTTTGCCATACGGCCCCGACTGGTGGAGGCTACAGTGATAGGTGACTTTATGGAACTTTCTCCCATCTCCAAACTGCATCTCTGGAGCTCAGCCGCAGTGATCTTGGGGTTCTTCTTTACCTCTTCTCTCGATATTCCTTTGTTTGGCTGGATGGCCAGGTTGAGAAATAGTTGTGGTCATCCTAAACTTCTTCCATTTAAGGATTATGGAGGCCACTGTGCTCCTAGAACCTTGAGTACTGCAGAAATTATTTTGTAACCTTGGCCAGATCTGTGCCTTGCCACAATTCTGTCTCTGAGCTCCTTGGGCAGTTCCTTAGCAGTTTATGCTTCTCAGGAGCTCGGACATTCACTGTGAGCTGTGAGGTCTTATAAAGACCGTTGTGTTCCTTTTCTAATAAAGTCCAATCACTTTAATTAAACACAGCTAGACTCCAATGAAGGAGTAAAACCATCTCAAGGAGGATCAAAAGGAAATGGGCAGCATGTGAGTTAAATATGAGAGCCACAGCAAAGGTTGTGAATACTCATGACAATGTGATATTTCAGGGTTTCTTGTTTAATAAATTAGCAAAAATATCTACATTTCTTTTTTTTCTGTCTAGATGGGGGCAGAGTGCACACTAATGATCAAAAAATATATAACTTTTTGATCTTACCAATTGTCTGCAATAAAACAAAGAGTGTAAAATTTAAAGCGATCTTAATACTTTCCGTACCCACTGTATATAGGGTTCAAAACTCTTTTCATCTGATGGATAATAAATCTGATTGATTTACTAGATATGTTGTATTCAGAACGCTTTCTTAATGGGCTGGTGACATAAGCCCAATAAGAACCTGTATGCAGTAGTGGATTATTATAGATTGCTTGGGATGGCCGCTCTGGGCCTGAGCCTCTAGAAGACCAATGGTCACCCAAATCAACCACAAAGTTTAATACATTGATATAATACAGACCTGTGCCCACTTTCGTCTCACATTGATACATGGTCCTTCAAATCCTTTGATGGTCCTACAAGGTTCTTAACAAGCAAAAGCCAACAGAAGGAACATTTCTCTTTCCCAAGCAACTTGGTAGGATCTGGAGGCATCTAGGGTGCGTTCAAATGTTCCGTTTTTCAGATGCAGTTTTTGATGTCCAAACCAAGAGTAGAATTAAAAAAGACGATGAACAGCTTTTCCCAATGATATGTTCTCACCTATCATAACCCATACCTGCTTTTGGCTTCAAAAACTGCATCTGAAAAACTGAATGGGGCTTATTTACTAAGGGTCCACGGATCGCATTTCCATCGGACTTCCCGACATTTTTGGGATTTGCGCCGTTGTGACAGGGATTCAGAAGGGGATTGTGTCGCACGGGATCGGATTTTGGCGCAGCGGCGCTGGCTTTCAGTCGACACAAATCGGGGGGGGGGGAGGGGCGCGGACGGTCCGACTGATTCGGACTGAGCGTAGGATTTAAGATTCAAATTGTGTCGCATCCAATGCACTTACATGGACCGGGAAGAAGAAGGTGAACTCCAGCGGGCCTGAGCAGGGAAGCAACAGGATATCGGCGCACATTCTTAGGGAATCACGGCACAGTTCTCTGTCTTTGGGAACTCCAAGGGTCTCCGAGGGACCAGGTAAGTAAATGTGCCCCAATGTGTGAATGCACCCTCTGAGTCATCCCATTTAGAAAAATGGGGCCCACAATATTCATGAAGCCCAAAGCCCATAGCAGTCATATTTTGCCCCAACTTTTACAGCAATGGTAGCTCCGAAATATTTCTTCCCTCCCCCATACAAAAACACACTTGGGCTCAGCAGCAAAACTAACTTTTCATTTCCGCCTGAAAATACATTCTAATTTACCACTTAACATAAATAGAATTTCTAGAAAATGCTAAAACATCAATCCCCGTATATTCCGGAGATAAAACATAGGATCTTAAACAAAATGTTTCCGTCACCGACCATAACAAATAGATAAATATAATACAGACGAAAATACATTTATGATGTTTGACAGCAGATAAGAAAACGAGAAGATAAGAGATTTACCCACTGGCAAATTCATTAGGGAATTTTCATCAAAGCCTGAATTTCTCCGTTCACTGAAAATGTCCAGGAAATTGCATGCCGTCTCTTTCGGCTAATTTGCAATCTTCGACAGACACAATCTGTTGGAAAAAAAATTCTAGCGAATGTAAGTCTTTCTGTCAGGTAATTTCCAGGTGACAAGGGATCCGATGCCGCTGACATAGAAAGCAAATCGGGAATTCGGCTGTTAATTAGGAAGCAGGGGAGAAGAAATGTGCGGATCTGCTCTTCTCCTGAGCTCAGACAAGCGTGGATTTTGTTGAACTTTGCATATTTGCTGTAAGTAGTCATTACTAGACCGGGATATGGAGATGTGAATATTATAATGTTTAAGATAATGGCCGATATCTATTAAACCGGTTGCGCCAGTTTTCTGTCTGACTTGACACTAGAAAGAACATCTTTGTATCTGAAAGAGTCGGCGCCCGTTTTTTGTTGTGGCTGCATTGTGTCGACCAGACTGAAAAAATGTTCACCTAAAAGGGGCGAGTTACTGATCGGAGTTTGTGACACATTTAATACAACAAACAGAATTGTGTTACATGTTGTATGTTAAAGGAGCACCTAAAAAAAGATGGTGCACACTCCCCGGGCAGTGCTGGATTAATAAAGACCGTGCACCAGTATTCGATAACCCGGTGCACCCAATACTTGTGCCGTTGTGAGGCAAAGTGCACTTAGCCCACTACTACCAGAAAATGCACCCCAACTAGTAGTGGTTTATAATCTAGGCGGTTTGGGCAGTAGCCCCAGGCCCAAGCCTTCTAGGGGGCCATGACCACTCAAACTACCCACCAAATTTTATACTGAGAAGGACCTTCACCCATCAAATTCTTGTACATTCTTGTTCCTATTCTCAATACACCTGTACATAAGACCCATTTTAGGACCTTTTGAAGGTCCCCCAAAGGCCCTGAAACAACAGAATGTAAGTGGGCAGAAGGGAAACATCCTCCATTCCCCGAAAAGCTGATTCTAGTACCAGATGTAGGAAGTGAATTCCAGAGTTTTAGGGCTATAATTACAGCCCAGGGCCCATGGTGGTCTTAATCCGCCCCCAATCCTTGCTATCTAATAAGGGTGTGAGTAAGGAACATGCTGGGGGCGGAATCACCGTGGGACAGAGAGATTTTGTCTTATTCCCTGTGGTGAGGGGAGAAATTGACTGCACGATTGAGCTCCTCCGATCACCCAATATCCATCACTAATCTTCCCTTAAAGCATCAGTCTGCCCATAACATGTGTCCAGTTGTACAGGATGGGATGAATTTGATTTGTTGGTACCGACTAGGGAACCGTATTCCCCAAGCGGCGAGTAGTTCCTGAAAATTATACTGAATCAGCGAAAAACCTCCAAGCCCAGGCCACCAGACCGAGCTGTGTAGAGGTGTAAGAGACATAGGGGCTCACGCGATCGGATTTTGGTGCATTGGCGTCGGATTTCATGCGACGGAAATTGGGGAATGTGGCCATCGGAAAAACCGTGGTATTTAAAAAGAATTTGTGTCACTTGACATGCACTTACAAGCACCTGAAAGAAGATGGTGAACTCCAGCGGACCTCGGCGAACCTTGGGCGACACCTGGTGGATATCGGGCACACGCAATTTCACGTCGGACAAGGAGCCCCGAGATCGCGAATGGACCGGGGTGCCCCATAGGGGTTCGCCGGAGTTCACCATCTTCATCCCGGTGCTTGTAAGTGCGTGTCAAACGACACAAATTGTTTTTTAAATACTGCAGTTTTTCCGAATCCGTCAGGTTTTCCGACAGCCATGCCCCCGATTTCCGTCTTGTGAAAGCCGGAGCCATTGCGCAAAACCTGATCGTGAGCGCCAAATTGCCCCAATTTGTCGCAAATCGGAAATCGCCAGGCAACCCGACGAAAGTCTGCGATTCGGACCCTTAGTAAATGAGCCCCATGATGTCACCTTGAAGGTAACTTAAGGCAATGATGGCTCATTTCTTTTGCAATAACTAGTGAAGGTTTTGTTAATCTGTCAGGCTAAGATCCTTACCCTTGAATGAAACCAGGCAAGATATATTGCCCTGATTTGAGTTGATCCTTTACATGGGTCATAAGCAGAAATAAGCTGATCTGGCAAAATTCTTTTATCTGAAACTTCAACAAATTCAGAAGATCAATCCGGTTTTGAACCAAATCAGTCGGAAGCAATGTTTCTCCAATTTTCCTGAAAATTGGTATATAACCCCCTCTGGTCCTATAAACACAGGTTTCTTTTTAATGAAACGCTCCTATTCCGTTTCATTCATCTTTTATCAATTTTAGTAAATTGTTTTTCATTCATCAACTCGCTCCATCCCCCTTCCCTCGCTCTGGGATGAATGACCAGCCACCATTTGAAAGAGTTGTCCGAAGCAATCATGCATCACCGAGCAATCCAGCATTCATTCGGTATCTAAAATTTGGCAGATGCAGTACCACATCTACGATCAACAAGTTGATTCGCTCATATCTTGTCTTAAGAAGATGCAAATTTTCAAGTAAGAGCAGTCCCCGGGCTACATACAAGGTTTTTTTGGGTTTGTACTGAATTTGTATGTAAGTCAGAACTGTATATTTTATAATTGTAGATCCAGACAAAAAAATTTTTTGTCCCTTGATAATTTTTTTGCTTTAATGGGACCAAGAATTATCAATAAAGCTTCATTACAGACACCTTACAGCTGATGATTGCAGCCTGGGACTATAGCAGTGGTGGCGAACCTATGGCACGGGTGCCAGAGGTGGCACTCAGAGCCCTCTCTGTGGGCACCCAGGTCCTCAGCATAGAGTTCATAAGACAGGACCCATGGCCTCCTCCTGCAGTCCCAGGCCACACAGGACAGTGCTGGATAATAATTTGAGCTCCTGCCTTGGGCGATACATTGTTGCTGTACAGGGGACCCTGGAGGGACACTACAATAATAATCTGAATTTCTCCTCTTTCTACTGTACTGATGTCCTCAGGACGCCAATACGATTGAAAGCCTTGACAAAGCAGTAAGCAACAAGTTATTGCTTAAATTTCCGTGTTGGCACTTTGGAATAAATAAGTGGGTTTTTGTTGTCGTTTGGGCACTCAATCTCTAAAAGGTTCGCCATCACTGGACTATAGTAATAGCATCCAGAGAGGTCACCAGAGGTCACAGTGGGCTGTCTGTAACTAGGGGTCGCCTGTAAGTCGAGTGTCCTTAAGTA